>LR990949.1:886182-1420748 GCA_905163415.1 Noctua fimbriata | reverse complement strand
AATACTAATAAATTAAGTATCTCAAAACATTGTTCTTGTACTTATAAATTCGTTTACAAAGTTTTAAAAATAATATTTAGCGGTACCAACATTGACTGCTATTACTTTCATTCAGCAAATTTCACCGGTGGAACTGAACGTTATCAGTACATCATAACGGTATTTAAGAGCTTGTCAGTGACTCAGTATCAATATTTCATTGCAATTACTGGTCTTTAAACCTGGTTTAGATGTGGTATACGCGTTGGTGTAATAGCCCTTAGTGTCAATGAAGAAAGTTAAAGGACTGGTTAAACTGGGGCGAATCCCGCGCGATAATCCGATCACGACTGCGCCTCAACCTATCCTATATGAGCTATAATCATATACAATCATACATTTGAAATCATGTTCTCGATAACGGTTCTAACGACTTCGATGAAAGTTGCAATATACAACATTATTTTTAGTATATGCGAAACCTGAATATAGTTTGTTCAGAATAAGTAACTGAATCGATTCCAGTAATTTTTAAACCATGCTATATTTTGTCCCAAAAATATTAAAAAAGTTAAAAGTTAGATAACTACTGCCAAATTATTATTATTTTATTCATATCTTTATTAATGAGCTCAAGACGACTTTGGAGGCGAACCGCGTGGTGACCACGTATTTGTGCGGACAACCAGGTAACAGAACAAGTTTATAACTTTGTGATTTTTCATGATACAGTTTTGAAATTTTGTACATAGATTCTTTACATAAAAATACTAGACACGTGTTTCAGGTTTCGATTATACTAAAACTAATGTTGTAGGGATATACGGGGGTGAAAAATCGGTCTAGCTAGCTCTCTTATCTGGGAAAATTCGTTTTCTCTATTTTCACCAGAGCAGAGCTCGATCGCCCAGGCATTATGTTCAATATTTTAAATAGGAACATAAGCGACTCTTCACGCCAAATTAAAGTTTGAACACCACCGTTCAAGTTAGATGACACATTCAGCCCGACCGAATTTCGTCTCGCTTCCCGCGCGGGATTCGCCTTAGTTTGACCAGAGCTTTAATACCTAAATAAAGTTAGTAGAGAAATGAGGAAAAAGCATATAATGGAAACGTTTGGTTTATAAGGTATTTCCATTAGGTAATTATATATTTCCTATTTAACATTAAGTTAATATAAGTTTTTATTAGTAATACTGGACAGTGTATGTTCTAATCTAGATAGTGCATTTTTTTGCATAATTTTTTTGACCTGTTTATTTTTTATTATAACCTACTAAAAACCTGGCATTATCTTCCCATGATACACCCACAGCTGGGACACAGGCTTCCTCTCCGTGAGAGTGAGTGGGCTGTAACCCAATAGGTGATCTCAGTGCGGGTGGCCTGTGGCCCAACAGTGGTAATACTATAGGTTGATTATGCCATACAAGGTAGAAGGGACACTGACGCTAAAACGGTGACTACGTAATCAGTACATCATGCTGACCCCCCCCCCCCCCCACCACCATAATGAAAATTTTCATCGGCAATTTAAAAAAAAACAGCTGTTCCATAAATTTTGACCTATATTATATTGATACCTACAGGTATTGCAGTTCTGTTGGAAACAGCTGTTTTTTTTTAACAGACGAAAAATTTTTATGTGGTGGGATTTAAAATGATGTATAGAACACGTGGTAACCGTTTAAACGTTTTTGACTGGCCTGTTGGTCTAGTGGTCAGTGACTCTGACTGCTATGCCGGAGGTCGTGGGTTCGATTCCCACCCAGGACAAATGTTTGTGTGATGAGCATGATCATTTGTTCTGTGTCTGGGTGTAATTTATCTATATATGTATGTATTTAGAAATATATAAGTATGTTTATCAGTTGTCTAGTACTCATAACACAAGCTCTGCTTAGCTTGAGACTAGACGGCGTTGTGTGATAGTTGTGGAATATTATATTTATTTATTTATTTTATTTATTTATATATTATATTATTATATTATTAAACGTCGGTTCCCCATCCACCCTGTATTCGGCATGCGTTATAAGGAAAAACAAACAGTTTTACTAAACTGACCAACCGACTATAATATTAGTTAAGGCAACTAATTTCGTCTAGTTCAACATCATAAACATCTAGTTCCTATTAATACAACTACGCGAATTTATCACATAGTCAGTTAGCCAGATGATTTTAAGATTACATAGTATTTCTAGTAGAGGTATACTTTTTTATTCGACTTTTTATCGAGTAGTACAGACGCCAGCATATCAAGCTATTGCAATCTGTCAAATTTCTTTAATAGATTTTCAACTTTATAGCTTAAGCATTAAGTTCAAGGTTGAGATTTTCAACTTTATCGCTTAAACATTTGGTTCAAGGTTGAGATTTTCAACTTTATCGCTTAAGCATTAGGTTCAAGGTTGAGATGTTCAACTTTATCTCTTAAGCATTAGCTTCAAGGTTGAGATTTGCAACTTTATCTCTAAAGCATTAGGTTCAAGGTTGAGATTTTCAATTTTATAGTTTAAGCATTAGGTTCAAGGTTGAGATTTCCAACTTTAACTCTTAAGCATAAGGTGCAAAGTTAAGATTTAGAACTTTATCGCTTAAAGATTAGATTCAAGGTTGCTTGGGAAAATTTGACAGTTTCGGGTAGCTTGATGTGCTGGCGTCTGTAACTCTGTACATTTGTCTGTCAGTCACTAGGTTTATGAAAAGCTAAGGTACAATTCTGAAGGTGACTGCAACCGCGAACGTCAACGGCAGAGCCGCAGTGACACGACTGATTTCGATGTAACTCATGGAAAATCATGCGGCAATGTGGCGTCCACGGAAACGTCTTCATAGAGGTACTATTGAGTTTACCGAGGGTCGAAAACTTTTGACCCTTATGCCCTGAGTTATTATGGGTGTAAAAGTACCCTTAACGAAGCCGAAAAGCATTTATTCTCTCAGTCATTGTGATATTTTTTTTGTTGTAGACCGTACCTAGTTACGGAGATATTGGGAGTCAAAGTACCAACTTTTTCGCTACTTTTTTTTTAGATACAAGTTTTTAATGTTATAACTTTACTTTAAATACCTCCACGACACAATGTTTTGAGTGAGTTACATAAGTCCTACCGTAAAACGTGATTTTTCACCAACAAAAAAATAGTGGTTTCCCAGCTATAATTATTGCGTAGAGTTAGTTAGTTTGATGTACAGAATGCTTGATTGACGGCTTCGTGAAGGGTCCGTTTACACCTTGTATGTTTTAAAAGTGGTCGACCGTATAAGAACTCGGTTGTACATACGAATGAGTGGTTTTGATACGGTTTTTAGGATGTATATTTACTTGATTTTGATATTTACGTGATTGTTTTAATATTAAGGTCTTGTCTCTAGCTAAGTACAAGTGACTATTAGAAGTAGACGCTGCGACATGTTTGCGTTTATGCTGACATAGTGGCCATTATAGTTGGCGTCTACATCTCCCTATAATCAACTTCAAATAAGTAAGTATTCGACGTGTTTTATGTTAGTTCTAAAATAAATATTTTACCTACTTTCTTGTATCTATAAGTATGTGGTATATAATCTAAACTCGCGGATAACTCTGCTTTCGTGATGTCAGGTTCGTATGTGTGTGTTATTTCAAGAAGATGCTTCGTGTCCTCATCGGAGTCCTGCAAAAGTACTTTATGTCACACTAGTACGGGGTCCCGCAACATCACTTGTACATGGGCACCGCGAGATGCTGATGTTATTTCAATAGCTTCTCCTGCTCGTCCTCGCGCGCGTACACGTCGCCGTTGCGCGCGTCGCCCGACTGCCGCGTGAAGGACGAGCGCGTGTGCGGCGACGCCGACACCGGCATAGGGTTCGGGGACACCTGTGGATGCATATAAAGGGTGTAAATAGACCGTTAACATATCCTAAAGGCTCTTTTTCTCCCCGTCTTTGCGATGTTTTTTTTTGTTCTAGACCATACCGGGAACCCTCTAGTTACGGAGATATTGGGGGTCAAAACTAACTAACGTAACTTATTTACAAGTTTTTTTTGAAATACACGTTTTTAATTTAAGATTTTTACACACCTCCACGACCCCTGTACTATTCAATCCATTCATCAGCACAATGCTTTGTGTGCTTCCATCGAGTCCTACCGTAAAACGTGATTTTTCACCCCAAAAGAAGAAGTCGATTCCCAAGAATCATTTTTGCGTAAAGTTACTTAGTTTGATGTACAGAATGCTTGGTTGACGGCTATGTGAAGGGTCTGTTTACACCCTGTATTCATTATTATTCATATTCATCTTCACAATGTTTGAAGACCTTACAAAGGATTAATTATTCATCGTCATCATCATTTTAGCCGAAAGACGTCCACTGCTGGACATAGGCCTCCCCCAAGTGTCGCCACATTGACTGGTCCCGTGCGTCTCGCATCCAGCGGATCCCTGCAACCTTCACCAGGCCGTCGGCCCACCTAGCGGGTGGCTTTCCAACGCAACGTCTTAACTAGGTGCCTAGGTGGATTCATTATTAAATAAAAATTAAATAAATTAGCCTTTATTGCTGTTTCTTTGCTTACAATTAATAAATGCCTACTTACTAAAATTTATGGATTAATTATTATTTGCTTTTATTTTAAAGAGTCGTGTTCAGCAAGCTCTGTCAGATACTAAATGCCCCGTTAAGTTACAATTCCGTTACAATTCCGATACAATCAATTTTGACCTACCAAAATGGACGGGAGTCAAACCGTACTTACATATTTGTGTGGATATATTTATCCCAGGAAATATTTTGACATTGAAATTTTATAAAAAAATATTTAAATATTGATTTTATAAGACTGACCTGTCTCGAGGGAGTCTTGTGCTCGCCGCTGATGCTTATATCTTCATCAACTGACTGCAATAACTGTAAAAAAGCATAATTTTAACTGTGGCCTGTTTAAAAATAAATAATTTAACTTGTCACATATAATACATTTTTTTATGATAAAGTCAGGATTTAAAGATATGTTTCTAACAATTCTTTATCAAAACAAAAAAAAAAATTAAAAAAAATCGGGGAATCGGGGGTGTATTAATATCGGGAGCTCAAACCAATGAACAATCACGGAAGATATCCCGTAAGTGACAGTACAAGTTTAATTCTTTATCAAATCAGATTCCTTGTTACTCGTCTTTTTAGATAACATTAAATTCGACCTACAATCGACCACAAAATAACTGTGCTGTAAATAAATACTTTCAAAATCTAGTCTCCATCTCATTTCAACAATAATTTTATCAATTTATTTGAACACTATGCAAAAAAATGGTACATAAGCGGACCTATTGGCACAAGGCATTCTCTACCAGTCAATCAATATGTATGACTTTGTTTACACAAGCCAATTTGTCGTTGAAAAACTTCGTTAGACTGCGAACGTTCTTAAAAATAAAGGAATTACACCTCTGATACATTTAAAAATCAGTCTCACATCTACTTAATTCCTAACTACTATATAGTAACTGGTAATTAGTGACCGATACTTAAACACGTGATTGTACTCATGATAACAGGCACCTTTCCCAAAGAAACTTTTTTTTTTATACTCGCGCGCCTGCGACCTATCAGCTGTTAGCCGCGTGACGCCGTCCTGTCTCCCACTGTGCTCTGCCTACCCACTGTTGCACGATACGATAGTAATGAGACAGAACGGCATCACGCGGCTAACAGCCGATAGGTCACAGGCGCGCGAGCGCATATTTCATACGGCTGTTGTGTTATTGGGATAAAAGTGAGTGAGTAGGTATAAAAAATGTTTCTTTGGGAAAGTTGTTTGTTATCATGAGTACAATCACGTGTTTAAGTATCGGTCACTAATTACCAGTCACCCTATTACAAAATTTTAACGAAAAATTCCCACTAAAAACCTCAATTATTCTGATTCCTCTCCAACATCTTTATAATCCTAGAGAGCTGCACCAACATCAGCTGTTCCGTCTCAACCCTCCTCTTCTCCACCTGCAGTCTTTCTTCCCTCCACTCTCTCTCACGATCTAAGTCTCTCTCAAAGTCTAGAAACCTCTCGTATCTCTCTAAATGTTCTAGGTGCCGGTCGTTGGACTCGATCTCTTGTTGTATCGATTTGTAATCGATTTCGTTGGGCGTGCAATCGATATCTCGGTTGGGGATGTGGATCTCTAAGAGGGACTCTTCTGCTGTAGGAGGGGAGACGTCGTGGACTGTGAGGAGGGAGGACGCCGTGTGGAAGGTTGTGAATTTCTTTTTTTTGTAGTTTTCGGAGTCTAAAATGTTATGTTTAGATTGTTGAATTGTAAATATAAATAGATTATGTACAGAAAACATTTGTAAAGAAATAAAATTCAGGTTGGTCTCAGTAAAAATTCTTCCAGGTTTAAGCTGTAAAATTTTCCAGTGACTAATAATACTGTTTTAGGTGTTGGGATCAGAAGGATGGTGTAAATCAAACTCGTGATATTGCAGGGAATAATTGCTCATTTATTGGTTCATGCCGGGAGCACACTGATTTCCAAATCATTATGGAAATCAGTGTGGCGAGGTAGTGCATCCTTACCTAACCCATTCGTTCCAACTGCTGAAAATCTCCCACCTGGACATGAGTTGCCATGGCTGACCTGGAAGTCTTTAAATAGACTCCGGACCCAGGTTGGCCGCAGCAAGGAAAACCTGCTCAGGTGGAGATTCATTAATGACTCTCCCCTACAGTGTAAATGTGGTGCTGTTCTGCAAACGATGGGGCACTTAATATCGTGTCCTGCATGTCCTGTTGTTTGTTCACTACAGGAACTGATGGATGCTACCGAAAGCGCCACACTAGTAGCTCAGTTCTGGGCTGACACAATTTAGATTGCCATCGACACGCTAAGAACAAGAAGTGTGCCCCCATTAGTCGATTAAATATTTGAATATAGGTGAACCTAGCTACTAGTTGTACATCCAAAATTGCAATGTAAGGTAGGAACCAATAAATGAGCAATTATTCCCTGCGATATCACGAGTTTGATTTAAGCCATCCTTCCGATCCCAACAATAGGTGACTCCGACGTGATTGGCGGCCAAAACGGAGATGTCTGCGCCTGAGTCCACGAGAAAACGATCGTGAGTGTTACGGTTGTGTACATAGGTATAAAGGGTGTAAATAGACCCTTAACATGGCCGAAAGGCACTTGTTCTCCCAGTTTTTGCGATCATTTTTTTGTTCTAGACCATACCTGGGAACCTTCTAGTTACGGAGATATTGGAGGTCAAAGTTCCAACTTTTACACAAGTTTTTTTTTAAATACATGTTTTTAAGCTAAGATTTTTACTTTACACACCTCCGCGACCCCCGTACTATTCAATCCACCCATCAGCACAATGTTTTGAGTGCGTTCCATCGAGTCCTACCGTAAAACGTGATTTTTCACCCCAAAAAAAAAAAACTCGTTTCCCAGCAATAATTTTTGCGTAAAGTTACTTAGTTTGATGTACAGAATGCTTGGTTGACGGCTATGTGAAGGGTCTGTTTACACCCTGTATTGTATCAGACGCCTCCAAACAGTAAGTAAACCCACGAATATAAACACATTTTTGGCGGTAATACTTGAAAGTAGTATTGGTAGTTCACCACCTGCTGGACAGCGGGAATCCTCGCTAGAAATGTGATGAGGTGTAGGTGATGATGATGAATTACCCTACTCATGGGATGACGATCAATACAGAAGTATGGAAGATGGAGACATGCTGCGCCTGCGCTGAAGAATGATGATAAATTATAATAAAACACTAACCACGAACTTGATTATCATTAACATTTTTACTTAAAAGATTAGTCTGGAACCAGAAATTATTTTTAATACACTCAGCGCAATCATTGGCGTCCACATCGTTGGCCATATGTTTTGACAAACTCTCACAGTTCACTTTGCTATACTTCTCGTAGTTGGCCCAACATTTGGCCGAGTCGCAAGCATTTGCGTAGGACTTCGAGGGCCCAGTTTTCGTCAACTCGCTGTAAGACTTGGTTGTGACACCAGGGTTGGATTTGTTGGGGTCAGAATTTGACCAATATTGTGTGGGTTTGGCCAATTTTTCAGAATTGTCGTCCAATCTCTCAGAGGAAGGATAGTTTTGGGATATTTGCATCAATTCTATCAAGTTTACTCTTGGCGGTAGCTGTGAATGCGAAGTAATTGTTAGATGGAAATACTTGAAGAAGGTGCTATTGAAAATTGGCCACGTCTCAAATAGCTGTCAAATATTTTGATATTTTGATTATTTTCGTCGACTTTAGTGTATGAAATAGGAAGGGCGTGTGGCTAGTATCACATGAAATAACCTATTGTGACATAGTTAGTAAATATAAGATTTGAAACTGACATAGTCACTAAATCATTAACACTTAAAACGGGGTAGTTTAAGTCATCATGGCGCTTGCAACAACGCCGAAATATCGGGAACTCAAAACAAATACTAAACATGGTAATAATATCCCGTCTCTGATTTTTCGGATTCATTTGTGTATTGTATATTTATAACTTGCTTCGGTGAAGGAAAACATCGTGAGGAAACTAGAATGCCTGAGAGATATATACTGACGGCATGTAAAGCCAAGTCAGAGGCCCATTGGTGGCATAAAAACTTTGACACCAGGTTAGGCACTAACCACACGATAAAGAAGATCCCGTTTTAATTGCTAATGATAAAGTAAGTATATTCTATCTAAATCATGACAACAGCACGGCTCGCAGCAACGCTCACAGAGGTTGGTCCGTGAATGACTGACCATACATCACAAAAACCCGTCCGAGCCTCAGGAAGCACGTTAAGCCGTTGGTCCCGGCTATCATTTGTAGTTCTTTGACAGTCGTTACGGGTAGTCAGAAAAAAGAAAGACCAAGGGTCCTGTGTTATGTAGGTTAGATAAGCAAGCAAGCCATGTAAAATACTAGATAGATACTGGAAGCCTATATCAACATATTTGACGAAAAGTTAAAGGGAAAAAAAAAAATTGACAGCTATTTTTGACATTCGCAACTTCCTGATTGCACTCTCTTAATAAACAGGTACCTACAAAGTCTCTAGAAAGAAAATAGTGCAAAATTGAACCTTAATACCAGCCGAAGTAGATCCTAAATCGTCTATGTTCCTAGTGGAGGCGACGCTGGCAGATTTAGCTAGCAGTTTCTTAGATATCAGAGATATAGGGAGGTTACTGCTGGACCTGCTTGAGTTACAGAGGTGCTGGAACAGGATAGGACAGGTCAGGTTGTGGATATTACGATATACGATACACGGGGTGTATAAAGGAACATCGATACACAAAGAATATACAACATTATTTTTAGTACATGCGAAACCTGAATATAGTTTGTTCAGAATAAGTAACTGAATCGATTCCAATCATTTTTAAACCATGTTATATTTTTTCCCAAAAATATTTAAAAAAGTTAAAAGTCGCTCGGTGTCTAACCGAGCGACTTCGAGTACCTATCGCAATAATTTAGGTACCTCCTGCCACATTATTATTATCAATGAGCTCAAGACGACGCTGGGGACGCGCGCTACGTGGTGACCGCGTTTTTGTGCAGACAACTAGGTAACAGAACAAGCTTATAACTTTGTGATTTTTCATGATACAGTTTTGAAATTTTGTACATAGATTATTTACATAAAAATACTAGACACATGTATCAGGTTTCGCATATACTAAAACTAATGTTGTATAAAATATATAATATAAAGAAAGAAAATCAAATGTTTCATTCAAGCGCGTAAACTGTTAAAATATAATTCTGGAACTTTCTCAACGCCATCTTGCATCGCGCGAGCAGATTTATCCGCGAGTAGAACATAATTATCCGGAATCTTGACTACTACCGTCGGATAGCAACCTAGTGGACACCCCCATCTGGTTAGAGGATCCTATCATTCAATGCAGGATAAGGAATATTACGTCGTTCCCCATACCTCTACGAGCCAGGAGCGTGCCGTCCATAGAGGCAATTAGGCCTAGCTTACCCTACCAACAACGCCAAATGCATTTATTATAATTATGTAATAAAATAATACTTATAGCAACTTGTCGCGACCGTGTGACGTAACTCAAACTCACACTATACTATAAGTTAAGTTCGTAGCTATAAATTGTCAATTCAATAACATCTAGTGGCATGTTTAAGGTTAAATACATTTGGTAAATCACGTATTGAAAGTAGTTTGCATCGTCAGAAAATTGAATAAAACCTTGAATGACATGGTGAGTTCTTATATTTTTCGGGTATCAGTGGCGGTGGCCTCAGACCTACCCTCCGTGGAGAACCACTGCACGCCACTGCTACGAGCTGTAGGTATTATAACTAAGATATTAAATAATTATGTTACCTTATCAACTTCAGTGTCAAATTGTTCGTTCGTGGCTCCTTTGGAGAGAGCGCCCTTCTCCATGAGGGTAGCGCGTTTCGCTGCTAGATGTAGAGATCTGGAAATACGCAATGGGTTTTTAAAAACGATGGCGGGGTTTTAAAAAAACATAAGAAGCTTCAATTCTATTCAGGGTGGAAGGGACACTGACACACAAACGCTTACCACGTATTCAGTACATCATTCTGAACCCATCATTCATCATTCTGTACTTCGGTGAGTGTGCGCAAGAGCTCCACAAGCTCATTCCACCATCTCCCTTCTTCCATCGGGAGTCCAGACGCACTGCAGGTTATCACCCACACCTTGTCGATGTTCCACACATTCGCACGAAGCGCTTTGCTACATCATTCATTATGCGCACAGCCAAGGAGTGGAATTCCCTGCCTGCGTCGGTGTTCCCAAGTTCACGTGACCCCAATCTATTTAAATCGCGAGTTAATAGGCTTCTTTTGGGTTAGCTCGTTCCATCGACGACCTCATCTCTGTCCTCAGGACTAGATTGAGGTCAAGAGTAAGCCCATTTAGTATAAAAAAAACCCCCCACTTGGAATTTATAGTACCACAAGTCGGACCCTACTGGTTTATAGTACAAGAGAAAAAGCCTTTGCCTTACCGTTTGACAGTTAAATAGAAGAGCTCTGTGATGGCTCTGACTGAGTAGTCCGGCACGAACGTGTGACGTAACATGGAGTCCATGTTGATGTTCTGTAGAGAGCCCATGGCTGATGGTGTTGGGGATTCAGCTGGAACACAAATGGCATATTATTATTATGATCGTTCAGAGTCCAGGCCCGTCCAACATACGGCCCCCGGACCACCTAGCGACCCGCATAGGTCTTTAATCCGACCCGCGAGCTATTTAAAACTTTATAAGACACTAGCTGTTGCCCGCGACTTTCGTCCGCGTGAAATTTTTTTTTAGCCTATAACCTTCCTCGATAAATGGGCTATCCAATTCTAAAAGAATTTTTCAAAGCGAACCAGTAGTTCCTGAGATTAGCGCGTTCAAGCAAACAAACAAACAAACTCTTCAGCTTTATAATATTAAGTATAGATTGCGCGGATATTGTTTAAAAACGTCCCTAAGTCAGTTATCCCCGCGCCATACCTATTTACCTACCCGCCCACCTCAGCTACCCGCAAATGCAGACGCATCATCGCAGTCTAGTCCGGCGAAGCTTGTTTTTTTTTTAATTTAGAGGTCTCATTGAATTTCTTTTGGCCCGCTACGGTTACACAAATACTGAACTTGGCCCTCCATAAAATTATGTTGGACACCCCTGGTTTAGACCGATTTCGCGTTCAAGAGCTTTTACTGTCAACACAGCTATGCAATATTTCTATCATACCATCGAGCCTGTAATCCCCGAAGGTGTACTTAATAAGTACACCCACTTTTCGCTAGTTATGTTACAGTACAGTCGCACTCAGCAGACCACTAGACTAACGAATCTGTCAATATTATGGGAATATTATCACTGACTGGTCTATTATCAGTGGACGTCTTTCGGCTGAAATGATGATGATGATGATGATGATGATTATCACTGAGAGCTTTTTTTGTTGTTTATTTTATTTTATTAATCTACCACTAATTATAGCAACATTACAGACCAAGTCCAATACGATGCTACAACATAAAATAAAACAATTTAGACAGCAAAATTACATTTAAAAAAAAATTAAAATTATAATAGCTATAGTTGCATGACCAAGCTCATAGTTGGACACCCCTTTCAACTATCATTTGTGCCCTTTGAACAAATGTCGGCAGGTTTTGTTGCCACTGACAAGTCTAATAAAACACAGAGATCATGACTAACTAACTGGTGAAATGTGGGTGTACCAGAGGGTCACTGGTCTGTCTAACCCTTCGGAGATTACTGGCGTGATGTTATATAAGCATACGTACCGACTCCCACGTTCTGCGTGAGCGCCTGCACGCCGAAGTAGGTGAAGGGCCCGGCCTCGAACACCAGGTTCTCGCGACCCACCGTCACCTCCACGCGACCCTCCAGGATCAGCACGAAGTAGTCCACCTGAGACCAGAGGAGATACAATGATGATATCGCTGTAACTGTCACACTGCAATACAAGGAGCAGCAGAGTTATTGCTCCAATCAGGCTCTTGCTCGTGCGTTTACAAACATATAAACTCACATACACAAACAGCCAGTCCCGGAACAACTAGCTGCCATACAAATTGTTTCTTGCGGGGATCGAACCCGCGACACGCACTGTGCTAACCGTGCTGGAATTTGTAGATCTTTGACAGTCGTTTCGGGTAGTCAAAAGTCGAAAGCCTTACAACCAGTCTTACGAAAGATAATCATTTTCCTAATAAATGGATTTTGGAGATCAGCTGCATCCGATTAAAATAGAAGCCGACCCCAACATAAGTAAATAACCTGAATAAGTAAAATCTGTGTTGTAACTGCATTGCCTACTCCTATGTTTAATGCATGCCGCAGCAGCCTTTAAATAAGGCTACACTATAAATTGTAAAAATAATATGAGTACTTTAACATGTATTTTTGGTGTATGCTTTGTTAGTTGTCCTTCAATAAATAAACATATTTAGTTAAAGGCTAAGCAGATGATGAGAGACTCACCGGCTTGCCCTGCTGGAACACGTAAGTGCTGATATCCTTTTTGGTCTTGCCTTTGAGCTTGATGTGGTGGATGACGTCCTGCTTGAGCAGGCGACGGAGGACTGTCTCCGAGACCGTGTCCGGACGGAACGCGTCTACACCTGGGAAGGAGGAGTTTGTTGTTTAAACTGTATCTGAACACACATAATTTGATTATAAAACTATTCATTAGTTTTTTAGTTATCGCAAGGGGTCGTCCATTAAACACGTGAGGCTCGAAAGGTGATGCGTGGTGAGGTCTTAGACTACCTCTACCCAAAATCACGTGTATTTTTTTGATACAAAGTATCTTAAAAAAATCTGAATATTATCTTTAACATAGAGAATATTATCCTTAAATACAGGTTAACAGGTATAATCTAATTTAATTCTGGAAGCTTAAGCACCCTGATAAAAATGTCAAGGTCACGCACCTCTTTTCGGCTTAGAAAACGCACGTTCAAAGAAAAAATAAATACACGTAAATAAATATCTCACTACCGGGGGGGTAGTGTGGTAGTGGTAGAAAAGAGGTGCGTGACCTTGACATTTTTTTTTGTCCCCTAGTGATATTTCCGAATCCCCTCCCCCGCTTTCGAGCCTCATGAGCATGATTAATGGACGACCCCTCAAGTGACGTCACTTTACCTCTATACAAGCGCAACTTAAAAAACTTTCAAATTTAAAAAAAAGAAAAAATTCAATGATTCTTTCAGGTTTTTTTTCGTATTTAAATTAATACATTTAATCCAAAACAAAAAATATGGAAACTTCTCCATAGTGCGTTTTATGTTTTTGTAGTCCCGAGCTGATTCGTTCCGTTCCCGGGTATGGTGACTTGGTTCTGTAGCAATACTCACTGGTACTCAAGAACTGGAAGGTAGCCAAGGTGAGCTGTGGAGATATATGTATGCGCTGGTTCTCATGTCGCTCGGCGAACGCGGCGAAGTCTTGCAGCTTGTTCGTGGGACGGTTGCGACGGCGCTTGGAGCGGTTGTCCACTGTTGGGAAAGGTAACAGTTATAAATGTGCAGCTATGACTGACTGACTACAATGCTACATGGATCTTTTGGTGTCACCCATCCAAGGACCGACTTTGGCAAGCGCGACTTAACCTTGAAGACAGACCCATGCGACAATTTTTTATTTGTTGGTTGCTTAGAACTAACTAACAGACGGTCTACTACGTCTTCTCACATACGTGGGTCTCATCCACGATCTCCACCTGTATCATCTCTTCAATCACAAAATCTTCTAGTGTGACCAGCCCCAAGGTCTCGTAGAACTAAGTAACAGACGGTCTACTTGGTCTACTCACAGAAGACGTCGGTCTCATCCACGATCTGGGCCTGTATCATATTTTCAATCACAAAATCTTCTAGTGTGACCAGCCCCATGGTCTCGTAGAACTACCAGATGGTCTACTCAAATCTACTCACCGAAGACTTCGGTTTCATACAAGATCTCCAATTGTATCATCTCTTGCATCACGTCTCCTAGTGTGATCAGCCCCATGGTCTCGTAGAACTAATTAACAGACGGTCTACTCACACAAAACGTCGATCTCATGCACGATCTCCGCCTGTTTCATATCCTCGATAACGTCTTCTAGTGTGTCTAGCCCCATGGTCTCGTAGAACTAACAGATGGTCTACTCACAAAAGACGTCGGTCTCATCCACGATCTCCACCTGTATCATATCCCCGATAACGTCTTCTAGTGAGACCAGCCCCATGGTTTAGTAGTACTAACCAGATGGTCTACTAAATTCTACTCACAAAAGACGTCGGTCTCATCCACGATCTCCGCCTGTATCATCTCCTCGATAACGTCCTCTAGTGTGACCAGCCCCATGGTCTCGTAGAACGAACAGATGGTCTACTTTAGTCTACTCACAAAAGACGTCGGTCTCATCCACGATCTCCGCCTGTATCATCTCCTCGATAACGTCCTCTAGTGTGACCAGCCCCATGGTCTCGTAGAACGGGTCGCCTTCTCCCTCGTTGTTGATGCGGTGGACGAAGGCCATGTGGCCTTTGTGTCCTGGGGAACAGAAGAATTACGTAAAGTTTTAAAGAAATAGGTGTTAGTAGCGAGTGAGAGTGGCGTGTGAATCATGTAACTAAAAAATCGTAAATGCGTAAGGTAGCGGAAGACCAGAGAAACTATGGATAGGCTGTGTGAAAGACAATATGGCTAGAAAGGGGCGAAAGTAAGCGAAGTCTAAGAGATATAGGGCAAGAAAAGCCATGCGTTAAAGAGAAGCCGAGGCTAAAAAGCTAATTCCCTAGATTATAGATCATTTGATTTTATTGATAAGTACAATCAATTTTTTTTTACAATTTATTTCAGCTGTGCATAGATAGAACATTTGTTTAATAAACACAAGCATATCACAGCTACTAATATGATCATCGTCATCAGCCTATAGCAGTCCACTGCTGGCCCGTGTTTAAAAATTGACAGGTTACAGCATACCAAATATCTAGGTGTTATAATTGACCAGCGCCTGTCCTGGCACATGCACACCGAACTTATTATGATCAAGACTATCTAAAAGTATTTCACTACCAGTAATGTGATAAAAAACAAGAGATTTAGGATTTCCACGAGCCCGGCTGTTTGCTGGGACAACATTTGCAAGAAAAAAGTCGTTACCCAGCAATATTTTTTGCTTAAAGTTACTTAGTTGGATTTACAGAATAGAATTGAATAATCTTTATTTGCGTGATATAGTGACTACAGAGATGGATATTTAAGAAGTATGGATGACGAAGACATGCTCCGCAGACCACAAATAAATTGGGATAAGAACAGCACAATCATGATTTTATATGAAGTCTTTCAGACAAGTCATGGCTCCTGGCTCTTCAATAAATGTTTATAAAAGAGACGACCACGTACCTACCCCAAACATGGCATAATGTATGTGGTCTGTCACGTATGTTTAGCGCATATTATTTAATTATTACTCACCCTCCTTGAACTGCTTAAACATGACATCGAGCGTGACATCCTCGAACACAAAGTTGCAGGGGTTCTGGTAGTACTGGCAGAGTGTGCGCAGCGGCGTGTTGTCGTCGGGGTCCACGAATGCCAGGTCCTTAATGAACAGCACGGTTACTATGTTGCCGCGACCGCCTTCGTAGACCGGGATGCGGGAGTAGCCTGGTGGAGGGGATATACAGACTTAATAAGCTAGTTGCCAGTAAGAAAATAACGTCATGAAACTTTTGTAAGTACTGGGTTATATGGTCAACGATGGCCAGTTTGAAAGACAGGATAGTTTTGGATCCGATAGGTGGCTCGATAGTATAATCTCCTATCTATCCGCATTTTCCCAACTATGTTGGGATCGACTTCTAGTCTAACCGGATGCAAACCCTGTTTTAAGCTTTCACGATTTACAACTAAACTTATGCTGTCACTTACGGGATATCTTCCGTGATTGTTCAGCGTCGAAATATCGGGAGCTCAAAATAATGTACAATCACTGAAGATATCCCGTAAGTGACAATATAAGTCTAACCGGATGCAGTTATACCAGTATTATACACGGAGCGACTGCCTATCTGACCTCCATAACCCAGTTAGTACTGGGTAATACGGTACCCCTTGGTAAGACAGGTTTTCAGATTTTCGGGCCACTACCTCTGACGACTGTCAAAGATCTACAAATGACAGCCGGGACAAACGGCTTAATGTGCTTTCCGCGGCACGGCGGAAACTCTGTATGTAATTGGTGGTCAACCATCCACCGACCAACGTAAGGACGCGCGGCTTAAGCTAAAGATCTAGCCACGAGCTCCTCTGGGTGCCTCGCTAGCATTCTATAAATAATTCTTCTTAACAAAAAACTAACATGACAACCTAAACCGTAGAACAATAAATCTCTATTCAATTGATCCTTATTTAAATTGCGATGTGGGCTTTTAAAATTTCACCCCCAATAGGGGGTTGTGTCAGGGATGAAAATATCTACCGAATTATGGGGAAAACTCGCCATTTTTACAAATACAAATACTTTTATTTGTTGAACATAGGTAGGTACAGATGTTATAATTATTAATGAACGCTATGTCTAGCCGTCATCGGCGTGCAAATATTATTTTACACACATGCTGATTAAAATAAATTATCTAACAGAATAAAATAATGAAAATTAAAAAAACAACTAATATTATTATCATATCACACATTATTAAATCATTCTAATTCAAATTGTCAACACACTAAAAAAAAAGAAAATATACATTCCAATAAAACTATAAAAATAATAAATTCTAGTCAAAATTGTAAACAAACAAATAAAATTTAATAAAAAGGTAGTCATAATGTGTCCGTTACGTATTCGTTCAACGTATAATATGTTTTTTCATGTAATATTTTCAGGAAAGCCTTTTTAAAATCGTGTATTTTTTTAATTTCTGTAATTTGTCTAGGAATCTTACTAAAGATCCTAGGTTTCTTGATTATAAATCATGAAAAATGTTACACGAACCAATGCGTATCTCCTCTCTTTAAAAAACGATTAACAACTACACCTGTGGATACACGTGAGCAAAATATAAAACCAACAAGGTGGTTAGCGACAAATGACTCATTGTCCGTCTCCCATCAATTATCAGTAGACATGGTAACTACTTAAGTCATTATGTTACAATGGTTTCCCACGGTACTGAAATTTGTATGTAGTTAGTTTGCTTCCAACGTTTTGTAATTATAAACGCTTGTTAAGCATAGATTGGCTTATAAATTAGAATCATCTCATCTTACATAACATAACATTACGCCTGTAATCCCCGAAGGGTTAGACAGAGGTTTACCTAATAGTACACACACATTTCGCCAGCTATATTGAAGTCCCATGTCCCAGAGGGCGAGCTTATGGTCCTCAACCAGGCACAAATCCAGACTCCGTGGCTGCTACTGAGAAATTCCTGATGGAAAAACCCAATAACACTTTGCCCGACCTGGGAATTGAACCCAGGACCCCGTGCTCAGCACCACTAGACCAACGAGACAGTCATCTCATCTTGTCTACAAATAAAACACCTCTATGTCTGACAAATAGACGACGCACAGAATCAACTACTGAATGCAGAAAGAATTACGGCATCTATACACATATAATAATAATAATCTTGACAATATTAATCTTGACGTACCTACCGTAGGTACGTCAAGATAATATTAATCTTGACGTACCTACCAAATAATTTGTGTTAACCTCTCGCATGATAAATATTTTTTTTATTTTGCCTCTTGGCATGACATAGCGACCTATGATCTTTAATTTAAAAACCGTATTCACTTCCTATGTTACACTAATAAAATTCATTTTGATTAACCTCCTCTTACAGACAAGAAGCCAGTGTCTCACCAGTGGCAAAATTATAGGCTGATTATCAAGGAATCCAATAACTTTTTGCTTTTCTTGTAATCCATAAATATAGCAGACACAGCAAGCTGCGCAGTACTTCCTCAAGATGCAGTACTTCATAACGGATCAGTTCTAAATATGGCAGGTTTATATTTACCTTAACAGCCGTCCCCTTGGATATCGTCCAGAAAACTACAAGCACTATTTCATGTTATAAACCGTTTGGACAATGAGATTTCCCATCAGCAAAAATTAACTTCAATACATATATCACCTTAGAGGAGCTCGTGGCTAAATAATAACAGCCGCTCGAATCGATTTAGGTTAACCCGTGCTTGCCTAGGTTGGTCTCTGGATGGGTGACCACCCATTATATACAGTTTCCTCCGTGCCTCGGGAAACACGTTAAGCCGTTGGTCCCGGCTGTCATTTGTAGATCTTTGACAGTCGTTACAGATTGTCAGTGGCTCAAAAGGTCTGACAACCAGTCTTATCAAGGGGTATCGTATTACCTAGTACTAACTGGGTTGTGGAGGTCAGATAGACAGTCGCTCCTTGTAAAATACTGGTATTCAGCTGGATCCGGTTATACTAGAAGCCGACGCCAACATAATTGGGTTAAGGCTAGGCAGATGATGATGACATACCGCGTTTCCTCCGTGCCTCGAGAAGCACGTTAAGCCGTTGGTCCCGCCTGTCATTTGTAGATCTTTGACAGTCGTTACAGGTAGTCAGTGGCTCAAAAGGTCTGACAACCAGTCTTACCAAGGGGTATCGTATTACCTAGTACTAACTGGGTTGTGGAGGTGAGATAAAACGCTCCATATATATATGGAATTCAGCTGTATCCGGTTAGACTGGAAGCCGACCCCAACATAGTTGGGAAAAGGCAGGCAGATGATGATGTTGGTCTATACCACATACATAAAAATGACCACAATTTTCTGACATAATTATGCTGCATAGACCATAGGAGGAAAATGTGGTGAGGAAAGTTTTGAGTATGAATGTGGATGGCTATATGAGTAGGGGAAGACCAAAGAAACGATGCATGGAGTGTGTAAAGAATGATATGGCAAGAAAGGAGGTGTCTGATGAGATGACGAGTAATAGAGAAGTATGGAAGAAGACATGCTGCGCCGACTACAACAAATAAATTGGGATAAGGGCAGGAGAATGATGATGATGTGACCATAGGAGACCAAATTTTTAAGAAAAAAAAACAAACAGAATGATGAGGTTCCTAACAGTCTCGTTGACACACTTACCAAAGGTACATTAATTGACCCCTGATGGCACACAGTGACCCATGATGGGCCCTAAAAGCTCTGCAACACTCACCAGACTTGATGATCTCGGACATGGTCTCGAAATCCAGAATAGAACTGATGGGTAGCATGAACACGTCCTCCAGCTTGGTCATCACGTCGGAGACCGTCTTCTTGCGGAGCTCTAGGGCTCCGCTGATGATGTTCACTTCGTCTCTGTCCAGGTCGTTGACGTCTGTGGTTAGCTGAGGGGCGGGAGGGGGGGTTAGAACTAAATCGATTTTTTTTTAATCTGTTAGTCATACACACAGGATCTAGTCTTTTCACAGTTACAATACCTCTACTTTGCATAGCTGACAAATCAAGTTGATTATTATTCGCGTGCCAATAACGTTACTATTGAGTTGCAGCTGTCTAATAACTGCGAAAAGACTGTAAATGCATTAACTTTAAATTTAAAGCCTTTTTACACATTCAGGCTACTGTTATTGTTTGTGTCGTTTGTGCACATTAGCAAAATTTTACTGGTGCTACAAAAACCGCGATTACGGGTAAAATATAAAGCCGGTTTCAAGATACTGTGGACGTGCCGTCGAAAAACCGTCATATTTTTTATTAAGACATCAGGCATAAAAATCTCCCCACATTGGGCCCCTGTGATAGATGACGACCCAGGCTCCTCTCTAAGAGAGAGATCTATGTCCCAACAGTTGGATTTAATAAATAGTCGGATTTTTGGCAACCTAAATGTGTGAAAAGAGCAATTGATAATCTTTGTTTTATGATGATTTCCGTGGCACAACCAAATAAGGGGTTTGATAAAGTACTTATTCTACCTTTGTTACACCAATATCGATAAAGTTAGCTCTGGAAAAGAATCGATACTCAATGGAATATTTTTATACGGTTTTTTTTTTTAAATATATATTTTATTTTTTTTCGAATAACAATGGTCAAGGTAACTGTGAAACTAATTGCGCTGACAATGCTGGCATACGTACGAACATCTTTATAGGTTAAAAATGTTAACGTCAATATATCTATCAAAATAGCTAGACCTCATTGGTGAAATGGGGACTAAGCTAGTTGGGAGTTTTAATATTTTTTTTACATAACATAACTCCTGTAATCTCCGAAGGTTTGTGTAGAGATGTATCTATTAGTACACCTACATTTCGTCAGTTATGTTAAGACCCATATAATAAGGGGCGAGCCTATTGCCATCAACGGAGCACAAATCCAGACTCTGAGGCTGCTACTGAGAAATTCCTGATGGAAAAACCTAATAACACTTTACCCGACCTGGGCATTGAACCCAGGACCTAATGCTCAGCAGCTGCTCTTGCGACCACTAGACCTACGTGGCAGTCGAGTAATTGTTTTTCTTTAACTTAGTCTTCTTTACATATTTTTTTTTTATATATTAAATGGGCCTACTCTTAACCTCAATCTAGACCTGAGGACAGAGATGAGGTCGACGAAGGAACGAGCTAACCCAAAGGAAGCCTAAAAAATATTATAATATACATATATATAGCCAAATTTTTTATACATAGTATAAAACTAAGTCGCTCCCGCTGTTTGTACGCTTAGATCTTTTAAACTACGCAACGGATTTTAATGCAGTTGTCAGCAATAGATAGAGTGATTCAAGAGGAAGGTTTATATGTATATGTGTATCTACATTGCACTCGTGCGAAGATGGGGCGGGTCGCTAGTAGACTATATAAACCTTATTCTTGAAGACACAATTTTTATTTATTTATTTAAAGTTCATGTACAAGAGTGCTACATAGGCGGACTTAATGCCACAAGGCATTCTCTACCAGTCAACCTTTGGGTCAAATAGGACGCATTGTGATAGAGAACAAAAAAATCAATAAGAAAAATACCATTTCAAAAAAAAAACAAAAAAAAACCCGTATGTAGAGAATCAAAATGTTTTTAAGAATTGAAATAAATTATAAAATATTTAAGGAGATTAGAATTTGCCTCCTTGCAACATTGACTAAAGTGCCAAACTTGTCAAGTGTCAAGTCGATTAAGAATTGTTTACTGGTTGTCATTGGAGACCAATATTTGTTGTGTTTCTGTTTTCAATGGTATTTTCTCAAGCATTTTTCATTGTTAGCCAAAAGTACAGTAACTAACCTATTTCTGACTAAACCTACGACCCTACTGGATATCCTTTCTCATTCAAGTACACGTAGCTACGAAATGATTCTGTAATTCGCCAAAAAGCCCGTAAAATCGTTGTGTTTGAAGAGATGGTTGAAATTCATATAGGTCTCCATGAACAACAAATGCCCTTGTTATTCCGTCAGGACACAGAAATAAGCAAAACCAAGTGATTTTTCATTTTCACGTTGATTTTGTGTGATTTGTCGGTCCATATCATGTCGAAGAACAAGCAGAAAAACTAAGTAAAATAGTGTCGTGTGTGTAGTATTGAAATTTTTTTTCAATATAATAATAATATAATAATAATATTCCACAACTATCACACAACGCCGTCTAGTCTCAAGCTAAGCAGAGCTTGTGTTATGAGTACTAGACAACTGATAAACATACTTATATATTTCTAAATACATACATATATAGATAAATATCATGTGTGTTTTTGCTTACGGTTGTTCCAATATTTGATATTACCATATTATAGTTGTACACAGTAGAGCTATCACGAGTTTAAAATAAGGTAAATGTACCATTTTACGGCATGTCAAGGCATTTTCTACTTTGAGGATGGTTTAAAAAAAAAAGTAGGAAGCTGCTAAGAACGGAAACTGTTTTTAACCCCCGACGCAAAAAGAGGGGTGTTATAAGTTTAACCGCAATGTGTGTGTGTGTGTCTCTCTGGCACCGTAGCTCTTAAACGAGTGAACCGATTTGGATGCAGTTTTTTTTATATTTCAAAGCTAGTTTCTTGGCGATGGTTCTTAGATACGTTTTATCAAAATCAGTGCAGCCATTTACTAGATATGGGGGATGAAAGTGGTGATGAATAATCGAATATTTATCAAATATACCCAAGTGGGGTATCAAATGAAAGGGCATGATGTGTGTATATTACAATTAGACATGTTTTATCAAAACCGGCTCAGCCGGGTTTGTTGCGATGGGGGTTTTTTAAACTTTATTTTTTTTATTTTTTTTTTATTCTATATACTATTATTTTAAGATGTATGCAGGACATTATTTTGCGTCGTAGCCTATAATTTATAGAATAAATAATCGTTATTTTGCTGAACCTCGAGTTTGTTCTTAATTCCTTGTTAAAATTTTCCTGCTGCACTATTCCCGAGTGCCCTGAAGAATGAATTAAATAATTATAATTATGAATTAAAAATACAAATTTGACGTAATTACATTTATTTATTAAACTTATTTTCATACAAAATTAAAACAATACAATTAATAAATATTAAAAATTAATAAAACCATTAAACTCACACCTTTTTCCCGTGGGGGGAAATTATTAATAACGACTATATTTCGATAAAAGCCTTTTGAGGGGATTCTGGTGAAGGGGTTCTCCTTTGCTGAAACTATCGATTTCCTGAAAAATTTAAGGAATAACCGAATTACAATCTGTATTATTTTATTAAGCCACCGCAGCTCTAAATTGCTAAAAACGTGATATAAGGTGAATCCATACGATAAAAAAAAAACAATAATCATATATACCTAAGGTCTAACTACTCATACACGAAAAATTTTCAGGGAATCATCTAACGGCTATAACGAAGCCATTTCAAGGGATTTTTTTTTTAATCTGAGTATATTTATATAAAAAATAAATAATTTAAAATTACGTGACCCACAAAATAAATACTAGCTCCTTATTTTTGAACATCCATTACGCTAGTTTACTACGTCGTATTTACCTAGTGTCATTGTTAGAATATGAGAGTAAAGATTTTATGCAAAAAGTCTCAAACATTTTTAGAATATTAATAATTTCGTAAAAAAAAACACTCATATTTTTTTTTTCGTTGCAATGGCGACTTTACGACTTATAGAAGTTACTCTTAAAATATTCCGTGTATGAACAGTTAGACCTTATATATCTCGTATCGTCTGTTAAATTTTCAAAAGATACGCAAAAGATTTTGTGGACCCCTACCCCCACTTATTTTCCATTATTTTCCAAACAAAACATAGAATGTTTCTCCTTTTTGCTTTATAACTATACTCCGGGTATGCCAGGAGGGCCTTGTGGCATTAAGTCCGCCTATACATGAACTTTAAATAAATAATTAGGGACATGAGTTAAGATAAGAAATTCGTGTACTTATTACGGGAATAAAAAAAATGGTTTCAATTTAATATTTTTAATAAAATTTCTAACTAGATTGGAAGGTAATAGTATAATAATTAAATGTATAACATTTTAAACTATCATGGTCACTAACATTATTATTTAGATAGAAACGGGATATTTACCATGTTTACTGTTTTTGTTGAGTTCCCGATATTTCGGTGCTGTGGCAAGCACCATGATCACGGATAAACTGAAGTTATTGCGAGTGGGTGTTTATGAGCAGTTAAATCGGTCTACCCTCTTTCTTGTTCGTTTTTTGCACTCAGTACCACCCGCTACCACTGTCACTCGCAACTCGATTATGACAGCAAAAAACAGCAGAAAACAGTAAACCTGGTAAATATCCCGTTTCTAGTGTAAATAATAAATGTATAACATTGAAATAATTAGGTATTTTTTTATGACTAGATAGTAACATCATTTTAATTTGAACTCTATCAATACGCAAGTATGACACAAAGAATAATCATTTCGGACTCGATTTTAAGAGTTAAAACTAAAAAAAAACATACCGTTATTATGTCACATTAATCTACGTTCATTACTTAACTTATTGACATCTTTGCAATGAAATTAAACCCAGTTAGAAATAAAAGAATGGACCCCTGAATATTTCAGACCGAATTTTCCTTATTGCGTCACACGTACGCAATATTAGATTCTCACAGATCTAACATAACATAACATAATCAGCCTATAATGTTCCCACTTCTGGGACACAGGCCTCCTCTCTGTGAGAGGGAATGAGCTATAATCTACCACGCGGGCCCAGTGTGGGTTGGTAAATGTTACATGTCTTCTAATTTTTGGTTCTAGGACATGCCGGTTTCCTCACGATGTTTTCCTTCACCGTTTTGAGAGCAGTGGTGATGAAATAAATTACACAAAGTAATGCGCCTGCCTGGGTTCGAACCCACGACTTACTGCTCTTAAGTCGAGACCGCCACTACTGGGCCACCGTTGCTCTCAGATCTATGAACATTGAAATCGTCAATGTCTCTTAAAACATATGTTTTATAATAACTCGAAATAGCTATAAACACCTCTCTTGATAACTACTAATAAATAATTTAATAACATTTAAAAATTTAGATTAAATAAACTTACCAGTTTCTCATGAAATCCTCATGAAAATTGCGCTGTCACCTACATCAGGGCCGAGTACGGAACCGGTTGCCGCAGACGCGTAAGGAAGCTCAAAACTACTTTTTAACCGACTTCACAAAGTAGGAGGTTCTCAATTCGTCGGAATCTTTTTTTTTATTATGTTCTCCGATTACTCGAAGACGCCTGAACCGATTTAGCTAAAAAATAACTTTAGCTTCAGACGTCGGTGGCAAAAAAAAACTGAATCAAACAAACAAAAGTCACCGACTTCTGAAGCTAAAGTTATTTTTCATTTTTTTTTTGTTTTTGAAGTCGGTTCTATTTTTTGCAATTTTTTTTTTATTTTTCGATTTTAGAACAACTACGTATATTCGAAAATCGTGTTATTTCGGTTGTATTTAAAATATAGTTGATGTGCTTTAAAATCATGATTTTACTGTTTTTTTTTTATTTTGTGACAAAAACAAAGGCCATGCCATGATGTACATTTACCTTAGCACAAAAGAAAAGCTTGTGTGCAATATTCAATATACAAAATTTTGAGTCTTGTCAACCTATCTTCAAATCATAGTACCTTTTTACCTAAAAAGAATAAAACAGGCCTTCTTCTATTACATTTTTTTTTTGTGTGTTTGTTGTATAGACTATTAATACGAATATTCTGACTGTATTGTGTGAATTGTACGAATTGAATGATTGTGAATTTGACGGCACGGTTGGCGCAGTGGCTGAGCGATTGACTGCTGCGCTCCGTGTCGCGGGTTCGATTCCCGCACGGAACAAATATTTGTATGGCCTACAAATAATTGTTCCGGGTCTGGCTGTTTGTGTATGTGAATTTAAATGTTTGTAAACGCACCCACGATACAGGAGAAATTCCTAGTGTGGAGCAACGTTTTTTTTAAAAAAAAAAAAAGAAACAAATAAATAAATTGGCAATGGGTGTAAATTACCCAAATAATGAATCTGTTAAGTGTAAAATTAAACCCTTTAAAAGTAAATACAACATTAGTTTTAGTATATGCGAAACCTGAAACACGTGTCTAGTATTTTATGTAAAGAATCTGTGTACAAATATTCAAAACTGTATCATGAAAAATCACAAAGTTATAAGCTTGTTCCGTTACTTGGTTGTCCGCACAAAAACGTTGTCACAACGCGGCGCGCGCCTCCAGCGTCGTCTTGAGCTCATTGATAACAATAATTTGGCAGTAGGTACCTAAATGATTGCGATAGGTACTTAGTATCGCTCGGTGTCCAACTTGTACCCTTTTTTAAATATTTTAGTCACTTTTAGAATTTCCCGTACACAGTATCTAAATATTTAGAATACCTAAGAAAGTAGTTGACTTATCCTGTATTAATTTTGGAAATGGTTAATTCAAGAAAGGGAATTAACACATTTTTGGAGAACTTTACACCCTGTGTAATAAAGTCTTCATATCCTTCTACTGGTAACCCCGATAGTGAATGTCATCGCAGCCTTCGTGCAATGTGTCTTTGGTAGTATAATGGTAAGTACCCCCCCAGTCGCGCGGGAGAAAGGGGTTGGATTCCCCACCGGTGAGCCACCAGCATAGGGACATGAAGAACAGGGTGTAAAGATCCTCAATACTCCATAGAAAAGGGAGGATCCTCCGACCAGACGGGTGTTGTGTCTGGTGGGCTACTACCCGACGGTTGTTGGCGGGACTTCTTATATCGTTTTAAGTAACGGATAACGTTAAAATCGCTATTCAGAATTCTGATGTCAGTTCTGCATTTGTGTCATAGATGGCGCTGTACTACTTTTGTACTATGTTGCTATAGTACTTTTTGTAGTGTCGCTACAACGTGATCGCTATCCAAGTCGGGACTTCAGGCCCTAGGCTAGATTAACTCGCTGGATGACTAGACTAGAATAATATGAACCGAACATTTGGTATGTGCCATGAAAATCATCACAAAAGTTGTCAGATTTATGTTATTTAGCGATGCTTTAAACTTGTTTGTGATTTAAAAGCTTTTACATGTGCCGTGTTAATTGTACAAGGCATTGTCTTATAATGGGTGTGAAAGACCCCTTAACGAAGCCGAAAGACACTTGTTTCCCCGTTATTGAGGTCATTTTTCTGTTCTAGATCATACCTTAGTTACGGAGATATTGGAGGTCAAAGGTACAACTTTTTATTATAACTTTACTTTAAATACCTCCACGAACCCCGTACTACTCAATGTATCTATCATCACAATGTTTTGAGGCATTGCATAGAGTCTTACCGAAAAGCAATAATTTTTGTGAGAGTTACTTAGTTTGATGTACAGAATGCTTGGTTGACGGCTTCATGAAGGGTCCGTTTACACCTTGTATAATATTTAGTTTTATCATTATGGGCTGTTCAAGACAGTTTACGGCTTGTCGTTATTTAGGTGTACCTCAAGGCAACTCATTTAGTCTTCTATTATTTATATTATTTACTACAAGTTTTTAACTTACTTATTTAACTGTTATTTAATTACTATTGTATTTTATTGGTGATTCCAGAGTTCCTTGCTGGAAACTTTGCCGCGAAATCGCACTGTGTTTTGTCATGACGCAGATTGGTCGTTCTTCATTCATGATAACTGTGACAGATGTCAAACACTCAGCGCTCCCTAGCGGCGAAGCTTTCAACAAACAACGTTTTTGCAATAACTTTTGAATTTGACAGATCAACAAAGAATTTTGTGAAGTCTTTGTTAGAATAGTATGATTGATGGATTATGAAGAAACATATTGTTGAAGTGACAAAACCAAATCTATAGAAATTGTGAGTGTTATGCAATAAGGCAGTAAAGATGCAATTCCGAAGTCGACCGCAACCGCAAACTGCAGTGACCGACCGCAGCGACACGATTATTTTCTATAAAGTAACTCTATGAACAACAAAATGGTGGCAATGACGCCATCTTTAAAAGTGATTGAGCGGTTTGACCGGCACGGGTTGCATTCGCTTTCGGAATTATACCTAAGGCCTATTTCAGAGCGAGACCGCCAGCGTTACTTTACGTGCGATTTTAACGATCGGCACACTGAACAGTGAACGCTACCATAGAAGTCTATGGATATCGAAACGCCCGATCGGTGCAGGTCTCGCACTAAAATAGAGATCTACTTATCATAGTGTAACATGCACAGGTTGGCATCGGTAACAAATAGAACCTGCAAAGAAAAATCTACGCCATACTTACAGGTGGAAACCATACATGTGTGTATAGTTTTTTGTATATGTTTGAAGTATTGTAGATGCAAGCTATAGCATTCGTTCTCCCCAAAATCTCTAACGTATAATTTCTACAGCCTGTGTACTGCTTTAAAATGACAACAAACAGGGGTGGATCAAAAACGGCAAGTAACGACATCGCTTTCCCTGACTGTGCTACTGGATTAGCAGATCCTACTATAGTTGGGTTAATATTTACTAAAGGATCACTAGAACCACAGAACATGGATATCAGTGGTGTACGAGCATAGAAGATTGGCTTGCCCTCTTATCCTACTACTCTTCATAATTTGAAGTTTTCTGAACAGTCTGCTTGCCTTTAATGGTGACCCCCAGGCCTCTGACGGAGACGCCTCGGCGGCCGCTGCTACAGGCGGCATTGTCAACAGTTTACAGACCGAGCGTGTGACCGTTTACTCGCACTAAGATACTAGTGAAGAATAGAAACTGACAGCTTTAAAGGCTGTTTGTGACAGGATTTGTGTGTTCGCTTCGGCGTCACTAACACTTGTATCTAATTAATTACTTTGACATGTTTTTAGATTCGGGTGTAAGACTTTTTCGGGCAAAATATTTACCTAAAAAGTGGCAGCATGAGTTTCACATTTTTCTAGTGAATTAATAATCTAACTAAATTATCACGTGATGTTGTAGAAGATAGTTTGAAACATTCAAGCCCAATGTTTCGTTAGAACAAAATCTGTAACTTTCATTTCGGATACACCCTGGTGTAGTGTATTACAGGTATGTCTACGGAGTAGTGAGGTCTCGGTACGAATCCCAGGTTGAGCAAAGCGCTATAAGGTAGCAGATAGCAAAACACTTGCTAAAAGGAAGGTAGGACCACAGGGCCACTAGCTTCTACGGTAACTGTGGATATGCAAGAAATTATAAATAGTAACAAATAGCAGACTAAATACATCGTGAAATTGTGGCCAATGGGGATGACCCATAAAAGCTCATAGTAGATGGCGCGACCATAGCTAGGTCCCAATCTAACTAATGAGGTCAAGCTATTTTGAAATATAAAATGACATTACCATATTTTCAACCAATGACGATGCTTGGAATCAGCTATGCTAGCGCCATTAGTTTCACAATTGACATACCCATTGCGGAAGGAAACTGTCAAATTAGTTCCGCGTAGATGGCGCTAAGTGTTTGTTACTTCCATCAGCTGACACAGAGGCCGTTGCTGGTAACTGGCACAAGATGGCGCCCAATGTTTTTCTCTTGTGCCGATTGGTCATTTTACATTAACTAAGATTTTGATAAGTGACTGTAACTTAACGCCCTGTTGCATTGCGAAGCATCTACCAATCAATTGCTTTCGTTTAACTTTTTCAAAAGTTTTTGGTTATTAGTTTTTATTTAGACCAAAATACTGATAATGTCAATTTTTATTGTTGACTAGAATCACCGATTTGCCTTGAATCAGCGTGTTGATCAATGCTCGTGCCTTCTGTGTATAAGAGAGGCCTTTGCCCAGCAGTGGGACAGTAATAGGCTAGTATTATTACAGAAATACGAAATATCTGCTGTTTTTATTTCATTCATATGTATAAATTCAGCGACTACACTTTATAGAGGATTCGATTTCGTTTAGAAAGTTTATGAACCTTTCACGATGCAAATAAACAAAAAAAATCTTAACAATAGTACACACGGCAACACATGAAGCTATACATTTCCAGTACAACATGGCCTCGCTTTGTATAGATGTCCCGTACAATGAGAGATCCGCATAAACTGGTTTTGTATAGCTTGATTGGTCGTCGTACTATCAACTAAACCTAAAGAAAAAAAGTCACACCATACCAACGTTAACTACTTAAATCAGGGCTACCATTCTCTAAATTTGCTTAGATTTTAGTGTGAATACCGATGATGTCGTCTCGGTACATACCTGTTTTCTCACGTTTTTTGTACGGAACGCAAAAAGAGACAGAGTCTCCCTCACCTTCACTAGCTCCTTGAGCCTCTCTCGGTTGTACACGCTGCCTATCTCCTCGCCTAGGAAGTAGTCCAGGAGCTTGCTTACTGGGTACGCTAGGGGCGCTGTGAGGGCCATTACTGCCTGTGGAGGAAGGGGATTATTTTGACGGTCTATGTCTTTAAAATAACAAATTGTCAATAAACTCGAGCGGAATATGGCGACCTGAAAAACACGGGAACACCAAAAACAGGATGAATATTCAAGAATAATGAACCTTGCAACATTACGCTTCACATCAGGCGTGTTGCGGCCAAACGCAAGCCTATTTAGTATTTAAAAAAGGGGGGGAATTATTTCTTTAGAATGAAAATATCAGTAAATAATCATCATCATCATCGTCATTTCAGCCAAAGACCTCCACTGCTGGACATAGGCCTCCCCCAAGTATAGCCACATTGACCGGTCTCGTACGACTCGCATCTAGCGGATCCCTGCAACCTTCACCAGGTCATCGGTCCACCTAGTGGGAGGTCTTCCAACGCAACATCTTCCGGTTCGCGGTCGCCACTCCAGAACTTTTCGGCCCCATCAGACATCCGTTCTGCGAGCAATGTGCCCTGCCCACTGCCACTTAAGTTTGGCTATTCTTCGGGCTACGTCGGTAACCTTGGTTCTCATCCATAGGACCCAAGGATGCGCCCAAAGGATGGAGAGGGCTATGCTCGGAGTTTCCTTGCGTGATCAACTCAGAAATGAGAACATCCTCAGTAAATAATGTACCACCATAACTATTTGTTTTATGTTACATTTATTACACCATGCTGCCACTAGAGTAGGTGAGATGCGGTCCAGATACACACACTATTTTTGGAATTACTTGACAGAATGGTTTTGTTTTATTTTATTTCTATGTTCTGTTTTGTTTTATGTTTGTTTTGCTTTAAAGACTAGTGTACACTTGGCGGTGCTGTGCGCAGTATAGTTTTTACAGCAATGAAAATACCAATTCCTAAACATTATAAAAAAAAAAGTACAGTCAGACCAGAAAAAGTATGCGTTTCAGTCATTTTCGTGTTGAAACAGAACGTCACGCTACTGAATTTTTCCAACCATTATTATATGAAATAGCAAATTAGTAGCAACCATCCAAAAACTCATGATTGCCGAAGCGCATACTTTTTCTAAGAGATCTGTATTTATCGATCCTTAGTACTTCTTACAAACATACTCATGTGGATCATTGTCTAATTAGTCAATTTAATGTTATGTGCCAATACTGACACAGCTTCCTAGGGTACAAACATTATTTCAGTTACACGGCGGCCATGTGCATTAGTCCCCGCAGGAATCGAACCTGCTACTATACCTCACCCACAACAAAAACGACCCTGAAGGTGGGTAGTTTTGGTTATCAATCAACGCAGCTTACCGCAGTCCACTGCTGGACATAGGCCTCTCCGCAGCTGCGCCACACACACCCTGTTCTCTGCCGGTCAGATTGGATATCCTTATCCAATCTGACCCAGCCACCTTTTTCTAGTCGTCGGTCCATCTGGTTGTGAGGTGTACCACGATACGCTTACCGATACACGGTCTCCACTCCAAGACTCGTTTGCTCCATGGGCCGCCGTTCCTTCGACAGACATGGCCAGCCTACTCAAACTTAGTGGTGGTGGTAAAGCTTTGCTTGTCCCCATAACCTACTGCTCTTCGCGATGTTGGGGTTTCTGAACAATCTGATTGCCTTATGGGCTTGCCGTATTGCTGTCGCCTAGACACGCCAATGCGTGGAACTGCGTCAGCTTGCTTACTCCACAAGCTATGTCGATAACTTCAACGTACCTTAGTTATCATAATACTCTTCGCGCCAACCATCAGCCCATATCTGGAACAGATTGCTTGAGGAGTGATCTCGCCCAGCAGTACAATAGCCAGAGTGGAGAATATGACAGCATAGAGGCCGGAGGTCAGTTCATCCAGGAGGATGGTGAAGGTGGAGTTCACGGCTACGTTGCCTAGAAGAATGCTGCAGAGGAGGTAGTTCCCGTGGTCTCGGACGGGCATGATAGCGCGCGCGTAATCGCGTTCTTGTTCCGTGCCTGTAAGGGGGTTTTTTTGGTAGCAAAAGTTCAACTCAGTTCAGTTTGCGAATCTACTCTACAGTCATGGGCAAGTACAGTACTTTCACAAGTTTTTAATGCTTGTGACGGGGATTGTAGCTTTATCTTTTTGTTTTTGACAATTCAAAAGTGACTCTAATGGTCTATTTGAAATAAATGGTTTGAGTTTGCGTCAAGTATTTTAGAATAAATTTATTAGAATGAAAAGAATGGTTTATTTTTAATCTGCTAAAAGTGAAAAAGTTTGTAAGATTGGAAACCCATCGGACACACGATTTATAGCTTATCAATTACCTGTATTTGATATAATCTTCAGCTCAGTCCTATCCAGAGACATGAGTCCCAGGTTCAGCCCGGAGAACAACGCGGAGAAGGTCAGACAAGTACTGATAAGCAGCATCGTCGCCCACAAGGGGAGCATCTTGTTATGTGACGCAAAAACCTTGTATTCCTCTGTACCTAAAACATTAAAAAGTACATTAACTTAACAACACTGATACTGGCTGTAAGAGAAGGGGTCTTCCCCTAGAAGACAAAAGACACGCTGGATGAACTGTGTGCAAGATGATAGAGTTACGAAGATGGTGATTACTGAGATGACAAGTGATAGAGAAATATGATAGAAGAAGTAATGCTGCATCCTATTTCTGTCTGCAGGGTTTAAAGTAACCTAACACGAAGGGGATGGCGGGGATTCGAACCTAACCTGTCCGGAGTCGGGGTGCCCCAAGTAATACACACACGTAAAAATAAATATAAGAAGTGACTAAAGCTTAACGTATGCTTATAAGCACTGTATGGAATCAGTAAACCGCTCATCGGCTCGTCGTCAAGCAGGCAACCAGCCAACGAGCCCCCTAATACATGAGACTTAAACATAACTGGTGAAATGTCGGTGTACTATAATATTGGGTACACTACTGCCTATCCCTTCAGGGATTACAGAAGTGATGTTATTAACTAGAGCTACATACCTTGATGTAGATATTTGTCTTCATCTTTAAAAGGATCGTCGACGCCCAGCTTGAGGTTCTTGGCGCATATGTACAGCTTGGACTCGGTAATCGGCGCGGGTGCAACTATGTCGAAAAGCGCCGTTCGGGGTCGTAGGGAGCCTTCTCTTGCCTGTAGACAATTAATGGCACTATAGGAGTATGAAGAACAGGGTGTACAGATCTTCAATCCCCAAAGGAGGATCCTCCGATCACGCTACTGCCCAACAGTTGTCGATTTTTTCTAAATGCTCTTAAGTCGCTGATAACTACAATAATAGCGCTATTCAGAATTTTTGATGTTAGTTCTGCATTTGTGTCATAGATGGCGCTGTAGTACATTTTGTAGTGCCGCTACAACACTAATAACTTCAATTCGATCAATCACATACGAAAATCAGCCTTAAACGCTTTACGCTAGGTCTAGAAATTGTCTAGAAGCTCGAAAGTTTGCAAAAAAGTTTCTTTTATGACGAGATAGCACTCAGAAACGATTTCTAAAAGGGGATGAAAAATATAAAATGATATAGGGTTTTGAATGGCTACTACTACTATAAAATTAAAGTTGTCTAAGTTAATATGAATGGTCTGCATAAGTCTTAGACCAAAGTTCTCGATGACATACGTTCAGGGATCAGTAAAACCTGATTGGTATTGAACCAACCAAAAACAGTTATTTTAGCTCTTATTGTTCTGCGTTTACATTCACAATACCGTGTGTTTATTGAACGCCCTTGCTTTTTACTTCGCATTCCTACCATCATAATGTATACAGGCGGGAAGGGACACCGACGCTACAACGGTTACCACGTATTCAGTTTCTGAACCCCCCTATAGAATTTTTCCATCGGTAAATAAAAATAAAAAAAGAGCTGTTCCATACATTTTGACCGTGTAGGTATAAGGTGTAGGTTGTAGGAAAAAGCATTTTTTTATATTATTAATAGAATAATTATTCTATTAATAGTTGGTAAATTGTGATGCAAAAATTATTCTATTAATAAAAATAAATTGCTCTTTCCTTCAACCCACACCTGATACAGAGACGGGCAAAATGTATGGAATAGTGTTTTTTTTTAATTTTATTATTCTATTAATAGTAGGTACATTATTGCATCATAATGTACCTACTATTAAAAGAATAATTATTGTGTGCATAGCAATGGCATTGCACTCGAGGCAGGATGTTGTACACAAGTTTTCTCTATTTCGTTGACCGTCTTTATATTTATTTGACGTGACTTTTAAAACTGGCAGTAAGGCTCATTTTGGGTGTGCCCCAAATTACGTCCGTTGAGGGACCTAATCATCAAATGGATGTAGTCTGGCTAATAATAATTGTCGTAATTTCGCAAAGTGAAGCGTTCCCTAGGTGAGCGGATGACAAATACGACATTAATTGATTAAACAAATGGCTGTTCAATAGAACTCGCTTGGAGTCCAGTCTCTAACAATTGTATGACTGAAATAGTAATTATTATTTAGACTAGAAACGGGATATTTACCATGTTTACTGCTTTCTTTGAGTTCCCGATATTTCGACGCTGTTGCAAGCACCATGATCACGGATAAACTGAAGTTATTGCGGGTGGGTGTTTATGAGCAGACAAATCGGTCTACCCTCTTTCTTATTCGACCACCCGCAATAACTTCAGTTAAGCCGTGATCATGGTGCTTGCAACAGCGCCGAAATATCAGGAACTAATTACGTTAGCTGCGATCGGAGGATTTAAAAAAAACCAAAAATGATTTAACTAAATTTATTTTAAAGTAAAAGAATTACATTGATTATATTAAATCTAAAATTAGCCTACGTGCCTATTCGAAGTATGAATATGGAATGGAATTTTACAGTTTTACAATAATTGAGTAATCTAGGTCTGTGCGACAGAAAGTGCTATCTCAGCTCGCCGTTTCCGTTGTTCGTTTAATTGCAGCGTATGTTTCTACAATAAAATTATTGAGTGCTGAGTTGGCGATTCCCCTTATGCAGCTGCGTGTAACATCTCCACCCGCAGATCAGAAACTATTTTAGAACTTTGAGAGAAAATGTTTCTGGGACTTTTCCTCTGGGCGCGCGATCCTCTTCTCTTATTTCAGGTTCTTCGTAAGTATGTCCCTTGGTGTTGGAAGTTTCGCAGCGTTTGCAAAACCATTTATTGCGATAGCCCAGTATAGCAATGATAAGTGCGCCTGCACCTAATAATGCAATGTAGAAGGGTATGGTCGTACGGCTGACTCGTCATGACATGGTTCTGGATACTGTGTAGTCCTCTTAAGTCGATTGAACTGAGATGAACTTGAGTTAAGGCAGCATGCGGTGTGTCCACGTCGTTGTAGGGAATGTTCATTAGTTTCAAAGGCTGCCCTTGTATTACATCGTTGTCATTGATTATAGTTAGTTCCTTTGTACGGAGATAACAATTGATAGGTATAGTGGCGAGGTAGCTTCCCTGTAGCGTATTGAAGTCTTCTCTCCCACAGACTGATTGCACTTGCGTTGGATTTGGGAATGATATGACGTAATGCTGGTCATCTAGTTTTTCCATCGCTTCTTTTTCCAAAAATACTGTTTTAAATTGGCAGGAACTCTTGAGTGCTTGGTTCATGATAAGTTCTTGTATGCAGTCAGTTTTTGTTCGTATTTGATGGGTTATTTCCTTTTCACAGAGATACCAGTTATTAAACTTCGAGCATTCTGCTTCTATGTACACGAAAGAGTTTCCATTAGTTGCTATAAAGGGATAGGTAGGGATAAGGGCTTGACGATTTTTATTGGGTACTATAGATAACTTATATAAATCATAAATGATTTTGGAAATTATAGGAAATCTGAAAACTATAACTTTTGTTTTTCATTGAAATATGATCCGGGCCTGATAATGTCGTAGTATTCTCTGAGCTCTAGACTTAGTATTTCATCCTTACTGTATATTTGTTCTAACCTATTTACCATAGACCTAAGTGTTTCTATATCTATCATAGAATGAACAGTGCTTGACGCATGTATAAACGCTAACATATTCTCTATTCTAACTAATTCTAATCTTAAATCTTCTACATTTTCACTTATAATAGAAATGAGTTGACCAAACTTTGCATAAGTAATTAAACTGCCTGTGGTAAGAGTGTTATTTAACAGTAACTCTAAGGTGCTATTGATTTTACTCTGGTTTTCGACTAACTGTAGTAAAACGTTATTATGCTTAGCCATCCATTCTTTACTGAGACTAATGTGATTATTGAATTCGTTAACTAACTTATTATTGTTAATTTGTAGATTTTTGATAGCGTTTTCATAATTTAAGGCATCTGTGTAATCTAGATTTCCGGTTATGCTTTTAACTACCGATCCGAGACCGTCTATTAGACCTCTCTTTACACGACCGGGCTCTAAAGATTTTAGCTGATTAGATACTTTGCCAATTTTGTTAGTAAGATAACTAATTTGGAACTCAAACAGTGTATAAGTGTCATTACTAAGCCGACTTTTGTATTCTGATATCTGATACTGTAGTGTTGTAATTTGATTTTCAATGTCCCTTAGATTCACGTACTGAAGAAATGTATGATGATGAGTCGTCATTCTCGTCGATCCAAGTTTATAAGGTAGTAAGCCGGGTCCATTGGCCAAGCTTTCAAGTTTTATCTCCGACGCGGCCGTCTCGCGAAGTACCAGCAATAATAGAATCCTGCAACAAGTTAGGTTCCTTAGGGCCTCTTTTTAATCTATTTTTGGCTACAGGGCCACGTTTTTTGGATGTGTAAACGTGTATGGGTAAATCGGCCAGAATGGTATCTTGGGTATATCGCGGTGCTGTTTTTTGGCGACTTGCAGAAGGGTTCTTAATGAATACCTGTTGTTGAGGAACGTATTCTATTTCAGGTTCGCGGTTCTTATTTCTATTTTCTATCAATGCAGTACGATTTAATAAAGAAGTTTCGTTTATGATATTATAAACTTCCTTCATTTGTGCCCTATGGTTGTGAACGTACTGTTGTAATGCTTGTTGCGTAAAATCGATGTCTAGAATGTCGCGGGGGTCAAGGTGACCAGTTAATAAATCGAATGGTCTGCATCTAGTAAAGCTATGTATTGAAGAATTATAACCAATTATAGCATAAGGCATAAGATTTACGATGGGCTCCTCTTTGTGCTTTAGTTTTAATATTCTTATATGTTCAAGGAGAGTTGAGTGGAACCTTTCTATGTTACCGTTATCGTTAGGCGAATGCGGTAAAACTCTATGATGGTTTATCTTATGGAGGCGTGTGAATTCTAAGAAAAGTTGGTTGGTAAATTCTGTTCCGTTATCAGTTACTATAGTTAAGGGAACTCCGTGGTGGGTGCAATATTGTAATAATGATTGAAGTATGCTAATGCCCGTACCATCTCGGAGATGGTATGCTTGTCCGTATTTAGTAAAAACATCTATAAATGTCACATACTTTTCATTATGAACAGTGAATAAATCCATGTGAACTATCTCGAATGGTTTTGTTGCCGGGGGTACAATATTAAACTGGGGTCTAACAGGTCTCCGGTCATATTTAGCTTGCCCACAAATAATGCATTCATTAATGAATTTAGTTATTTGATCCTTCATTTTGGGCCAGTAATACTTTCTTGAAAGGGCTAAATAACATTCAGTAATTCCTCGGTGATTAGTTTTGCCATCATGGTAGTGTTGAATTATCTCCTGCTGACGTAGATAATCTTTAACGTTTTCTAATTCTATCTTAGCTAGTACTAAGTTCATAGATGAACTCTTAAACTTTTCTTGTATGACTGGTATGATGGTATACATGGCGAGAGGTGGATTTATTAAGATACCGGTTTTTACTTTCGGGTTCGCATACTCTTTGAGGGCATTAACTACATCTTGTTCTAATTTAGATGATGATATTTGGATTGCTATACGCGTGTGGGTATCAAATGGTTTAGTAATTACTGGTTTTCGTTTAACATCTTCCACTACAGTGAGGCATAATTGTCTATGAAATCTGTTAAGAGGTTCGTCTGTGATTGGGACTTCTAATATAGGATTTTCGAGGCTGGTGTGAACGGTTGCAGTGGATGAATTCGTGGATGGCGGGTTTTCTGATGGGTTAGGCATCAATGAACATAATTCGTCTATTATGGTGTTAATATCCTCATTGTGAATCTCCACCCGAGATAAGGCATCAGCGTTTGTATTTGATTTGCCTTTCTTATAGATAACGGTGAAATCATATTCACTAAGTTTCAGCCTCCATCTAGTTAATCGCGAATTGGGTTCTTTAAGGTTCATCATCCACTGTAGAGGTTTATGATCCGTCAGTACTTTAAATTTACGACCAAACAAGTAAGGTCTAAAATACTTGGTGGCCCAAACTATAGCAAGAAGTTCCTTTTCTATGGTGCTATAGTTAAGTTCACTTTCATTTAGGGTTCGGGATGCAAAACACACAGGTTTGTCGGAGCCTACAGGTCCTTGAGATAGAACGGCACCAATTGCAACGTTCGAAGCATCTGTCGTCAATATGAACTCCTTATTAAAATCGGGATACTGTAGTATGGGGTCATTTGTTAAGAGAGTTTTGCACTTTTCAAAACTGTTAATGTAGTCGGGGTCTAATATCACTTTTCTACCTTTTTTCAAACATGCTGTGAGAGGTTTCGTAATTTTTGCAAAATCCGGGATAAATTTACGATAGTAACCTACAAGGCCTAAAAATTGCTTAATTTCTTTTGGAGTTTTTGGAATGGGGTATTTTTCTATGGCTGTAATTTTATCTGGATTGGGTTTTATTCCTTCACTACTTATAATGTGTCCAAGATAACCAGTTTCATGCTTTAAGAACTCGGATTTATCCATTTGGATCTTAAAGTTCGATTCCCTAAGTCTATTGAAAACTTTCTCGAGATTCGTCATATGCTCTTGTAGTGACGTGGAAAAAACGATGATATCATCAAGGTAGACCAGGCATATGTCATTCTGGAGACCTCTGAGGACATTGTCCATCACTCTTTGAAATGTGGATGGTGAATTCTTAAGTCCCATGGGCATTCGAAGAAACTCGAAATGTCCATGCTCGACATTGAAAGCTGTTTTTTGAATATCCTGAGGGTCCATTTCCACCTGGTAGAAGCCGCTAGCCAGGTCTAGAGTGGTGAAGTACTGGCACCTACCTAGTTTGTCAAGAACATCGCTAATGTTCGGAATGGGATATTTGTCGTTGATAGTTTTTTCATTGAGTTTCCTAAAGTCGACTACTAAACGCCATTTTTGTTTGCCTGAGGCATCCATTTTCTTGGGGACCACCCAAATGGGTGAACTCCATGCTGAGTCTGAAGGCTTTATTATTCCCTGATCTAACATTTTTGAAATCTGTTCCCTAACCTCCTGGCGATGGATGAATGGGTATCTATAACTTTTTGTATAAACCGGGACTTCATCTGTAGTCTTAATGCGATGTTTTATTTGATTAGTAAAAGTTAGTGCTTCGCCTTCGATGTAGAACACGTCAGCATATTTCGAGCAAAGAGCTATAAGGTTGACTTTTTCTTCCTCGTTTAAATGATCTGTTCGTAATCGCGCCGTAACCTCTTGAACTCGCTTGGTACAATGTTCGGTACGCATGCACTCGATATTAAATAAACTCGCGTGCACTGGTCGGTCAAGTGATAATACAATATCATTCGGGCTCGTATTTTCTATTTCCAAGTAGCCGCGATTATTGTCCACGATAGTAAGGCACTCGCGTACAGTACAATTACATATAGTCTGTTCACTTACTAATGCCGCACCGTTTGGAGTGTCGATCGGTATTCTAACTAATTTTGAAGATTGAGCAGGTATGATGTCTTTATACAAGTTAACATTATAGGAATTATACATACGGATGGGATTGGATGATGTGCGCGTTATTAACCTCTGATCTTTTAGGTCTATCTTAGACTCCCATTTAGTTAGCAAATCTAAACCAATTAAACCATCGAAATAATCATGAAAACGGTATATAAATAACTTGATAAACTCTGGATCGTTAAATTCTGCAAAGCAAGGTAAATTTATAGAATAATTATTTCTACTAACCGCGTGTACATTGGTAACTTCAAACGGGTCATAATTTAAGGGAAAATTTGGGAAATATTTTTCTACAGCCTCCGGGCTTATAAAAGATTGATTCGCGCCAGTATCAATTAGTAATTTTAGAGGTGGTTCTGCTATTAGTATATACGGCAATTGACGCTGAGTTTGGAGATTTAATTCTATTTTAACTTTTTTGATTTCTGATCCTCCTGAAAATCCTGACTTGGACCTGCCTGAGGTTCAGACGAATCTGCCATATTCCCTTGAACACTTAAATCGCTTAAAGTCGGATCATAGTTGCACTCTAATGCAGCGAACGGACTATAATCGTAGTAAGTATTATCGTAATTAAAACATACCGGCTCGTAATAGTACTCCGTCGGGTAATATGAGCTATCGTATGACGCGCACTCATTCATGTTCATCTCTCGATGTTTAAAATAATTAGTTGGTGGCGGATTGCCTGAATTTTGCCAATTATGACCAGATAACATGGGTCTAGGAGTAAAAGGTTGTACTCCACTCATAGGTTTAGGACCTTGATTTTGATTTTGCACCGGATTGTTTCTAGGGGGCAAACGGAACATGTTACTTTGAGCGTTATAAGTTTGAGGTACCGCACGGAATATTTGCTGTGTACGATTAGGCATGCGATTTTGTGACTGCTGATTAATAAAGTTGGGATTAAATCTAAACGGTTGTGGCGGTGGTAGTTGGTTGGGTCTAATTCCTATGGGATTGGGCCAGTTGGGAATTGGTACTGCGAAATTATTATTACGTGGAGGGACTGGATTGGTATTTGTATGAGGTGTTGCAGGGTTAGAATTTTTTTGCGTAGTGGATTTTGAGACCTCACTACGTTCCTGTAAATACATAACGTTAAGTTCTTCCTGTACATATTCAAGGGCTTTTTCGATGGTATCGGGACGCATGCACCGTATGCGGGACCCTAATGGTTCCTTTAATCCTTTAACAAAAGCCTGCATAGTAACTTTTTTGTACAGTGTACGTTTCGCTTCAACTGTGGTAGAAATTTGTTCGTGTAATGTTACATACGTCATCATCGTACTAAACAAAGTTTGGCATTCCTCATAAAATTCCTGAGGTGTTTTATTTCCCTGCGTAGCTAAAGAAAGGTCTCTATACAAAGCCGTTTCATCCCGTTGATCGGAAAAGTTATTGATTAAGGCCGTTCTAATCCCTAGCCAACTTTCAGGTATGCCGTTGGAATTGATGGTACAAGCGGCAGAGCCTTTTATTTTATTTAAGATGCCATTTAATAAGCATAAGTTGTTTAACTCGCTACCTGGGGCATTACTAACGTACTGAGTCACTATTTGATCGCATATTCTAACAAACCTAGTCAATACATTTGGGTTCCCATCGAACTCCGGGACCATACGAAGGGTCTTGAAAATTGTATCGGGGTCGTGGGCCATATTTAAACTATTTATACTACTATTTAAATTATCTTCTCTATCACTATTTAAATCTCTACTGTTATCTATAGCACTCCAGCGAGCCGTACGTGATGAGGGCTCCTGGGAGTTAGAATTTTTCGGGTGAAAAATCTTGGAAGTTGGGTGGTACTAGGACTAAATAGGAAGCAACACAGGAACAATTCAAGTGTACTTACAACAATTTCATCTCTGGTTCTCTTGTGAATCGAAGTCTGGATTCTCCTTCCGGAACTGCAGCTGGACCGTAGATTCGGATATTCGGCGCCGGGGCTCGATAGCCACCCAGGCGATTCGCGTACGCGGATGTCGATATTAGAGATCCCTAAGCTCGCGAACCGGCCCGCGAATATCCTACCGACTGCGCCAATTACGTTAGCTGCGATCGGAGGATTTAAAAAAAACCAAAAATGATTTAACTAAATTTATTTTAAAGTAAAAGAATTACATTGATTATATTAAATCTAAAATTAGCCTACGTGCCTATTCGAAGTATGAATATGGAATGGAATTTTACAGTTTTACAATAATTGAGTAATCTAGGTCTGTGCGACAGAAAGTGCTATCTCAGCTCGCCGTTTCCGTTGTTCGTTTAATTGCAGCGTATGTTTCTACAATAAAATTATTGAGTGCTGAGTTGGCGATTCCCCTTATGCAGCTGCGTGTAACAAACTCAATAAAAACAGTAAACATAAACGGTAAATATCCCGTTTCTAGTGTAAATAATAATGTTAGTGACCATGATAGTTTAAAATCTGAAATAGTAATTTCGCTGATTGGGAATGCAAACCTTTTTATTTAACTTGCCTTGTTAGTACTTATTGGTCAAATCTTGCAACTGAATTTCAAATTTTGTACACTCCCTTGGTAACAATATTTTCTCCCGTGGACAATATTTTTTTATGACAGATATAAAGAATAAGAATAATTTATTTAAAAAGTATTCCAAAAAGTGTACATTTAGGCGCAGTAGTATCATTTCTCGTAGAATGGTATAATTAGTACTTATAAGTAAACTAAAGCATAAGCATAATCAGCTTATAATGTTCCCACTGCTGGGACACAGGCCTCCTCCATATGAGAGGGAATGGGCTATAATCCACCACGCGGGCGCAGTGCGAGTTGGTAGATGTCACATGTCTTCGAATTTTTGGTTCTAGGACATGCCGGCTTCCTCACGATGTTTTCCTTCACCGTTTTGAGAGCAGTGGTGCGCCTGCCTGGGTTCGAACCCACGACTTACTGTAAGTAAACTATAACTAAATTATATTCGACGGTCGCCAGTATTCAATAGTTCAATTCTGATGTCAGCGACCTTACTGATCTAGGTTTATTTAAACCTGTGTTTCAGGCCAGCACCTTACCTAGCACAATTTCAAAAGGACAGTAAAATAATAAAATTAAATTAATCTATTAACAATTATAACTATGCCACACTGCCACACACCACTATGCCACTGCGCTATGATATGACTTGATCCTGCAGCCAGGATCACCTCACGAGAGAACTCGCACGACTATAGCACGGACACGAAATCTTGTATACGCGTTCAATGTTGATAGACACGAGCTTATTATTTTAAGTTTAATTTCTTATTCCTTTTGAGGCACGTTTCGATGTTACAAAGATCATTATCATAAGTCGATAGCAGTCCACCCTTGGACAAAGAGCTCCCTAAACATTTAACAATGTGGTGCCAGCTGCTCAATGAGTTCCCACGACCTGACTAGATCGTCAGTTTACCTAATGCGGGGCCAAAGCACCCTGCACGCGCAAAGCTTCATCATCATTTCAGCTGAAAGACACACACGCTGCTGGAATCCCCCAAAGGCCTCCCCCAAGTGGCACGGTTATGGGTAGATTTTGTTATTCCTCTGTTACATGTATGGCGAGTGCCACCCCAAGTATTTTTTACTAGCTGTTGCCCGCGACCTTCGTCCGCGTAAAATTTTATAGCCTATAACCTTCCTCGATAAATGAGCTATCCAACACTAAAAGAATTTTCCAAATCGAACCAGTAGTTCCTGAGATTAGCGCGTTCAACCAAACAAACAAACTCTTCAGCTTTATAATATTATAGTATAGATTCGTAATTTCACTACATCGTTGTTTAGATGTAGTGCCCTCATGCATATTCTTCTAGTAATATCAGTTATGTGAACGACGGACAGCATGAATTTATAAGTTTTCCTTTTTCGCCATTTGACTATGGAACCCTAAAAATACTTGCCTTTCCCAAATGGGGTCAGCTCCCACTTAATCAAAACTACCAGTACTTTTTGTTGTATTTAGAAATGTCAGCGTGACCTTTGCAAACTACGCATAACGTCGGCGGGGAAGTTATTAGCCATGTCGAACTGCGTGAGGGTGTCTGTGGATATAGATCAGACCCTTTGGAGTACTATACATTAAAATTGATCCATTCCTATTTAGGCCTTACCACATTTTTTTCTATATTAAAACAGTATGACAGTATGATGTCGTTTCGATGCATTTAGTTGCGTCAAATATGAACCAACAACAATATCAATTGGGACAGAGCCTCAAAACAACCCGAATGAAAAGATAGGACATTTTTTTTTTAAATAAAACGTTGCCCCACACTAGGAATTTCTCCTGAATCGTGGGTGAGTTTACAAACATTTACACTCACATACACAAACAGACAGACCCGGAACAACTATCTGTAGGCCGTAAAAATATTTGTTCCGTGCGGGGATCGAAACCCGCGACACGCAGCGCAGCAGCCAATCACTTAGCCACTGCGCCAAACGTGCCGTCGGTATAAAGGGTGTAAATTGACCCATAAAATATCCGAAAGGCCCTTGTTCTCGACGTCTTTGCGATCATTTTTTTGTTCTAGACCATACCTGGGAACCTTCTAGTTACGGAGATATTGGGGGCCAAAGTTCCAACTTTTTCACAAGTTTTTAAAAAAAAAAAAATTTTAATGTAAGATTTTTACTTTACACACCTCCACGACCCCCGTACTATTCAATCCATCCATCAGCACAATGGTTTGAGTGCTTTCCATCGAGTCCTACCGTAAAACGTGATTTTTCACCCCAAAAAGAAAATCGATTCCCAGCAATAATTTTTGCGTTACGTTACTAAGTTTGATGTACAGAATGCTTGGTTGACGGCTATGTGAGGTCTGTTTACACCCTGTATAAAGAAAACACGAGTGAAACTGCAAGCCAGTAACAAATTAATAAAATAGCCATATATTCGCTGCAATGACATAAGACCTATATGCTATACGAAAGATACATTTTTCGATGTTTCGTAGATTTCAAAGAAAATTTTATGTTAAATGTGTACTACATAATCATCATCATCTGCTTGCCTTTTCCTAACTATGTTGGGGTCGGCTTCCAGTCTAACCGGATGCAGCTGAATACCAGTATTTTACATGGAGCGACTGCCTATCTGACCTCCACAACCCAGTTAGTACTGGGTAATACGATACCCCTTGGTAAGACTGGTTGTCAGAATTTTGGGCCACTGACTACCTAACGACTGTCAAAGATCTACAAATACCCGGGACCAACGGCTTAACGTGCTTTTCAAGGCACGGAGGAAACCTGGTATGTAATGGGTGGTCACCCATCCACAGTCCAACCTAGGCAAGCACGGTTTAACCTAAAGATCGACCCGAGCGGCTGTTATTATTTGGCCACGAGCACCTACATAATACAAGTTTAAAAAGAGTACCCAATTTTTAGGATGGGAAATCATCAAATACAGTCCCGCAGCCCAAAAGAGTACCCATGGAGTTTATTGCCGGTTCTTCTCCATAGGAAACGACCAACCCGAACTGTACACGGTTTCTCGACGTTTTATAAGTGCTCATGTAGGCCTATGTGAAATAAAATATTTTGATTTTGACTTACCATGTATTCTCCTTTGAGAAGAAACTTGCAAGGCTGCCCATACTGTTGAATTTCATGTGTGAAGGCTATCACGGTCCTCGACGTTATGCCTTCGCCGAATAATCTAGAACATCAAACACAAATTACAACTCATCATTTTTTTAATAATTTACCAAACCGTCCTTTTAAAAATTATTAACGCATACAGGGAAACAAAACCCTTTTAAAAACAATTCCAAGCCGACCACATCCACAAGCCTGACGTTGCAATATCGCCCAATAGCTTCTATTAACAGACCGCAGCGACACTAGGTTTCTATATAACTCTAAGGCGCAAATTATACAGAAACGGCATAAGGCGAAGGCGCGGCGCAGGCATGATGCCACTTCAAAACGTTTTCATACAAAATGTACGAAGGCGACGTGTCGTGAATTACACTCAAGCGGCGCGGCGCAGGCATGCCGTTCTTTCTTTTCGTTATCCGTTCCACGACTGCGCTGCGTCTGCGCCGCGCCTTCACTTTATGCCGTTTCTGTATACTGGTAAACCAAAAAATGGTTGGTGACGACTGCGCGAATCAGACTAAAAGTCGGTCTACAGCGCTCGAACCATTTGCCAGTTACATCAATTAGCTAGTTAGAACTGCCGCCCGAGTCGGCAAGATTAAACACTCGGCAAGTGTTCACCGGGATCAGAGCGCCATAGTTTGGTTTGAAGGCAATCGTGTAGCCACGGTATATTTAACCTGTGGTGTAGCTCATCGAAGTGATTTATCGGCCGATACTGACGTTGTAATATTTGCACTAGCATACATATTCATACTTATTAAGAGTCCGAGTAAACTATCGGAAGATATAAAGTCTGCAGTCTGCGGGGACAGTAAACGGCAACAAGCGGTAGTGTCACCATCAACAGACGCGTTTACGGGCGGCTTTGTCGCTGCGGTCTGCAATTGCAGTCGTCTCCGGAAATGTACCTCACTAAGCGAACCGTAGCAACGTCGTTTTAATAGTAAATTCTCCTTATTTTAGAAGATCTATTATTTGGATGGATTGTTCAAACAAAAGATGTACAATCGTCTCGGAATTGGTCTCACTCTTGTCATCATCTTCCTGGCCTTGTCCCATGTTACTTAGGTGACCCTAAGGTAGGTCCTTAGGGTCAATGCAGCACGTTTTTTCTTCCATTCTCCCTATCATCTCTCTATTTAGTCAATCTCTGGGCTGCTGCTGTGAAATTCCTGATAGCTTTACCACTAACATTAACATAAAACACGCCTGAGCTGGGAATTGAACCCAGAACCGCACTGTCAGCACCAGCAGTAACGCTTACTTGCGACCACTACAACAACGAAGCAACATTTAAGTTAGAGTAAATAAAAACGACGAAGGACATCATCGTGAAGAAAGCGGCATGTATAGAACCAAAAAATCCAAGACATGTGACATTATCAACTAGCACAGGGCCTGCGTGGTGAATGATCCACATCTTATCACAGAAGGACGTTCATATCATCGTCACAAAATTGTCAGGCTATCGGTTTTTATCGGTAACGTTGCGATCTTATTCCCCCATCCTCATTCTATCATCGGACGAACAGAGATAAGAACATGAAATTTGGTTGAAGTTCCAGGGACCAGAACAAAGCGCTATGCTTCCACATTTATTGTGTGAACCGCCAATCTGTGGAATTCACTGCCGGCTTCTCAGTTTCTCGATATTTTCAAAGCTCGAACGAATTTCTTCTAGACAAGCATGCACCCTAGCCTAGGCCGCGTCATCGCTTCACATCAGGCGAGTTGCGGCCAAACGCGAGGCTATTTAGCATAAAAAGGAGGCCGTTCCAGCATTTTTAATATTATAGACTGATTAGACTAAAAAAACTTACCTCAAAGTAACCCTAGAATCAGCCAACACGCTCGGAATACTCTCGTCAATAATCTTAGGGTCTTTATCCGAGTTCTCTATCCTTAATCCGTCAATATTAACCACAAATGTAGCAGCCCTAACACTAAAGAACTCTTGCTCAGGTATAGATACATCTCTTGGCTTCCTTGGCGTTCTGGAATATTCTGTGGTAGTTTCTTTTGAGATATCTCTCTTGAATCTTTCAATAGAATTCCCATTTATGGAATCCTCAGCGTGTCTTTGGTCATGAATCGTTTTCGTGTTATCCACGTCTTCTTGACTGTCGATTCTTTTCACATGTTGTATCTCAGTTAAAGGCACGTATTTGTCGTTGAATAGTACTTCGATATCTTCCCTTTCTTCTCTGGTTAGTGAGGGAGTCTTCTCGAGGTGGTTTACGTCTGTGTCGTGGGACAAGTCTGCCCATTCTGAGTTTCTTTGTTGATCTTCTGTTTGGAGTGTTGTATAGTCTTGGTGTCTGGGAACAAAAGAGAAGTTGGTATTAGTACTTGGAATCATCATCATCATAATCTGCCTAGCCTTTTCCCAACTGTGTTGGGGTCGACTTCCAGTCTAACCGGTTGCAGCTGAATACCGGTGTCCCCTTGTTTCGCAGACAGAAAATTCATAGAATTTCGTTTCGCCGAAAATGTTTCATATAATATTTGGTTCTTATATTTTTATTTCGAATATTATTGTTTTAACGACTATTTACTTGAATGAAACATATTTCACAGAAATACAATTCAATGAATTTTATAATCACATTTTTTTATTTAACAAACTTATCAAACAGTAGATTTTTTTTAACGAATATTGTATGTTCGGTGTATTTTTCAATGGTATTTTATTTCAACGAAAATGTAAACGTAGACATTATGCTATTCATACTTGATGCCTTCGTATGAAATGAAGTCATAACTATAAGCTACTATTTGAGATATATTTAAATTATGTTGGTCTTACACCCAGGTTTAATTGAAACTTGCCCATGGTCCTTTGTGTCCAAACATAAAAATGGTAATAAAATAATATCAGGCCGCAACATAATAACATCTTCGAATATTTTATGATCTTTTCAATAATACATAATGTTTTTAACAAATATACTCACAGTCGAATGCGTCTATCGTATTCCTAATTTTTTATGTTATTTCGTACACACTACACACCACATCAACATAAACAACGCATTGAGACAAAGAAAACGTACGTCGAAATTGGTCGCAGTATTAAGGCGCAGATATACGACTTTTAACGTTTTTAAATTGAACATCACGTCTAAACTTGTAGTCTTATTTCTTTGAAAAAAATATATGTTATACTAGACAATTTTCTTCATAATTTGATATGTGAAAATGTGAAATTATATTTTTATAACATAGTGTAATTAATTTGTAAACTAATGTCTAACGCGGGTAAAAAAACGATAATCACGCAAAAACTATCGGGCATATTTGCATGAAAATTTGACCATCTAAAAGACAATTAATGAGCCATATTTTAGTATACGACTTTTATTTGTATTGTGTTTGATAAATCAAGGAGGGTTGTTTTTTCGAAAAAAACTTGGTGCGCGTTGAAGCGGGAGCCCTTGCGGGCGATGGCTCGAATACTCGTTCAAGGTCGCTGGCACTTAATGTCGCTTTAAAATTAGGACACTCCAACAATTATGAACCGCAAGATAATCACAGTACATACGTGTAACGTAAACTGTCAGTCGATAAAATGTTTTTTTTTTGGTAATAAGTTTTATATTAACTAAACGATATGAGTATAAAGAATATTTGATTTGTGTGTGCTATGATATGAATATCGAAATATTAAATTTTATTTGTAACAAAAATCTACGATTTAAATTTTTTCGAAGTATGTATTCTGCGGTTTGATTCTACGAAATGATAATATGAGAAATTTTTTATATGAAACGAAATTCTATAAAACTTTTGTCTATAAAACCGTGTACAACCCTGAATACTAGTATTTTACATGGAGTGACTGCTTATCTGACCTCACAACCCAGGTAGTACTGGGTAATACGATACCCCTTGATAAGACTGGATGTCAAACTTTCGGGCCGCACAGCCGGGACCAAAAAATCAAATAAATCAAATATCATCATGACACATTAAAAAGCATAAACTTAGAAATACACTACGTAATAAGACATCCCACACTGCACTACATAGCAATAGTATTTTTTGTATGGGCATAAAAATATATAATAAGTTACCCATAGGCATTAAGAACATTCATTTAATTGGTATTTTTAAAAGAAAGCTAAAAGACTTCTTGATTCAAAAGGCATATTACTCTATAAAAGAATTCCTTGGAGAAAAATAATTATTTAATATTAAAATAAGAAGAGTATGATTAATATCAAATAAAATGTTTGAATAATGTTGATTAATATAATATAACGTTAATTGTAATATTAAGTATGTATATTTTTTAAAACCATTTAAATTGCAATGCTTAACAAGCAACGCAGTTCTAAGAACCTACCTATTGTTACCATTGTCAAAATAAAAAAAATTGGATTTGAATTTGACCAACGGCTTAACGTCTTAACGTCGGCTTTCCGAGGCACGGAGGAAACTCAGTATGTAATGGTTAGTCACCTATCCACGGAACAACTTTACTGTGTTTACTCATTATTGAATAGCCAAATTAAATAAATAAATTATTACTTGGAATATAAGGAAAATATGCTCATTTTACAGTTTGGTTTATTTAAAAGCGTCATGCGTCATATTATTCACTGACGTCAGTGGCATTGACGTTATTCTAACCCTAGCAGTGCCTCCGTTAGGGTTGGTTATTTGAACAGTTCAGAAGGGTTAAAAGACACGTTATGTTAGTAAATCTGTGTCTATAAGTGAACTGCGATGGGCTGAGCAGGTTGATCCTGTCTCCTCCGTCTCCTGATATGGAGGGAAGTGGAAATTATGTTAATCCCACTCCTCCGCTATTATTTTCTGATTCATTTCATTGCGGAATCCAATACAGTTAAATTGTTTCTCTGGGACTTCGTCGAGCTTCATTGTCTCGGCGCTTTTCTGGTGGTCGCCACTGATGGTTCTGGCGCACAGGAGTTACAGTGGTTTGGGAATAGTCTGGCGGGTTTGTCCCAAAAAAAAAAGCCTGCAGTTTGATTTCATGATAATATTTAAACAAAAATAAAAAGCTTGGTGACTGGTACATCTCAGGATTTTACGGCATTGAGACATGTGCGTGTGAACTAAGGGACCACACTCGTTTTTTCGCAAAATAGCAATTGTAGGATTTAGTAGAAGACTTAAAACAATTGTAGAACCAAATCTGGGAATTTGTAAACAAATATATTAAAAACTACAGCCCTTAAAGTGTGGTCCCTCAGTCCTCACACACCATCAGCCAGATCTCGGGAAGTATGTGAAAAATTAAGGTTTTGTGACTACAGATATTTAGTAGAGAATTAGTAAATATAGTTACTAAATAACAGACTCAAAGATAAAAAAGATTTATAAAATGGAGTTGAGATGGCGCTGCCGTCACGTAAACATTAGCTCCGTGTATAAAATTTATTAAAAATAGTATTAACGAATATCTAGCGTTGAAAGTGGTGTTAAAGTGTTAGTAACGCTTGGAATTAGCTGACTTATCGTTTTCTGGACGCTAACTTAGCCAGGAAAACAAAAAAATTGAACTATAAGTTTTGTGTTTTAAATCATTTTTAAGGAGACTGATCCAAAATAGAACGTTTGACTAGTGCAGTGTTTGGGTCTCAAAACAATATTAAACATAAAGCCATAGTGAACAATTCAAAACAGTTAACAAAATGTTTCAAAAAAGTGCCGTGAATCCAGTGTGACAGTTCAAACATTTTTGCAGCATGAGTCACATAACGACTATTTTACGTTTTGAAATTATTTTGAATTAGAACCGATACTCGTATTTCACCGATATAAGTAATGTTCAGTTAGTCAAGAAGAATAACAAGCGGCGTCGACACCGGTGTAAACGAAGTGACGCTGGTTCGTACCCCACGATCAGCGATCTCTTTTTGGACAATTTTATTTTTCTGCTAGATAATATCTTATGTTTTGTTTGAGTCGATTAGGCATAAGATAGATTCTAACAAACATTTAACTAGTTTTTGGTATTGTTACTTCATTTTCTTAATACAAATTATGGCGAGTGGAGTATCTAGTAACATAACTTTAAGAAAAATAAGAAAATCTAACTCTTATAATAATGTGTCGATTATGAACACTTCTGACTCGTCACTTTTTGATGGTACGATGCAGAGTCTACCTGACCCCAGCGAAACTTCAGAAGTACGTAATTTACAAATAAAATTATCATCTGTACAGGAGGAATTGATAATTGCAAATAATGAAATTGAGAATTTAAACGTAGAGAATACTAACTTAAAAAGTGAATTGGAAAGATGTCAGAAAATTATAGAATTGTACAAAAAGGTCGGATACGGCGAGTCTTGTTCCACTCCACCAACATCAACGAGGAAAACGAAAAAGAAACATGAGAACAAAGATACTTTCAATAATGGTTCCCAGACATGTAACCCGATGAACAAGGACAATAATACCGAAGTTACAGAAAAGAAAAACCAAAATAAGTCAGATCACGCGCCTAATATTAAAAAAATACCTAAACAACCAGAAGTTAGAGGAAGCCAAAGAAAGGTATGCATCCTGAGTACAAACAACAAAAACAAAATACTAACGATTGCAGAAAATACATTATTAGATTACAAAATTTGTCACCACTTAATACCGGGTTGTGGTATAGAGGCACTTATTAGGGACATGGATCTCAAATTGAAGAACTACACTACGGATGATTACTGCCTGATCTTCATCGGCGAGGAAGACTTTCGCCGAACGAACAACTATGTCGATCTCATAATTACATTGCGTGAAGCACTTTTAAAAATTAATCATACTAATATTATAATATGTGCACCTACATTTAAATTGAATGACTTTTCTATGATGTATAATAGGAGAATAGAAACATTTAACAGTCTTTTATACTTAGATGCCTGTACTCATCACTACGCGTATTTGTTTGATAGTAACTTTTATTTGACATATGATTATAAAATGTTCTGGCCCAGAAGTGGATCTGTTAATAATAATGGTATAATGAACATATTTAAAAATATAAATTTAATGCTTAATGAGATTAATAGCTACGACGTTTTTCATGTAATTGATGGTGAGTCTCCCCCAATTTCTTCTTCGTGCACAAAAGACAACACTAATGATATTTTTTTTCGTTAAAAAACATATTAAATTGTTACACCAAAATATTGCTGGTTTAATAAATAAAGCAAATGTTTTAACTGTATGCCTAGATGAACTGTCCGAAAAAAAGATTGACGTGGATGTTTTATGTATAACGGAACATTTCATTATGGAAGGGTTCCAACATCAACTGTATGTGCCAAATTATAGCCTAGCTGCCTGTTTTTGTAGGGAAGGCAGAAAAAGAGGAGGGGCTTGTATTCTTGTGAAAAATGATGTTCAATATAAGGAAATACCTAAAATTTCAAAATTATCGACGTCAGGCATATTTGAATGTTGTGCGATTGAGCTCACCCATTTTAAGATAATTGTTGTATGTATCTACAGAGTACCAAATATAAATAATCTCAGTTACTGCTTTGATAAAATGGAAACGCTTTTGAAAGAAATATCACGCACACGATATAACAACATTGTAATAGCAGGTGATTTTAATATTGACATGCTTAAACCTAATAGCCACTCAAATGCTTTCGAATATTTGTTAATGAGCTTTAACTTAAAACTAGAATTAAGACAGCCGACTCGCATGGCCAGTATGACGTGTATAGACAACTTTGCTCATAATTTTAGTTCAGTATGTAAAACCGAAGTAATCGAACTGGCGTTGTCCGATCATACGGCACAGCTGCTTCATTGTCCAGTACAAACAAAGTGTCTCATAAAGTATTGGTATACCGTCAAAAGAGACTACAGTGTAGACAATATCTTGAACTTTAGAAACCACATTAAAAATCTCTCTTTTGGTGAGATTTACGATACAATCGATCCGAATGAAGCCTATAATAAATTTCTCGATCTATTTAAATTAATTTACGACTTGTGTTTTCCAACTAAACTGATCAAAGTAGATGTCACAAAAAGACCTAAATGGTTGTCAAAAGGTATTAAACTAGGCAGTCAAAAAAAAAGAAAACTTTTGTGGCAATTCAGATTAAACCCAAATAAGTATAATAAATACACTTTCAAGAACTACTCTCGCTTACACAAAAAAATTATACACCTAACACAAAAGGCCCAAAATAATCATAATATAAAAACATCTAAAAATAAGTCTAAAACCACGTGGCAAATTATAAATCGTGCAAAATTTAACCTACCTAAGTCTAATATTACTAAAATTATAAATAATAACAGCGTTCTATCTAATCCCAACGATATTGCCGAAGCATTTAACAATTATTTTATCGACAAAGTACAAGGGAAACTTGATGTGACTAGCAAACCTAAATGTAACAGAATTGACACTAGTAATAAAACAATGTTTATGGCCCCTAGTATACCACAAGATATTGAGAGAATCATCAAATCATTAAACAATACAAATAGTGTAGGGTATGACGATATTGCTACAAAAATATTGAAACATGTGTCTAAGGAAATAAGTGGCCATTTAAGTCACATAATTAACTTAAGTATTAGCGCAGGCGTTTTCCCTGACGCATTAAAAATATCGATTATAAAGCCATTATTTAAAAAAGAAAATAGAGAACGGATGGAATACTACCGACCAATATCATTAATTCCCGTTATTTCAAAAATTTTTGAAAAATATATTTATAGGGAACTTTATAAATTCGTAGAAAAAAATAACATTCTGTGTGAGGAACAAAAAGGATTTCGTGTACATAGGACTATCAATATGGCTATATATGATTTTTTATTCAATGTCATAAAAAACGTTGATGTCCGGAATCCTGTATGTAGTGTATTTTGCGACATGACCCAGGCGTTCGACTATGTACACTATGCTACTCTTTTAAAGAAACTCGAAGCCTACGGGATAAGAGGCAATGTCCTTAATTTGCTTAATTCTTACCTACAAAATAGAAAACAAATTACTGAAATTAATAAAGTTAATATAGTTAATAAACGTGAAGAAATATTTCGGTCTTCAGAGCGTGAATTATTATTTGGGGTACCGCAAGGCAGCGTTTTAGGACCCTTTAAATTTATACTATACATAAATGACCTACCGAAATCTATTGATCGACCAGTAACACTATTTGCGGATGATAGTACGATTACAATACCTTGTAGAAGGATAGATAATTATGAGAATGACATTAATAATAGTTTACAACAGATGGTAACCTGGCTAGACGCGAATAATTTAAAAATAAATTTGAGTAAAACTAAAGTTATCCATTTTAGACAACAGACCTCTACTATTAATTTAAATATACACTACAATAATGATACCATAGAAGAAGTTGAAAATATAAAATTCTTGGGTCTCAAAATAGATAACAAATTAAATTGGAAATCACACATTGATACCTTATGTAAGAAGCTGAGTAAGTCTGCATACGCTCTACATACATTATCACCTATAATTAACACAGATGCTCTTCTTACCGCTTATTATGGCATAGTAGAATCACATTTACGGTATGGGATCATATTTTGGGGAAACTCTACTGAAAAAGAAACCGCCTTCAAGGCGCAAAAAAGATGCATTCGATCGATGTTTAAAATTAAACTCCCTGATAGTTGTGAACCATACTTTAAAAGTTATAAGATATTAACATTACCTTGTCTGTACATACTAGAAGTAGCTGTGTTTGTGAAGGCAAACCCGAGTCGTTTCAGACGTATAGCTGACGTGTTTCCCCGCAATAGACGCGACAATAGCTTGCTTTGTCAGGAGCCAGCTAAGACAGCACTCATGCGCAAAAGTGTCTACTGCATGGCTCCAGTTATTTATAATCACTTGCCTAAGAGTTGGAAAGAGCTTCCAGTCCAATTATTTAAAAAAAGGCTTCGTAGCTTTTTAGTGGTGAAAGCTTATTATAATTTAAGTGAATACCTTACTGAGAAAGATTTTTTAAGTTAGAATAATGTATATTTTTTTGTGTACCTTCTTTTTCGTGTAATGTTTTTTTAATTGTACCTACTTTCTAGTTATAAGTTGATATTTTATATCTTTTGCATGCCTACGTGGTAAAATATGGCTGAACTTTCAATATGTTTTTTTTTGTCACCATTTAATGATACCCATGTTTGCAAAATAAAATTATCTTTATCTTTATCTTTATTTATAACTTTTTACAGACCACAAAGATTCAAAGATAAAAAAGATTTATGTCTTTAAAAATCATTCAATTTCTAATTTGCGAAAAACTAGTGTGGTCCCTCAGTTCACACGCACATCATTGAGACGACCTTTTCAGAAAACAGTAAGCATGCTACTTTTCCTTATAAAAAAGCATTCCTTATGTACGACAATTGTCAAAAGTGTCATTCACTAAACTTTCGAAGCCATTAGCTTAATGAAAAACTCCGACGTAATACCGCTACATCCATACAACACACAAGTTCGTGTTTTGCACGTTTCGCAAATTTAAAAGAACACATTGTTGTGTATTTCATAAGTGCTATCGTTGTTTTAACAGCTATTATAATTGTTATGTTAACTTATGTTGCCTTTTATGGGGTGTTGTTGCGTGGCTTATTATAATTTTACTTATTTTTGTATTAGTCGATATAATGAGTCGTATAGCCAGGGGTCACACTGGGACCTTGACCTTGTGTAGCGTAATAAGAAGTTAAATTAGAATAGGAGGCTAGTGTTCAGGTGTTGTTACCACCGAATGTGCGATCGTCTGTACATTTTTTGATTTCGCAAGGAGTCAAGATTAGGCCAATCTATTATTTAAAAAAAAGAGTCTTGGGCAAAATGGGCGTAAGGCCAAAGGAATTAAAATATATCTCAAATTGTACCTGATAATTAGTACTTTATACTATTGCACCAAGTCGCCGGAGACCAGAAATAGCGTTCGTCGATAAATTTGACTCATTTGTTTTTAATTAGAACATGTTGAAAACACTGTGCTAAAGCTAAACACACATTAATCTAAGCTAGGCTGGCAAAGTGCTGGAATCTTTCCCAAAATACAAAAAAAAACATTATTTTCAAGTAGCTACATGTATAAGTCAGTTCTCCGGAAATTTGGGCACTTGTTGCCTTCGTATGAAATGAAGTCCTAACTATAAGCTACTATTTGAGATATATTTCAATTATGTTGATCTTACACTCAGGTTTAATAGAAACTTGCCCATGGTCCTTTGTTTCCAAACATAAAAAATGGTAATAAAATAATATCAGTCCGCAACATAACGTCTTCGAATATTTTATGATCTTTTCAATAATACGAGTCATTCTGAAATCAACATTATTTACACAACCATAAAAATATGTTTTTAAATGGAAATAGCATCGAATGGAAACATGAGTTAAATACTTTAATAGACTAGGTTCATTTGCCTTCGCAAGGCCGTTATAAAAATAGGAATGTTATAAAAGGGAACTGTATTGTACTGAAAAGTACGCATATATGATTAACAGTCCAAACCAACTTTTTAAACTGACTTCTAAAAAGCCAAGTGCGAGTTGGACTTGTGCACCGAGGGCTCCGTATAAACTTGTAGGTATTTTGTTATTAAACTACATATTTACGATTTTTTCCTTTACATGTGCTTTAAGACATTGCTTCTTGCCAAATTTCATAATTCTAGGTCAACGGGATATATAGTTTTCCTATAGGTTTTTGATTCCCTTTTGAAATCGCAAAAGATGCGATATAAACAGTCATATCTTTTGATCGCGTTGACTTGTCGTCTCAAAGGGGTAGCAGACCTGAGTAGGTATTTGATATTAATTTCAGCTTGATACCTCCACGCGTTTATGAGAAAAACAGCGTTCTTAACAGGCGGACAGATGGACAACAAAATTATCTTATAAGGCTTCCGTTTTTGCCGACTAACAACAAATGACAGATAGTGTCGACACAATGACAGATTTCTTTGCACTATCTGTCATTTTGTCGATTCTTCCGTCAAAGATATCCTTGTCTACGGTGGCCATGCTACGGGTACAGGTTAGGCACTAACCACACGATAAAGAAGAAGAAAGAAAGAAGTACGAATGTCATAATGGATTATTCTATTCTATTTTATATAACCCATCTAACTGTATTTCGTAATTTGTATTTTAAATAAAAATAGTTAAAATACAGTATTTTATATTTCAAATAAACGATCCAAAAATAATTTGTATTTCGTATTTTAAATACATGCGAGGTAGCATTTTGAAATTTGTATTTTAATTAAAGCAAAACATGTATTTTACCCAGCTCTGCTTCCACCTAGTATGTTCCTTAACCATTTTGAGAGCAGAAAACATTAAACATAACATCAGCTAATCAAATAAATTGAATAAGCTTCCAGAAACTGGAGGTAAAAGTTAGCAAGTCAGCCCTGAGAGTCAGACAGGCAATGAACTTATGTATAGTATCACAAGCGACCTAAATATTAGAGGGTAACAGCTTCACCGGCGCCTGGATGTCTAGTCTTGAATCTGGCTTACTGGTATTGAGTAGACATTTTGTTTGGATACTTGGCAGATTGCCAAATAAATGGTTTAGACTTGGTAAGTCGATCGTTTATTAGTAAACAATGGTCTTTGTCAGGGCTGATGGTGGTACTTTCATACAAGCATACAAGCTTGGCTTGCCCTTGTGTACTAGTACTCTTCATGATGTTAATGGTTTCTGAAATGTCTGCTTGCCTTATGGGCTTGCCGGATTTTTGACCACTAGGCACGCCACAATTGGGCAGATGTCATTGTTGCCATTGCGGGAATACCCTGGATGAGGCTGGTACAAGAGCGTGGAGCTTTGCACAAGCAAAGAGTGGGCTATGCCCAGCAGTGAGTGAAGTCAGGCTGTGGATGATGATGATGATGAGGACAGGACAATACAACATTATTTTTAGTGTATGCGAAACCTGAATATAGTTTGTTCAGAATAAGTAACTGAATCGATTCCAATCATTTTTAAACCATATTTTTTTACCAAAAATATTAAAAAAAGTTAAAAGTTGGACACTGAGCGACTTTGAGTACCTATCGCAATAATTTAGGTACCTACTGCCAAATTATTATTATCAATGAGCTCAAGACGACGCTGGAGGTGCGCGCTGCGTGGTGACCACGATTCTGTGCGGACAACTAGGTAACAGAACAAGCTTATAACTTTGTGATTTTTCATGATACAGATTTGAAATTTTATACATAGATTCTTTACATAAAAATACTAGACACGTGTATCAGGTTTCGCATATACTAAAGCTAATGTTGTATATCGTTGAAGGAAATGACATTACATTTAATTTTATGTAACTACCCACTGTTTAAAAGCAATTTTGGACTCTCACAACTTGCAAATTCAACCTTATTTGTCAGATATTTTCAGACTTGTTTTGTAAGTAGGCTGGCCAAGAAGTGGGCAAAGATATTCAGTCACTGGAGGAAATCGCTGTCGAGATAGACCTCTGAGAAGCTGCTGGGACGAACTGATCATGTTTGAGGAGCGAATATGGCCAGAGATCGTACAAGATAGAGACGTTTGGAAGGACAAAGGGGAGGTCTTTGACGTGCAGTGGGCCACAAGAAAACCTTGTAACAATAATAACAGTTTTGTTTTAAAAAAAAAAGTTCACATTGTTTATGAAAAAATCGCATATTAGTTGTTTTATATTATAAGTACAACCCAAGTACTGTTTATTTTATTATCATATTTATGTAAAAATATTTATGCTGTCTTGGCTTCCGTACGTTTTTTCACGGGTGACCACTGAAAACCAGCGTTGTGCTGTGGGCCTCCGGTAACACAGCATCATGCTGAGTGGTAACCTGCTTTTCGCAGTCACGACGTGCAAGCTGTTAATTTTTTTCTTTATTTGTTCCTTCCTGTTGAATTTATAGTTTATTGTTTTATTTGTGTTTTGTTGTTATTTTTTGTAATTTTGTGTGATGCACGTCATGTCCCTGCGGCAAATAAATATATTTTATTTCTCTCTTTCTTATTATGACGGCTACTGGAGATGCATGGAAGACTGCTGTTTCGCGCTGAACCGAAATTAATCTTGATAAGTGCAGGAAGTCTTGGTAAGTTAATCGGACTTAAGAATACTACGCATAAAATGCCGTGTGCATAAGCCCTTAAAGCTTCAACACAGTTGAAGTTATATACAGGGTGGGTAAAAAATCGTGGATCAAACTAAACAGGGCGATAGTTGGGGTTATCAGAGTAATTTTTTTATAGTATTTTTTTTTTAAACAGTGTTCTTCTAAAGTAACTAATTATTTTTCGAGACTTAAAAGATTATGAAAAAAGTGCCAATACTCGTAAAACAAGGTACCCACTGTCATAAAAGCAATTTTGTAGAGATGATAAAATAGGTACCCATTTTACTTTAATTTATTAAAAAATTTGGTATTTTCTTAAAAAACACTCAAACAGTCATAACTCTTAAGGAGATCAAGTTAGGGCTCTGCCACATATTTATTTTTTACTGCAAATAATCCCAACTATCGCCCTGTTTCGTTTGATCCATTATTTTTACACACCCTGTATAGCCTCTCATTCACTGAATGGCGTGTCAAGAGCATCGCGTGACGTAGGTAACACGACATAGCTTCAGCTTCAGGCTATTTATACCGTAGACATTGTAGTAAACAAACAAACACTTACCAATCTAGGCCAGTGGGTGCATGGCATACAGGGTGGATGGGACATCGATGAACAAACGGTTACCACGAGTATTCAATACATTATTCTGATCCGCCACATAAAACTTTACCGATGAAAAATTGCTATGTGACGATTCAGAATAATGTACTGAATATGTGGTAATCGTTTGTTTTCTAACCTGTATAGTATTAGAACAAAAGTAAGCTCATTACAGGAACTGATGGACATTACTAAACGAACCAAAGTCGAAGTAGAAGATAAGTTCTGGACCGACTCCATTTAGATTGCCATCGACACGCTAGGTAAAAGAAAATTCATTAGGAATTTTTCAGTAGCAGACCGGATTATGGAAGATCTCCAGATCTATGGATGGTCTCGAAGAGCACGTTAAAGCCATCCTGCACCTGTTCTCTCCTAAATAATCCCACAACACCATGACGATGCTATGAACGTTTCAGGCAAAAAAATATTCTTTATATTGGAAAGTATGAGATTATGCCTACTAGAGCGTTCCGTCACCGACCAACACCGTAGCATGCCATGCACTGCCAAAATATTCTCGCCGGCAATTTTATTGTTTACGCTCCGTGCATCGCACGCGACGGTTACGGAACGGGTATAGTCTCATACTTTTCAAAACAAATAAATATATGGTTTAACCGTGTATGATGACTATTGATGACCGATCTAAATCCGTCACAATCGGATATGATACGCTGTTGACACGTTCTAGTGGACATAGTAATCCGTGTCGTATTTCTTTCCCTGCCTGATACGTTCATAGCACGGTCATGGTATGGAACGGTGTAGTGGGTAGACTCCTTAAGTCGTATCGTAATTCCGACTTATGAACTATGAGAGAAAAAATGAGTGCACCTAAGTCTGCGCAAACACTTGCACATTATAATATATCTGCGAGATTGGCCGCTATGACAGAAATTCGGTCAAGTGTACACTGTTATCGTAAAACGTTGAGTAAAAAAATAAGGCTAGCAGATGTATAGTATTGAAAAGGTTACAGAGGAAATTATGATACTGTCACTAATGCCTCGCCTTCTCCCAAAATCCCAAATGTTAGTTCCGGCAGTGTAGACCTAACTTCATCAACCCAGTCACCGGGTATTACTGGGTTATTTGACAACCCTTAGAAAGACTGGTTATCAGACTTTAGTGCTTCTGACGGCCCGTAAAGACTGTCACAGATCTACCTATGACATCCGGGACCAACGGCTCAACGTGCTCTCTTGGAGAGCAACGGGGAACCGGTATATGTATAATCGCTGTTCACCCATCCATGGACCGATCACGGTTTACAGTCGTCTGCCCACCGTAATCCACAACAAATTATATACATTAAGTTGTAGAAACAATGGCGTCTTATCAGCACTAATCCATAGGAATATCTAGCAGATTGCTCTTGTAGATATCGCTATGGATTTCTGTTTATTTTATTTTCATATTCATGTAAAAAATATGATCCCATCACAAGTATCTTCGGATTACTTTCTGGGAAGCCCCGGCAACTTGTTTGTATTGATTTAAGATAATAAACACATTTTTTTTTTTTTTTTTTTTTTATATATATGCTGCTTGGTTTCCGTACGTTTTTTCAAGGGTAACCACTGAAAACCAGCGCTGTGCTGTGGACCCCCCATAGCACAGCATCATGCTGAGTGGTAACCTGCTTGTTGCAGTCATGTCGTGCGAGCTGTTAACTTTTTATTCTTCTCTGTCTTGTTGTATTTATAAATAGTTGTTATGCGTTGTATATTTTTTGTCATTTTGTATGATGCACGTCATGTCCCTGCGACAAATAAATATTTTTTGTTTCTTTCTTTCTTTTCTGAGCAGTAACACATTCAAGACAAATTACTAAGGTGGCGTTAGTTAAAAACTCCACCTACCATGTGACGTAGGTCCTCGTCAGTCGCGTGTTGGAATGCCATACTAACTTCATTTAAAACAAAATGTTTTCCGAACGAGTGGCTTCTAAAGTGAAACCATCAGCTGAAAAGGCTGAAATTTTACATCACGCTTGGAAGATTTCTGAAGAATGATATCAGATAGATGGAAAAAAGTAGGTCAAATTGCAGTCGCTTCTTGTGAAGTAATCGATATGCATCTGGTTAACATGGAAGCCGACTCAAGAGAGACGTAAGTAAACTCCCTTCCCTCCCCCCCGCTCTGGGCGGAGTGGAAGGGAGTTACAGACTTGTACTGACTAAAACCCATCCATGTTCCTTCTTTTCCTTTTGTTTTCCAGGGCTGCGGTATCTCTTTCGAACAGTACCGCAGCCCTGGAACAGTCCCGCAACCCTGGAAATACTTAGACCTAAGCCTAAAAAGTTGTGTGGCATTTGCATGTGGCGGAGATGAGAATGCTAAGGATTCCCCTTAGCATTCATTTCAGTGTGGTGTTACGCGAATGGATAAAATAAGAAATGAGTATATAAGAGGAAGTCTGAAAGTGGCGCCGGTGACTGAAATGTTGTGTGGTAAACGGTTGTCGTGGTATGGGCATGTGATGCGGAGGAATGAGGAAAATGTTGTGAGGAAAGTTTTTAGTATGAATGTGGATGGGTATAGGAGTAGAGGAAGAACAAAGAAAAGATGGATGGACTGTGTAAAGAACGATATGGCAAGAAAGGTCTCTGATGAGATGACGAGTAATAGAGAAGTATGGAAGAAGAAGACATGCTGCGCCGACCCCAAATTAATTGGGATAAGGGCAAGAGAAAGATGATGGTCATATTTTCCATGCCATAGAAATCAATAGAAGACAACCAGGTATTTCTTGTTTCCTACTTAGCAGTTACAGTTTTTTAAGACTACTGCTGTATTGTATGTCGAGACAATGAATTAACTTACAGATGAACAAAAAAAATTGAAATAATACGCTGTAGAAGCTAAACTAAGCGAATCATTCGCCACAATTATCTTGGCCGTTAATTTAAAACAGTCGAGAGGATCAAAATTAAAAAAGAGATTATTAGAGTAAGAAGATTATCATATAATGAACTAAGCTGATCATCAGCAGTCTTAACGACAAAATAACTCACAAAACGTCCGCCCTGCACCACACCTAATGCTTTAATTGGGAAAAAGGAGTGGCGGGCCAATTACCCCAGCAATTATTTTTCAAATCAATTGTGATTCTGTCTGAACGACTCCTTGAGGTCAGAGAAAAATGAAGAAGTTTCATGCTATTGATAACACTCTATTTAACAATATGCAATTAAATGAATAGATCAAAACCAGAAAATTAATTTGTGTATTTAATCCCCTTTTAAAAAAAAAATTACCGAAGAATAGATTAATAAAGTCATCATCATCTGCCTAGCCTTTTCCTAACATTTTTTTTTAGCCGACTTTTTAAAGGCCGGCTAAAAAAATATTAAATTAAAAAAAACATATAAAAAATGAAAAAAAAAATGAAAAAAAACAAAGATAAGATGATGATGATGATGGTGTTTAATAGATTAATAAAGTCAAACTAAATAAATTAATTAATAAATTAACATACTCAGTATTGGACGTTTTTGTTTATTTTCTCTATAACCGTCTTATGTTAATGCTGAAAAAAAGCAGTTGCTTTCCAAGTAAGTACCTACTTATCAACTTTGTATTCAGTTTGTTTCGTTAGCCACACACCAAAAATAAATAACGTAATGACGTAATGAGTACGTGTCAACTGCCAAGTGACGTCACTTTACCTTATTGCAAGGGGAACTATAAAGTCTCATAACTTTTTCAATTCTAGAGATATTTTAATGATATGTTCACATGTTTGTTTATTTATTTATTTATTGGAAACTCGACAGCTTATTATTAATATGACATTTTAAGTGAAATTTCACCCCACTATCAATGAACAGCTCAATGCAGTTGCGACAAAGTAACTAGCATCTTAAAGTCTGCATACACTGAAAATTGACAGCGAGATGATGACAATTATCTCTTAAGCCAATAACAGAGTTTCACGGCATTGACAAAGCTAGGTTAACTAGAAAGTGGCTAAAAGAACGAAATTAATACAGTGCAAAGTAATGTGGTATTGTTTCTTCTTATTTGAATCATCATCATCGTCCAGCTGGACATAGGCCTCCAACATGCACATAGGCCAGTGGTCCTCAATCGCACGTCACTCAACTCGATTCTCAGCAACACTCATCCAGTTGCTACCAGCCACCCTGCGAAGATCGTCGCTCCACCGAGCCTGAGGGCATCCCACATTACGCTTGCCAATTCGCGGTCTCCACTTAATAACACGTCTACCCCAACGGCCATCTGTTCTACGGCTAATTTAAATATTGCCGGCCCATTGCCACTTCAGCTTACTTGTTCTTATTTGAATGATTGAACATAACCAAAAATGGAAACTTCTCCATTGACACGTTTAAAGTTTCGCTTTTATAAAAAAAAAAACTTTTTTGAAAAAAATAAAACTGTCGGTGACAAAAAAACTGAATCAAACAAAGAAGTCACCGACTTCTGAAGCTTAAGTTATTTTTCCACTTTTTTGTGTTTTTGAAGTCGGTTTTATTTTTTGCATTTTTTTTCCATTTTTAGTTGTAATATTCTATACAATTAAAATTTCCTATGCATTTATTTTACATTGTCAACAAAAACAAACAAATCTAGTTGTACTGTACACATCTGCGTACCCCCCAGAGCATACAGGCGTGATGTTATGTTATGGTGTTGTGTAAACAATAAACATCCAAGCGATTGCAGCAGTCACGACAGATTGGCTGTGTATCATTGAAGAGTTCCATTGATATCTCCGAAGATCAGCATCTGATCTTTACTAAATTTATACGGGACCACCGCGGAATAATATTCGTGGAAACAAAAGAAGAATCATCAAAATCAGAAAAACTGATAATCGGTGATAATCCTTTTGGAAGTCGGTTAAAAATAATTATATATTTCTTTTTCTAACTGATTTTATTCCACTTACAGTCCACGTCACGTAGTTCACATGACGGACAGAAACATTCTTCAGAAACATTAGCCGGGCGGTTGACCGCTGAAGGGAAAACGTATTTCATACAAATAAAATAGCTTGAAGTACATTCCTTCTTTTTATTTATAAAACACAAAGAATTACTCGAGAATCGTTCAGTTTGAGCCTAAAATAACTGTAGTAAGACGGTTCCGTACCTCTAAAGGAAGCCTTATAGGATAACTTTTTTATCCGTCTGTCTGTCAAGACCCTTTTTCTCAGGAACGCGTAGAGGTATCAAGTTGAAATTTATATCAAATACTCGGGTCTACGGTCTCTTTCAGCTGTGAAAAAACTTGTATGTCAATGCGATTAAAAGATATGACTCTTTATGTCGCATATTTTGCCTATATATTTTTTGCCACGGAAAGCACGTTAAGCCGTTGGTCCCGGGTGTCATTTGTAGATCTTTGACAGTCGTTAGGTAGTCAGTGGGCCAAAAAGTCTGACAACCAGTCTTACCAAGCGGTATCGTATCCAGTACTAACTGGGTTATGGAGGTCAGACAGGCAGTCGCTCCATGTAAAATACAGGCATTCAGCTGCATCCGAGACTGGAAGCCGACCCCAACATAGTTGGGAAAGGCTAGGCAGATGATGATGACAAGGGAATCAAAACCTATAGGGTACTTCCTGTTGACCTACAATCATGAAATTTGGCAAGAAGCAATGTCTTACAGCACAAAACATGTAAAAAAAAAATCTGAAAACCGTAAATAAGTAGTTTAATAACAAACTACCTACAAGTTTTTACGTTTGAACCCTCGGTTCGCGAGACCAACTCGAACTTGTTTAGATATAGAATTGCATTTAATAAACATGAATCATCCTAACGTTCCCGTTGCAAGGTCACAGGCCTTTCTATGAGAGGGAGAGGGTCATAATCCATCGCTCGTCCTTTATAAGGTCTAACTATTCATACACGAAATATTTTCAGGGAATCATCTAACGGCTATAACGAAGCCATTTCAAGGGATTATTTTTTATCTGAGTATATTTTTATAAAAAATAAATAATTTTAAATTTCTTGACCCACAAAATAATTACTAGCTCCTTATTTTTGAACATCCATTACGCTAGTTTACTACGTCGTATTTACCTACTGTCATTGTTAGAATATGGGAGTAAAGGTTTTATGCAAAAATCTCTTGAATTATAATAATTTCGTAAAAAAAAAAAACACTCGGATAATTTTTTTTTCGTTTCTATGGCGACTTTACCACTTATAGAAGTTACTCTTAAAATATTTCGTGTATGAAAAGATAGACCTTATATAAGTATACTAGCTTATACCTGCGGCTTCGCCCGTGTGTAGTTCGGGAATTTCCTACGGGATCATTCTTCCAGGATAAAAATTATCCTGTGTTAATCCAGGTTATATCTATGTGCCCAATTCCATCCAAATCCGTTCAGTAGTTTTTGCGTGAAAGTGTAAAAAAACTTCCATCCATCCATTCTCACAAACTTTCGCATTTATAATATTAGTAGGATTCAGGCGACTTCATTAAATAAATTGAATTTGTCAGTTCTAGTAATAATTCTGTAATACCGCAAAATTAATATCTTGTTTTAATGATTTACCACAGAATATGATGTATTAGATTTACTTAGAATATGATGACAAATAATAGTATGTTCCAAGAATACTTCTGTTATTAAACCAACATAATTAATCTGCTCAAGCCTCCACGAGTGACGAGTTTCAAGTGCGTGGGACGCACCCTGAGCAATCAACCCTGCTACCTACCTTTTAACTGACTCATCTTTTGATCATGACATGAGCTATATATATGTTAATTTAGTCATCATCTGCCTAGCCTTTTTCCCAACTATGTTGGGGTCGGCTTCCAGTCTAACCGGATGCAGCTGAATACCAGTATTTTACATGGAGCGACTGCCTATCGGACCTCCACAACCCAGTTAGTACTGGGTAATACGATACCCATTGGTAAGACTGGTTGTCAGACTTTCTGGGCCACTAGGTAGTCAGCTAACGACTGTCAAAGATCTACAAATGACAGCCGGCACCAACGGCTTAACGTGCTTTCCGAGGCACGGAGGAAACTCGGTATGTGGTCACCCATCCACAGACCAACCTAGGCAAGCACGGCTTAACCTAAAGATCGACCCAAGCGGCTGTTATTATTTACTATATTTTTTTTACCTTTGAATAGATTCTTTTTTATCGATTGTTTGTGAATGTGTGAACATTGTAGGCTTTGTAGATTCCCAGCTGCTTGTTAACTTTTTATTTTGTTCTACATTTTTTGTGTAGTAAGCAAAGACTTATTGTCGGGCCTACGCTGTCCCCCCGTACTTAAGTACAAATGCTGTATCTATGATAATATTGTAATACCAAATGATTTGAAAAGAGTAACCATGGAGTTTCTTGCCGGTTCTTCTCCATAGGAAACGACCAACCCGAACCGTGCACCGTTTTGTCGACGTTTTATAAGTGCCCATCTAGGCCTATGTGAAATAAAATTTTTGATTTTGATTTATTTATCAGGTCAGCAGGTGCTCAACTGCTTATGTTTTTTTTATAGTGCACAAGTGAAGTGTTACTAACGTAGTGTTAAGGTACTTTTTACTAACACACTTTGTATTTTATCATATGTATGTTAGTCTGTAAGGTATATATCTATAGGCCAAAGTTGCCTGGAAATATACAACATTATTTTTAGTATATGCGAAACCTGAATATAGTTTGTTCAGAATAAGTAACTAAATCGATTCCAATAATTTTTAAACCATGTTATATTTTTTCCCAAAAATATTTAAAAAAGTTAATAGTTGGACACCGAGCGACATTAAGTACCTACCTATCGCAATTATTTAGGTACCTACTGCCAAATTATTATTATCAATGAGCTCAAGACGGCGCTGGAGGCACGCGCGCGGTCGCGCTGCGTGGTGACCACATTTATGTGCGGACAACCAGGTAACAGAACAAGCTTATAACTTTGTGATTTTTCTTGATACAGTTTTGAAATTTTGTACATAGATTCTTTACATAAAAATACTCGACACGTGTTTCAGGTTTCGCATATACTAAAACTAATGTTGTATATAATTGTTGTTGTTATATAAATTTTATTCTTTCAAATAAGCGTTTCGCCTTTTGTCCATTATCTTCTTAACGGTCATATTTTCTATGAGAATGCTAATGGATAAAATAAGATATGAGTATATAAGAGGAAGTCTGAAAGTGGCGCCGGTGACTGAAAAGTTGTGTGGTAATCGGTTGTCGTGGTATGTGCATGTGATGTGGAGGAATGAGGAAAATGTCGTGGGGAAAGTTTTGATTATGAATGTGGATATGGGTAGAGGAAGGCCAAAGAAACGATGTATGGACTGTGTAAAGAATGATATGGCAAGAAAGGAGGTGTCTGACGAGATGACGAGTAATAGAGAAGTATGAAAGAAAAAGACATGCTGCGCCGACCCCAAATGAATCGGGATAAGGGCAAGAGAATGATGATGGTCATATTTTCCATGCCATAGAAATCACTACAAGATAACCAGGTATTTCTTGTTTTAAAATGCATAATTTTAATGCCTGATAAATTGATAATACTGCTCTGCTTTGTAGTTATATCGTAAGCTGCCACAGCGATGATCGTGAGCCGGGAGTGCCAGGTCGTTAGAGGAAAAAGGAATCGAGGAATGTTGGGCATCGCCCGCGTGGAGTTCGATAATCGTCCCATGGGGTCATATTATTGGGACAAAAAGTATCCTATCGTCGGGGATAGTGCAAATCCGCGAATTTACCATACGTAAAGTGCGCGTATCTGCACTACGAGTAGGATTATAAGTTTTTTTTTTTTTTAATTTCATCGATTTTTGACCTCATTTTTACATGAATAGTAACAATACATGTGTTCTATGTTTTGTTAACAGTAGAAATCTAATAGTCATTAATTTAGTCGCTACGACAATGCGTAATTTAAATTGGCTACATTTGTCAGATACGCGGAATTATCCAATGCTAGTTCCGCGGATTTGCACTATCCACGACACTATGTGTTAATCCAGGTTAAAAACTACTAGTTTATGCCCGCGACTTCGCCCGTTGTTCCATGAGATCATACTACCGGGACAAAAAGTATCCTATGTGACGGATTAAGTAGTACAGGTGTCATCGAGGTATTTAAATTAAAGCTATAATATAAAAACTTGGATTTAAAAAAAAGGTTGTGTAAACGTTGGAACTTTGACCTCCAATATGTACTAGTTTATTTTATTTGTATATGTATATTAGTATCATTATAAGTGTCTATATAAATTTTTGAAAGCAAGAAATTATTTTTTACATATATAAAAAATAATTTCTTGCTTTCAAAAATTTATTATATGTTATAATTTATTTTATGTTTTCTTATTTAACCCAAAGGTTGACTGGTAGAGAATGCCTTGTGGCATTAAGTCCGCCTATGTACCACTATTGTACATGAAGTTTAAATAAATAAATATCTCCGTAACTAGAAGGTTCCCGGGTTTGGTCTAGAACTCGATACCATATATATGATCGCAATGACGGGGAGAACAAAGTGCGTTTCGGCTTCGTTAAGGGTGTCTTTACACCCCTTATACGGTAAAGTGCAAAAATATATTGAAAATGCACTACCCTGAAAATAATTTTGCCAGCGCCCATACTCCAGTAATAAATAGAAGGGTATGTTTCACCTCCTAAAATGAATAACTGTGCACTCATGCAGAGCTAACACAGATAGACCATATTTACGAGGTTGCTGTTAGAAAAACTGAAGACTATAAAAAATTAACTAGTTTTATATTCGTCTTATTTTTGCGATGATTGACGCAGACAGAAGACGTTCGGCAGCTACAGTCAATAGTCGTAAAATCCAGATCGGATTGCCTATGCGATTGAAAATATTTGTACTTGAACTAGATACGAGTGCAATAATAATTTTATTACAAATTTGGTGAAGAAAAATAAAGATATAAAGGGTGTAAATAAACCCTTAACATATCCGAAAGGCACTTGTTCTCCCCGTCTTTGCGGTTTTTTTTTTTGTTCTAGACCATACCTAGGAACCTTCTAGTTACGGAGATATTGGGGGTCAAAGTTCCTACTTTTTCCAACAAGTTTTTTTTTTAAATACATGTTTTTGATGTAAGATTTTTACTTTACACACCTTCACGACCCCCGTACTATTCAATTCATCCATCAGCTCAATATTTTGAGAGCTTTCCATCGAGTCCTACCGTAAAACGTGACTTTTCACTCCAAAAAAAAAGTCGTTTCTCAGCAATAATTTTTGCGTAAAGTTACTTATTTTGATGTACAGAATGCTTGGTTGACGCCTACGTGAAGGGTCTGTTTACACCCTGTATAAGCTGCAATTGGAGTAGGTGGCCGGGAACCGGTACCTGGGTTTTAACTTGTCTTGTGTCATGTGGTATCAACACTTGACACTGGTCCCGTGCAAGGTATTGATATTCCACTGCATCTGGCATGACTATGGAAGCCGAACAGAAACTATTTGGAAATAGTTAGGCTAAATACAAATCATCAGCTGTCAAATGCGAAGTTCGACACATGCATTGCACTCCAGAAATACACAAACAAACACACATGTGCCGTCTGTCACCTGCACGTGCGAGCAACACGTGCTGCCCTATCGTCGATACACATGGCGAGATTGGCGATTTGCCATAACCATACCTGTGAGATGATGGGAGTACGTCGTAGAATATTAATTAGGTTAGTGAAACACGTAATGATTAAGGGACCATATTTGGTGGCTTCCGCAATGCAAACCGCACCAGCATAGTCGACCAATCTCTGTGTCTTACCGCGGCCTAGCGACTGGAAACCTATGAACACGGTAGCAGGCGGCAATGTCGTTTTCACTGAGTCACCAAAAAAGCAGTCATCTTACCACACCAATTGTACCTTCACATGTCTAATCGGTAAAGGCTGCTGGATTATCCTGAAGCATATAACTTAGAACTGAAGCCAATTGCTCAGGATATAGTACAAGCCAGTGAGAAGTGGTAACAGCTCTTGACGATCCTAATGACCCAATCAGTAATTGAAAGATAAAGATTGTTAGCATTTTATAACAATATTTTTTATTTTATTGGTTAAGATTTGGGACTTTTCGCGATATACAGGGTGTAAACAGATCCTTTACATAGCCGTCAACCAAGCATTCTGTACATCAAACTACGTAACTTTACGCAAAAATTACTTTTTTTGTTGGGGTGAAAAATCACGTTTTACGGTAGGACTCGATGGAAAGCACTCAAAGCATTGTGCTGATGGATGAAATGAACAGTACGGGGGTCGTGGACGTGTGTAAAGTAAAATCCAACAGAAAAACATGTATTTAAAAAAAAAAACTTGTGAAAAAGTTGGAACTTTCACCCCCAGTATCTCCGTAACTAGAAGGTGGTCTAGAACAAATAAATGATCGCAAAGACGGGGAGAACAAGTGCCTTTCGGCTATGTTAAGGGTCAATTTACACCCTTTATACGCATCCTAGGGAGAAAAATTCGATAAAATCTCCCTTTTACCAGGAGAATAGTAACCTTCAAGATTCGCCTCAAAATAATGCCCCTACAAGTACATTTATAATGGCTTTCAACCTACCAAACAGATGCTAAATCTCCGAATTTATTTACGAGAAGACTGACAGTGAGCAAATGTTTATTTACTTTAACACCAAAAACTATTCCAGTCAGAATATTCCAAATGGATGGTGAGTTTCCCATTGGCATTTAATAGTAACGACACATCATGTCTATCAAGAAAACCCTTTTCAGTCGCAAGTATACCTACCTAGTTTCTGTAATGCCAGATGCATCACAGGTGCGATGCATTTCCAGAGATAAATCTGAAAATTCTCTTGTTAGTATCACTAAGAACAGTTGTAGATCTTTGACAGTCGTTACAAGTAGTCAGTGGCCCGAAAGTCCGACAACCAGTGTTACCACGGGGTATCGTATTACCCAGTACTAACTGGGTCGTGGAGCTCAGATAGGCAGCCGCTCCATGTAAAATACTGGTATTTAGCTGCTACAAGTTGGACTGGACGCCGACATCAACATAGTTGAGGAAAGACGAGGCAGATGATGATGACTAGGCAAAAGCTAGAGTAGTAGTCAGTGGCGTGCCTACGGCCCAACAATACGGCAAGCTTATGAGGCAAGAAGACTGTTCAGAACCCCATCATCATGAAGAGTAGTAGGCTATGAGGGCAAGCAAAGCTTTTAGGCTAGTATGAAATTACCACCACAAGTGGTAGTACTTCCACGGAAGATCGAGCTCACAAGAACCTCAACCAATCGTATCTCTGCGTATAATGGCGTCGCCGCCATTAAACGCTTGCGAACGACATTTGACAAAAATGTGTCAATGACACCTTTTCACTTTCAATTTACCTGGTAACGTGCCAACCACAGGAGACATTTCTAGTGTGGGACAACGTTATTTAAAAAAAAAGAACCAAGGATCCCTGAAACGCCTCGGCGGCCGTGGCTAGAGGCAGCATTGTTAACACTTTCAATATGGACCAGCGCGTCACCGATCACTCGCATTATGACACTAATGATGTTTGTATTATGTATAAAATAGAATGAATATGTATGGCGGACGCGCTGGTTCGCGAGAAGTGGAAGGAGTGGAGAGAAGCCTTCGCCCTGGAGTGGGACAGAGCAGGCTAGGAAAAAAGATGTATTAAAAGAAACTTACGGTTTTGAAGGCGATCCGTGCCAGATATTACGTGTCCAACGCACTTTGACACCACTAATTTGATTAGTACTGCAATTCCGTACTTTAGTGTGACAACTTACCCGATCCCGTGTTTGTCAAATAACTCCATACTAATATTATAATAGACAGCAATAGTTCCTTTCGTTCCTTTTCAAGCCTAAACTACTGAACCGATTGTTATGAAATTTGACAGACAAGTAGCTTGAAAGTTGGAGAAGGACATAGGGCGTTCAGCCTAGGGCGCGGACGAATTCGCGGGCAACAGAACAGCTAGTAACGACAAAAGCCTTTCAATAAACACAACAATTACGAACCACAAGAAAAATGTTTTTCGAAATCTCCCTTAGGTCATACTTTGGCTGCCATTTTGTCGAAGTTTTTCCCCTTTATTTTTCGAGTTTGAAAGGCTTCCCAGTGGCGGTATTTGTTAAGATTCCGAGATTAAACTCAGATTGTGAAAATGTTTGCAAAAAGGTACCAAAGTACCAACTTATGCAACAAGACGCACCCGTGCCCACCGGCAGAGGTGAATCCAGAGCAGCCACACTAACAAAAACAAAAACGTAGGCTCCCACTTCAACATCCCACTACGGGTGCATACGGTTTAGAAGAAATACAGTATGACACTGCCATGTGATTCCATAACTATACAAGAAAAATATGTGCACAGGGCCTATGCAAATTAAAGGATTTTTTTTTTTTTGCTAGCATATGGTACATAAGATGTTGCAGTAAATTTGATTCAGCATATCGTCGGGGATAGTGCAAATCCGCGGAACTAGCATTGGATAATTCCGCGTATCTGACAAATGTAGCCAATTTCAATTACGCATTGTCGTAGCGACAAAATTAATTAATTTAATAGATTTCTAGTGTTAACAATACATTGAACACATAAATTGTTACTATTCATGTAAAAATGAGGTCAATAATCGTAGAAATATAAAAAAAAATAAACTTATAACCTTCCCCTGTAAACCTACACGTAGTGCAGATACGCGCACTTACCTATGGTAGATTCGCGGATTTGCACTATCCCCGACGATATCCTGCCATAACATGGCGTGCAAATGTATTCACAATAAGCGATGTCAATTAATCTACTCTACAATTTACAGATTCTATTGACTTTTTTTTTTTTTTTTTTAGGATGGGAAATCATCAAATGACCCCCCCCGCTCTGGGCGGAGCGGAAGGGAGTGTCAGACTTGTACTGACTAAAACCCATCCATGTTCCTTCTTTGCCCTTTGTGTTCCAGGGCCGCGGTATCTCTTTCGAACAGTCCCGCAGCCCTGGCAGGCATCGGCCCGTGCGGACCCCTACGTGGTTGCTGACATCTCTTTGAGGCGCGCGTGGAACACGAACGCGCCGTCGACACGGCCTGTCGTCATAAGACGGCCAGACAGCGAGCTAGCCCATAACTCGCCGTCCACAGGCCCGTGCCTACGGTGGCCGGGGGCCACCACGTGACCCCCGACGCCCAGGGCGTCTCCCGCGGCGGCTGGGACGTGAGGCTCTTTCCCTCTCACGCCTCTCTTCCGCCACCTCCTTCACTAGCATGACTGCTTCGCAGAAGGAGGTGACGGCTTCCCATTCCCTCTCAGATTCTATTGACTTGTCTTCTAAATAGTCCTTAACGGTATAATATCTTTTAAATAGTGAGTGTCAAAAGTATTTTTTTAAACATTGTCAGCGGTAAGTCTTGAAAACTATTTGGTAAATGATTGAAAATAATTATCGACATGCAGTATGACATTTTTCTTAAATAATTTTAGTTTTATTGGTGGCAGCAGTAAGTAATTTGCACGATCTTACACATTTCAGCGAATTGACGAGTTCGGCGCCAAGGCCATACGAAAATATGAGAATAACAGCAAAATTAATCAATTTAGTAATCGTTGAAACTTATGGCGCATCAGCACGCCCTATTCCTATTCATCCTTAGGTAAAAATTGTAGCTAGGGGACAGCTCGGCCCACCCAAAAACCCACTTGCGGTTAGGGGAGAGCGAGCCAGCTTGCAAGGTGGTAGCGAGGTTATTTTCTGGGAGGGTCAAGGTCTTGATACAGACGACGGCTCTATTAGTCGTATTCAAACTCAACTCAAGCGTTTATTTCAATTAAACCATCTCCTTAGCGTGTCGATGGCAATCTAAATCAAGTTGGCTCAGAACCGGACTACGAACTAGCTGCCTTCAGTAGCGTCCATCATTTCCTGTTATTAACAAATAACAGGGCACGCAGGACAAGATATTAAGTGCCCCATCGTTTGTGAAACAGTACTACTCGTACATTTGCACTTTAGGGCAGAATCAAACCATTTGATTTGAAGGCACTTTTGAACTTTCAAGGAGTCGATCAGTCAAAAAATTGACGTTACAGTCCCACTGCTCAACTCGACGGCGGTGCGCAGTGGTTTGTCTATCTGGTGTCCTACCTTGATCCTGGCTAGTTCCAAGACTGATAGATGACTAAATAATGTCTTAGTGCCGCTAGCTGTCTTAAAAAAAATTCTAACGGGTCTCCTACATTCAACTTAGTGGCGAAAAAGAAAAAACTGTCTCACTAAAAGTGATTGAGAGGTCTAGTAGCCAAAGGCTTTGCAGTTACGTAAAGAGCTTATTCAAGGCCTGTCAAGACCACCACACAATAGTACAGAAGTTCAACTCCATCGTCATCATCTGCCTAACCTTTTCCAGAGTTGGGGTCGGCTTCTAGTCTAACCGAATGCAGCTGAATACCAGTATTTGACTGACCGTATGTGAAGCTTTCTGAAAAAATTGCCAGTCGCGAGTGCGCCTGCACTCGCTGTATGTAAAGCGTATCGCACTCATACATAGTGCGTGCAATTTTCGCTCATTATCTGGAGCCAAAAATTCAACTACTTGTGAGACCTACCATCCCGCACGCTCACACTCTCACTCCCCCGAGTGAACAGAGTGTGGGAACAGAGAGGAAGCTGCGTCCCAGCAATGGGAACAAAGACTGCCCCGTTGGTCAAGCGGTTGCAAACGCGATTCGCAGTGTTATTGGGATATTCCATCAGGAATATCTCAGTAGCAGCCCAGAGTTTGAAAGTTATTGGTATGATACTACAGCGTCTCGGAAACTACGTTAAGCCGTTGGTTCTGCGCCATCCCATAGTTAAATTAAGGGAAGACAGAGCCCGCCTCTGTGTTTGTGAACACACTTGTGCACATACATGCTGCATCTTTACCTCGTCACGGTCGATATTACGTATTATACTGCCGTGACCGAAACCAAAAACGGTCAGGGCTATTATGTGCGAATGTTGTTTGTCTGTGGCCGACCTTCTGTCCCCAACTCCCCTATCCCCAATCTACCTTGTGCTAATAGTTTTGCCAGTAGAACTACAATATCTAGGCCACATATATGCGTAGTTCAAAGGTCATGGGGGGTCGAGGGTGGCATAGTTCGCCACCCTATAGACACCCGGTAATTCGCTGTCGTAAAAACTATGTTAATGTGTTGAAGTAGGTTGTCAATGCCAAATATAACAATGTCACCGGGGCTGTTCGTCTTGGACGTTTGCGATAATGATGTTATCCTTCTTTGAAAGAAGAAAAACATTTTTTAATGTTCTTCCATGGAATAAAGCAGATGTAATAGCCGTCTGTGGACATTTGCGAAAACAAAGCTGAAATGCCAAATTTCTGTGTAATTAGGCTGCATTTCCACCAATGATGAGCGAGGATGTGTAGCGAGGGATGCGTGTGGAACTAACCAATCACATAGCTAGAATACCCCAAGCTGTGGAAAAGAAGCGATATTATTAGTTAGTTTCACACACATCCCTCGCTACGCATACTCGCTCATCTCTGGTAGGAACGCAGCCTTACAACGGTACCCATTCTCGTCACTTTTTCACCAACCCGCAATTCGGTTGGCCTGGGTGGTGGACGGGCAGGGCCCACTCTCCGAGAGAATGCTTGTATCCTCGCAGTGGGGACGAAAGCCTTATGCTTTTCAAACAAAACGGAACAAAGTAACACTGTTTTTCGGCAGTCATTGGTACATTATCACACTTACAAGGTTTTCTGGTAGTCAAGGACCCATACGTGCTCATTTTGACAATTCGATACATCCATTACGTACTTAACGCTGCTGAGCAGACGAATTTGTCAAGTTTAAGCAATGGACTGCGAATTTACTTCAGAATCAGATAGTGAAAAAAAACTGTGTTACACAATTCGGGCCTATTGCGGCCTACCGTCTGACATAGATTTGCGCAGTGTTCAGTTCGGGTGTCAAGGTCTTAGTTAAAGATAGGTACACATAAGCTAGAAGCCGTTTAACATTACTTAGAGGTATCTGTCTAACGTTCACACATTTGACGCAGAGCGCGCGAACGCCCGAATGACGAGTGGGTGGGACCAGCAATATTTTAAAGTGTTTCTTTTCGTTTCTGACTTTTCCAACAAGGGGAGGTGTCTCTTTTCTTTTAATGCATCCGTGATAAATAAATTGAAGGAGTGTTGGGAGGCGTTATTATAATAAAATTATACATACAATAATGTTCGAACGTAGCTTCTCTTTTAATTATCTGATTGTAATATTCTTGATTCACGAGTTTCATCAAAACTCCATTGACCATTTTCATTTTAAACCTTTTTTTTTCCTTTCGTATATTTATTTCGAAAACAACTTATTCCGCAAATGTATTATTTTATAAACACTCGTTTTACATACATTTATTTGGAAAACAATTCTTTTTGCAAATGCATCAGATGATATTTAATCATTTATACGTTTTTCATTTCTCATTCAACTCCCCGTGATGTCTACCGTCTAGGGTTAGCGTTTCCGTCAGCAGGTCGACGGAGCCCCGCTCTGTCTGCAGGGTTTATAGGAACCTAACTAACCGAACCTCGGGTTGCCCCTGACGTCGACCGTTTAGGGTTAATGTCTTTATTCCAAACGTTATTTATGGAATAAAATTAAAAAATTATGAATTGTTTGTCAAATAATACGTTATTAAATAAAAATTTATCGGTTAATTATTTTGCTAAGTGAAATATTTGGTAAACTTGTTGTTGTAGAATGATGAAATGACAAATAATGTTTTTGCCAATCGTTGCTTGTCAAGTAAAAATTTTTGAATTAATGTTTGGTGAACTGACTGGTCACCAATATTCTTATTGCATTGGTTGGTTCAGCTTCAGATAGCTCCAAGAAAATGCCGTTTTAATTTAATTGGTATTGGAAAAAGTTGTCGGCAAAGTTAGTCAAGCGTGCATGCTTGGCCATCGAGTAGACACTGACCTAGCAAGCTAAGACAGGGCTACTCGTAGGTATAGTTCTGTTCCAACTTTATAGCGACTCGGAAGTTAGTTGCGAGTGACTGTCTGCGCAGCAGGTATACCGGTTCAAACTTTATGGCGGCTAGGAAAGTATAAACGAAAAGCTGAAAGCTCACAAGTGTCAGTACAAGTCTGACACTCGTGAGTGGGTCATTTGATAATTTCCCAACCGAAAAAGAAAAAAAGGTATCAGCGGGGCGCAGAGGACGCATTGTTTTGACTGTATAATGCGCACTTTCACTCGCAGCTAACTTCCTAGCCGCCATAAAGTTTGAACTGAACTATACACCCGATTCAGACAATGCAGACCGGTCACTGTGGTTTGGCTGACTCGTAATTCGCCTTAATTTTCGGCCGTACACGCACACAAGCACCAATATGTAGTAGCGCTTTCCTAAATTTAAAAGCAATTTTCGCGAGAAATAACGATTGTAACTTGGAGATAGGATCTTTTTCATTAAAATATGAGTTCCAGAATACTATGTTCGTAACAACATGAAACTTTAATCAGAACAGTAGGAGGGAAACACTTTTAAAAGTTTTTAAGTGTTTACATATTGGTGCTCGTGACTGTACATGCAACAACGATAAATAAATGTCATAGGTGCAGTTGCTCATTTTGTCCCTTCTCCCTAGCGTGTTTATCTCCGTAACGTTATTCGTATTTATTGCTATGAACTTCTGGATACTTCAGCTGGAGTAATTGGGTAGTTGACACCATTAAACAATAATTCCAAGACACAACTTCTCTAAAAAATTACTTCATTTTAGACCTGAAAACCCGATTAATTTTCAATTAATTGCAAAATTAGATTTTTAGTTGCTTTGAAATCAATAAATAGTTGAGTCTTTGAATTGATTAAATAGTGACGTCATAGCGTGCTATTTCCATTCAAAATGTAAGGGGGAATCACGTTTTGACAGCTTTTTAAAAGTAAGTAAATTGATTGTTTTGTCAACTACCCTATTAGCTGATTGCAAACTCAAATTTCACTCAGCTAAGTTAGCCTAGCTCACGGTGGCCTGCTCACGGTTGCCCTTCTACCAGAGATATGCAAGGATGAAAAATAGAGCCATGTGTGTGTGTCAAGTCATCAAGTACAAATGAAGATATTTGTTTAGCAATGAGGTGAGAACCGCTTGCGTCTCCCCAGTTATGCAGTCTTATCGTCAAGGATTAGTCACCGCCGATACTGATTAAAATGCGTTGGGGCTGTACTATGTAATTATGTGGTTATCACTGCACAATTGTATGATAATATTATCTGCTGGATATCTTATGTTCATTCGGCAGCAGTGTCCACTGGGCAGTGGATAGTTTACCTTTCACTAGCAACAGATAATAAATATATACATATAACTGGCTGACTGATTCGCTGACTGATTCACTGACTGATCGATCAACGCACAGCTGAAACCGCTAGGTCTAGAAGCATGAAATTTTGCACAAACGTACCTTAAATGACGTAAGTGTGCACTAAGAAGGGATTTTAGAAAATTCATCCCCTAAGGGGTTAAAACGAGAGTTGAAAGTTTGTATGAAACTTGTTCAATTTTGCGAAAGAAGTCGTGGGCAACAGCTAGTTCTTTCATATATACAGGGTGAAATTGAATAGATGCGACAAATTTAAATATACAATAATACGTGTTGTCAAGGAAATGTAGAAAATATCAAATGTAAAATTTAAAAATAATTGATCAGTCTTACACTAGAAAATAAATGGTAAATGACCGCTATGAACGGCAACGTCGATTATTGAGTATTGCGATGAGTCGGACGAGATTTTTTGATACTTTAATTTTTCTTATTTATTTTGCATATTAAATATTTTGCTGGAATACTGATAATACGTACTTAAATAAAGATAATAACATCAATGGACCTTTTGAAAACGATAATCGCGTAATTTTTTTTAACAATTTAGATTGTAGAAAAAACAGTTTATAATTACTATGTTACTGAAACTCCCATTTTTTTTTATCGCATATATTCAAATTCATCCTGTATATTGTATTGTTATGCAGTTAGCATCATCTGCTTAGCCTTGGCCAAATTATGCAGGGGTCGACTTCCAGTCTAAACGTCAACTCACAGTTATGAGCACTGCATCAGATCAGCATCACCATTTTATTGGCTCATTGTTGAAAGGGCATGCGGAACCCGATTTCTATGCCCAGTAAATCCCGGGTTTTACTATGGGATCACGACTGGGTTCCGCATACTAGCCAATTCAGAGCCAAAGCATTGACTATTACCAGATGAAGCTGAATACCAGATTAACTGGGTAGTGGAGATCACCGAGGCAATCACTAAATTTTAAATACTAGTACTTTAGTTGCTTACTTAATTAGCAACTGTTTAATAACAAAAAGCTAATTAAAATTAATGTTTCACACTTCATAGTGAATTATATATGCTACAATGTTTTATGGATCTACCATAGCTGGCTTTGTTCTCATAGTACTAAAAATGCAATAACTTATTTATGTAGCTGGCCACTGTAGTGTATCAGAATTAACTAATATGGCTGTAGTAATAATTGCTTTTGGCATGAGATGACTGCAGTTACAAACATGTTAGAGTAATATTGGTTATAAAGTTAATGTTTGAATGCAGATACACTCATGAAGTCATGACTAAATATGAGAGCTATAAGACTCAGTATACTGGGTGGAATGGACATTGTCTCACAAACGGTTACCAGATATTCTACACATCATTGTGGTCCCATCCACACAGAAACTTTTTATCGGCAATAAAAAAAAAACAACAAAATGTATGTAACAGCTGGGGAAAAACGTTTATGTGGAGGAGTTCGCAATGTTGTACTGAATATGTGGTAACCGTTTGTGTGTCAATGTGCCTTCCACCTTGTAGACGAACTAACAAACCATGAGACAAAATATATATATAAGAAGACATGTGACTTCCACCAACACACAACAGGCCCACAAAGTGGATTATGGCCCAATTCCTTTTACAGAGAGGCCTGTGTCCCAGAAATGGGATTTTTATTTTCTTTATATCCCTTCCCTGATCCCTTAGAACTTACAGACATACATAAACTTACGCCTTCTTGCCATGGGAGTAGGCAGAACCCTCAGAACACCACCTGCTACAATCCTACACACTCCACACTCACAATCTTACATACTCCATTTGCAACATCCACATTCATACATCTGGTCATACACTTAAAATTTTGAATTTTTCTGCATTTAATCTGGAGTACTGGCGAGTCTCAACACAGAATATAAACATAGAATTATAACAGACGAGGACCGAACAACACTCATCTTCTAAAAACTAAGTGAAATATTTGTCTAAATAATAAAAATGATATTGTTATAGAGAAGTTTTTGCCAATAGGCATTTAATTTTTGATTTATTTAAATATTATATTTCCTTTACTTATCTTTAACCATATTCGCTACATTTTTTAAATATTCCTTTAGGAACAATATAAAAACATTTAAAACTATAAAATAGTCATTCACCAACCTCGGGAACAAGGTCCAAGCTAACGTCGGTCCGAGCTTTTGAAGGAGGAATTTCCTTAAAATATTATTATTTGTATTTTTGTGAATTAGTCACAACACATTTAAGCCAAAAAATTACCTAATGGTGGCTTTAACGATGAACAAGAAACCATAAGAATACAAAAGTTTTCAATTACTTATTTTGCAACTATATAGAAAAAGAGATAAATAATTAATAATCAGTATAGCACCACATAAGGACCAAATTACAGAACGGCTCTTCCAGCTAATTAAAATAATTGCAAATATATATAATCTACATAATGTAGCAAAGGTTTTGTAAGGTCTTCAGCGAAACTTAAAACTGTATAGAATGTAGGGTTAAGCTAGAGGTGTTTGACCTGAACTGGCGTAAAGAAATCATATAAATGCAGTTATACTTGTGCACTTACTGATCTAAGTTTACTTAGTTTTTCCAAAGAAAGTCATTTAAAATTAAAGGGTGACTGTTACTTTTAACCATGTGAAAATCAACGCCAAAAATCACTTATACAGTTTAATCAGTTGTGCGTCGAAAACAATGCTTTGGAAGTCAAAATCATTCACATAATGAAACAAAGATTTACTCACGAATCTTCGCTTTTCACATCCAAGTAATGTTCAGCGCCCTGGTGCACCCACCTCCCTCCAAACGGACTGTTATTCACATTATATTTATAAACACAAAAATATACTTTCGAGTCCATTACAGGCAAAACAATTTCTAGTTTCGTCCACCACTGCGTAGTAGAAAGCTCTCTCAATTCATAATTAGGGAAAATGACGTCACATTCACCACCCCCTGAACCTTCCACTGGGGTCAATCTCCAAGGATAATGCCCGAGAAACTCACCACCCTTAATATTTAGTAAATATTTACAGTTTACGTTATCACACTTTTTACTGTCCAGTTTGAACGATATTATCCGTGGTTCAGAGGCATTATTTTCATTGGCGTTCACACAGAATATTAAATACATAAATAAACCACAAGTCCGCATCACATTCAGCACTTGTGCCATTTTCACGGAGTGCAATATTATAAAGAAAACAGATCGCGTCGGCCGCTACAGCGACATGTTTCCGTTTGACAGTTCGGCGGGCAATTGTTGCCGGAACTGCAGTAATTTGAGAAAAGTGTTGTCATATCCTGTTAATCTTTTTATTATTGATTTACGGGAAAAAATTGCTTTAAATAATTGTAGGCAAATTTAAATCGTATATTTCTTCTAACAAATTGAAATCACAAGGTTACATAAATTAAATGTTTTTATTTTCATGTTTTTTTTTTCCTCTAGATTATTTCCGAACGAATCTATTTACAAAGTTGGCAAGTTCGGATATATGTTACGGAAAAAAATCATTAATGCAATGAATTCTTTTGCATTTTTTTATCTTTTCTTCAATTATTAACATACTAACTTGTATTTCGTATTGGATGCAAATTACAGAAGGTAAATCTAACAATCATTATAGTTTAATTTGAGTCGTTTAATCTCAAAAGAAGTGCGTATCCGAACTATTCTCAATAAAGAACTCGCATCACTCTCACTCTCGATTTGAAAAAAAAGAAAACTTTAATATTTCAGTGAATGGAGTAAGAGTATGTTTCTATCAAATTAAATATGTCGAGGAAAAAAGAATGAAGTTCTTTTTGGTAATTTATCAAAACTCCCAGTGAAATGAAATTGATGAGTATACTTACGAAGTGAGATGGGAATGAGTGAGTTACAACAAGACGAATCGTTGGTAGAACTGCGATTGGTCAGCAGCTACATAGAGGTCAGCGACCATTTGGCAAGACAACTAAAAGTCAAAAACGAGTGTGTTGGCCCTATTTTTAGTGAAACAAAAATCAAATCAACGTAATTTCAATATTATAATGAAATCACTATTTAAATATTCATTTGACTAGTCGAATTAAGTGTCTAAGTGCACACATCTATTGTTCTTTGTTACATCATGAATAAGAATTTATCGAGGAAAGAGAATTGATTTTCGGTAGCGTAGAATTTAATGGAAATTGATATAATGGAGGTGAGAGGGGCTGGAGATGGGGCTGCAGCGGTGGAATATATACGTCCTCCTTCAAAACGATACTCCTGGGCCGAGGTTCGGCAGGCGGTACACGATTTACGGAAGGAACTTTCATGTCTGTCCACTATGGTTCCAATTGCTATAAGTTTTCGTAAATTGGCCAATGGAAAGACGAGAATATATTTCCTGAGGAATCCACAGAATGGATTGGAGATCACACTGCTTTATACTGATGTGTTACCAACACAGCAGCCAAATAACTCCAGGTAAGATACTTGTTTTATTTTTGTCATCTCATGACCATGGTTTCACTTACCTTGATAAAAAAAAATATTGAGGCTGTATGAGTTCATGCATGGGATAAAAAGATTAGTGAGATATTTGTTGTCTTTGTTCTTTATTTAAACTCTTTTACATTCCTTTGTCTTAGGAGTGTTTAAGTTTACTAGCTCCTACACAATTAATTATTCATTAGAAAATTTTCTACTGTTAGATTCCTAAGCCATGCAGATTACCTATCCAATTAAAATTCCATTATATTTTCTAGAACTTTTGGTGTTTTAGTCATGTATATTTTCCTTTTATTTGGTTTCATTCTCATTCAAATGAATAATTTACATATTTTTTCCTTTTTCGTGAATAAATAATTATTGTTTACTGCACACTATATTAACTAGAAAGTTCTAGTTATTTTGTCTTCAGCAAATGTATAAATCAGGTGTAGTATTGCCTCAGATTTTCATAGCATTCCTTCAGAAACAGAATTTTAGTAACAGTTTGTTACTATTAGACCAAGACAATAGGTACATAATTTATTTCATACTACAATGTACATAATTCATTCCTATTTTGCTGAAGAGTAAAGTATAATACTTAAAGTACACCCACATTTGGCGAAACAACGCATTTGGCAGTTGGCATAATGTGGCTGGGGGTGTAATATTATTACGAAAAGGTCAAATTGTTTGTCTTTTCATAAGAGGTAACCTCTAGAAATAATAAAAATACTATTTCTTTAAAAAAAAAACATTCACTACTAGAACTATACTATTGCAGAGCTCCAGTATTGGATTTGTCATGTTTCTACCATGCACAAGAAGGTGCATGTTAAAGCTAGCTTTAGTATTCATATCATCACGTCTGTAATCTTTAAAAAGTTAGGCAGAGGTGTACCTAATAGTACACCCACATTTCAACAGTTATGTTTAAGTCCCATGTAATAAGTCGCGAGTTAATAGGCTTCTTTTGGGTTAGCTTGTTCCATCGTCGACCTCATCTCTGTCCTCAGGACTAGATTGAGGTCAATAGTAAGCACAAAAAAATAGGGGGCAAGCCTATTGTCATAAACCGGGCACAAATCCAGACTCCGTGGTGGCTACTGAGAAATCCCTGATGGAAAAGCCTAATACCACTTTGCCCGACCTGGGAATCAAACACAGGAGCTCATGCTCAGCAGTCGTGCTTGCGACTACTAGACCAACAAGGCAGTCAGCTTTAATATAAAAAAAGATATAACATTATAGGCTTGATCCCATGGTAACATGATACACAGCCTAGACCTTGTGTCATAATTAAAGGCTAGAAATAGAAGCTTTTTAATCAGCTGATCATCACCATCATCTCCCTAGCCCTTGGGGTCGGCTTCCTGTCGAATCAGATGCATATGAATACCACTTTTGTTTATATGAGTTGATTCCGTACGCAAAACACGCTTTGGGAGTGGAGTTGCTGACACCAGCCCGTCATACAATACCAGTTGATTATCATAATACAAAATTAAATGTCATTCTCACGCCTCTTACAACTGAAGGTTAGAGGTCTGCTCGACAAAATGCATAATTTATGTCTTAATTCTTAATGAAAAACCTGTTTGCTTTGAATATTTTTACACATGTATCATATCACCTGAGCAGCTTGTGGCATAACATTAACAGCCACTCAGATCAATCTTCAGGTTAAGCCGCGCTTTCCTAGGCTGGTCTATGGATGGGTGACCACCCATTACATACCGAGTTTCCTCCATGCCTCGGAAAGCACCTTAAGCCGTTGGTCCCTGTTGTCAATTGTAGATCTATGACAGTCATTACAGGTAGTCCACGAAACCTTGCAGTTTTTGTGCTAGCAACATCTGCTGGTAGGTGACATGATACATCATCATCTGCCTGCCTTTTACCCAACTATGTTAGGGTCAGCTTCCAGTCTAACCAGATCCAGCTGAATACCAGTATTTTACATGGAGCGACTGCCTATTTGACCTCCACAACCCAGTTAGCACTGGGTAAAAAGATACCTCTTGGTAAGACTGGTTGTCAGACATAAGTGGTATTAACAGCAGATATTTCACAGTTTGACAAATGCTAGACCTGAAACAAATACATGGTTTACTTGGTTTAATCCATGCACCCGGGCGTAACAACATAACAGACAGACAGATTATTTTCACATTAATTATATTAGTATGGATAAGACGCTATAACAAACAAAGAAAAATAAATCCCAAATAGTCAAGCAGTTATCTGAATGTTTACAAAAACATTAACTTTCTCTGTTAGTCATTATCTAGTTTTATCACAAAGGTATTTCAGTTGATTAATAATTCATAAACAAATCTATAGTGTAGTAGTTTGCGAGATCAGTGCACAGACATGTGCAGAAGGTCGACTTCATACAAAACAGAGCACGCACAACCTGTTTCACATCATATACAACATTCATTTTAGTATATGCGAAACCTGATACACGTGTCTAGTATTTTTATGTAAAGAATCTATGTACTTTCAAAACTGTATCATGAAATATCACAAAGTTATAAGCTTGTTCCTAGTTGTCCGCCCAAAATCGTGGTCACCACGCAGCGCGCGCCTCCAGCGTCGTCTTAAGCTCATTGATAATAATAATTTGGCAGTAGGTACCTAAATTATTGCGATAGGTACTTAAAGTCGTTCGGTGTCCAACTTTTAATTTTTTTAAATATTTTTGGGAAAAAATATAACATGGTTTAAAAATTATTGAAATCGATTCAGTTACTTATTCTGAACAAACTATATTCAGATTTCGCATCATCATCATCATTCTCCTGCCCTTGTCCCAATTCATTTGGGGTCGGCGCAGCATGTCTTCTTCTTCCATACTTCTCTATTACTCGTCATCTCATCCGACACTTCCTTTCTTGCCATATCATTCTTTATACTGTCCATCCATCGTTTCTTTGGCCTTCCTCTACCCATATACCCATCCACATTCATACTCAAAACTTTTCTCACTACATTTTCCTCATTCCTCCGCATCACATGCCCATACCACGACAACCGATTACCACACAACTTTTCAGTCACCGGCGCCACTTTCAGACTTCCTCTTATATACTCATTTCTTATTTATTTTATCCATTCGCGCAACACCACTCATTCCCCTTAGCATTCTCATCTCCGCCACATGCAAATACCATATTCAGATTTCGCATATACTAAAAATAATGTTGCATAGTATTGCATACTGGAGCGGAGCGGAAATTTTATACAATCCTATTGGTTAATATTTCTTCGTTTCTCCGCTCTTCAGCCTCGCTCCGCTTCAATGGACAGGCAGCCTAAAACTAGACGAGCGAGCAATGGCCAATTGGCACTTGCAAACCAATTATGATTTTGTTCAATTTGTCTATATACTGTATTTAATGTCTTTGCATACATATAAAGCTGACCTTTTGTACTATTCTGTGGTGACAGTGTTAGTAAACAAATTGATTACAACTGTTGAATCGGACTGTCGGATTACATTGCTTTTGACATTATTGATCTCCGAGAGGTTATTATTTGATGTAATAGTACTTTCCATGTTATTAATAATAGCAGTATAATATTGTTGACGTTGTATTTTGACAGATTGCTCGGTTTTAAACCGTCTTTGGACTTTGGGACAATCCTCTTTGATCTTTGAACACTAAAATCTATAGACAATAGAATACAGGAATACTTATTAGGATAAGTTTAGCGATACACTGTTTAATCAAAGTGTCCCTTAGACCCAATCCACGGCCTCGGCCGATGCTTGCGCCAAGAAACGCGCGCTCGTCACTTATTTCTTTCGCGTGAGTATCGTCCCTCTTGCAAGTCGCAACTTAGTTACTCTTAGATTCCTCTCAACTTGAGACTATGGCTCTAAATAACTTCATTCATTTGACGCGCGTCGCTTGAGCGTGTATTCCGTGGCCAAGACGTTAGCCACCAGTCTAAAAACCCCATTCCTTGTTACAGATTAGACTGGAAGCCTCTAATAGAGTCAAACGTCGCCCTAGGCGTGACCGCAGGCAAATGGTCCCGCGAGGAACAGCTCCTGTGGGAGAGACAGCGCGTGGCAGCGTGGGGCATCGCCTCGTACGAGCTGCACCAGAGCACCGGCCGCATCATGTTCCCGTGCGCCTCCTCGCTGTTCGTGGCTGACGAGGCGCTCAGTCAGGTGAGAGAGGTATACAATTAGAGGCATGATTTTAATGTTAGCAGCATTCTAGCAGTATGTGATGTGTTACATTTCGACCTGCAGAAAAATGGCATCACAACATGCAAGTTTCAACCGAATAGGAAAATATTTGTTTGACACTTATTTATAGACTGATTAACCTTATAATATGGTTAAACGTTACTCTACAGTTTTTCACCTAACCCTAAAAAATAACCGGATTTAAACCCCTATACGGGTAACCTTTTCGGTCCCTGTATATACAGGGTGTAAACAGACCTTTCACGAAGCCGTCAACCAAGCATTCTGTACATCAAACTAAGTAACTTTGCGCAAAAATTATTACTGGGAAACGACTTTTTTTTTACGTGAAAAGTTATGTTTTACGGTAGGACTCAATGTAACACAGTCAAAACATTGTGCTGATGGATGGATTGAATAATACTGAGGTCATGTAGTTGTTTATCATAGTAAAAATCTTCCATTAAAAACAAGTATTAAAAAAAAAAAAACTTTATAAAAAGTTGGAACTTTGACCCCCAATATCTCCGTAACTAGAAGGTTCCCAAGTATGGTCTAGAACAAAAAAATGATCGCAAAGACGGGGAGAAGAAGTGCCTTTCGGCTTCGTCAAGGGTCTTGTTACACCCATTATTGTCCTGAAAAAAGAAGAAAGCTTGTTGTCAACATTGTAAGTCAAAAGTCGTGCTGAACCCACTGAAAAGGATTTTTTTAGGGTCCGATTGTATCACCTCAAATATGCCCAGGTTATAGTTACGTTCTCTTTTACTTTCAGTCGCCCCCCCTAGTCCCCCGTTCCCTCAACACAGGCGGCGGGGCCCCCCTGACCCCGGCGATGTGCCCGCGGGCCCCCGAGCTAGTGGCCCACGCCGCTCGTGGCGACATCTGGCTCGCGGGCGGCCAGTTACGACGACCGACGCGTCTGACGTATGCTTGTAAAGGACATGAACCTGATCGGTGAGTGATATTTCAATTATGTTACTATGTACTTTCCTATCGATCAAATCAGTCTTAAAAAATTGCTGCTACGTTGGATTCTCCTAAAATTTTGCGAGAACAGATAGAAAGTAGCTTCCCATGCGAAAGTAGCTTGAAACTCCGTGTTGAACCCCACTCCCTAGTATAATAGGTCTTGAACTATGAAATTGTCGTTTTTTTCTCGCATTTTGTTCTCTTTGTAACTTTGACGTATAGTCATATTTTTTCCTAATTCCAGTTTTATTGGATTAATTGTTAAATTATGTACATTTAGAGTTTAAAAACTGTGTTAGTAGTTGCATATTACCTCATAGGGTAGTGTGTCAAAACACCTGTTTCAATTTGCCGTCGATTTCACTACTTCAAGTTGGTATATTTTTGTCATAGACTGTGTTTTGATAGCGCAGCTTTTTTCACTCTAACTATAGTTTCTAATTGTATCACAATCGGTTCAGACGTATCCAAGAAAAATAAAAAAATGTAAGTATGGAAATATCGCTTTTCACGATATCGTCCATACAAATCGACAATTTCATACTTTAACCCCTAATATTTTCAGATTCATTCGTTTTTGAAAAAACATCGGGAGCAGAGCCAAGCCAATAGGCTATTTGACAACATCGAAAAACAAATATTTAGTCCAGTTCAGTTAGATCACCAAAAAATGTTGGACTTTTGTCACATAATCAAAAAATGATGACGATACAGCGCATCAAAGTTCAAGAGAGGGGGCTTGTGACGTCACTGGCTAGTAAAAAGTTTGACTTTCTTTGAATTGTGACGTCACGCGAGATTTCAACGCGCTGTATCTTGGTCATTTTTCGTTTACATGAGGAGCTCGTGGCTAAATAATAACAGCCGCTCGGGTCGATCTTTAGGTTAAGCCGCGCTTGTCTAGGTTGGCCTGTGGATGGGTAACCATCCATTACATACCGAGTTTCCTCCGTACCGTTGGTTCCGGGTGACATTTGTAGATCTATGACAGTCGTTACAGGTAGTCAGTGGCCCAAAGTCTGACAACCAGTCTTAACAAGGGGTATCGTATTACCCAGCACTGACTGGGTTGTGGAGGTCAGTTAGGCAGTCGCTCCATGTAAAATACTGGTATTCAGCTGCCTACGGTTGGACTGGAAGCCGACGCCAACAAAGTTGGGAAAAGGCTAGGCAGATGATGATGATGATGACGACAAAAGGAAAAATACGTGTCCAATATTTTTTAATAATCTAACTGACGCACTAAATAGATTTTTTCAGTCAAAAACCCTATGTCCAATCATGTGGTCATTCAGTTTTACTTCGGGCTCCTAACTAATGTTATGTCCGTATGTGATGCGGAGTAGGAAACGCCCGTAATTCCAGCCAAGACTACGGGTTTCATACTTACAGAGGAGACTTGGTTCTCGGCCCTCCCCATCCAGACCATTTCAGTCGCCATTTGGAGGTAACGGTTCATCTAGCTGACCTCAAGGCCTTATACAGAAAGAAAGGCTCTTCTCATTGTTACATTACAGGCGAATGCTCCGGTAAGTCCGGTAAGGGAGCGCCTTTGGTTAGGACACGTGGCTCAGCGCACGTGGCGTGGCTTTTGAATCTTGCCTTTAGAGGCGAGATTCAAAAGCGAAAACACTTTGTCAAGTAAAGCCAGCGTTCAATAATGAACCTTGTTCGTTATGCGAATAATGTTTAAGATCATACATGACAGGACATACCTACTTCAGACACCTTTCTCTATTTAAGATTGTGCATATACCAGTGCCTGTTACTTCTGATGTTGAGATAAATAAAAATTTATGATTATGATTAATGTTTAAGATCACACTTGAATTCTTTGAAAATGTTCCTCAAAATCTATCTTCATACCTTCTCAGGTTAGCAGACGACCCTCGCCAGGCTGGCGTACCATGCTACGTGACGCAGGAGGAGTTCTCAAGGTACACCGGCTTCTGGTGGCAGCCACAAGCCGAAGGTGAGCTTTATTTACCTTGACACTAGCTACGTATCCCTTTGCTCAGGTAGGTGAAATACTGTCATCGACTTTTATAGAGGACTAGCTGTTCCCGGCATGCGTTGCAATGCACCTTTTCTTACTATCTACCTACTACCTGCCTACTACCTCCCTACTACCTGCCTACTACCTGCCTACTGCCTGCCTACTACCTGCCTACTACCTGCCTACTACCTGCCTACTGCCTGCCTACTACCTGCCTACTACCTGCCTACTACTTGCCTACTACCTGCCTACTACCTGCCTACTACCTACCTAAGAACCATCTCCTGACAGTAACAAACAGAATAAAAAAATAATTAGCGAAATCGGTTCAGCCGTTTATGCGTGATGCCGTGGCCAAGGGCAATAGGGATTCATTTTTATGTATAAGGTCTAACTATTCGAACACGAAATATTTTCAGAGAATCATCTAACGGCTATAACGAAGCCATTTCAAGGGATTTTTTTTTTATATGAGTATATTTTTATAAAAAATAAATAATTTAAAATTACTTGACCCACAAAATAAATACTAGCTCCTTATTTTTGAACCTCCATTACGCTAGTTTACTACGTCGTATTTACCTACTGTCATTGTTAGAATATGAGAGTAAAGGTTTTATGCAAAAAGTCTCAAAAAATTTTAGAATTATAATAATTTTGTAAAAAAAAAAAAAACATTCAGATAATTTTTTTTTTCGTTGCTATGGCGACTTTACGACTTATGGAAGTTACTCTTAAAATATTTCGTGTATGAAAAGATAGACCTTATATGTATGGTGAAACAGTTTTTTTTTTGCTATACTTATTTAGTTTGATGGCCTGAAACAAAGAGATAGGTATTACGCATTTTATGGTTGCGTAGTCAACAAGGAAGGACCCGTTAGACAGATTAGTTACACCGACAAAGTGGTGAAATAAAATCGGGAATCGAACCCAGAATCCCGTGATCAGCAGTCGCGCTTGCGACGACTAAATGAAAGTCAAACTCAAAGCATTTATTTCAACTAGACCATCACAGGCACTTTTGAATGTCAAATAAAACAAAAAAAAGCGAAGCTACAGTCACAGTCACAAGGCATAATAACTTGAGAAAGTACTGTAGTTGCACATTCCAAAGCGTAGATCTCTATGGAGAAGAATGGGCAAGAAACTCCATGGACACTCTTTTAAATCAAAATATTTTTACAAAATCTTGGTTACATCGTTCATGTTGAGATTATACATATATGTGAGAACGATGTAGAAAGACGTGCACATTAAGAGCGTCCGGAGTAAAAGATTAAATCAGCAATGAAAAAATATAGTAATTAGAATAAACCGTGACAGCTAAGAGATGACCAGTCTCAAGTGAAAGAGGCAGACAGTGATAATTTTTGTTATTCATTACAGATGACGTATTCAGGATAGTCTATGAAGAAGTGGACGAGAGCGAAGTCAAGATCTACAGCTTCCCTTCATCTCAGAGCAGCAGCGGAGAAGTGGAGGAGTTCAGGTCAGTTGACGGTTTTATACAACACTAGCTGACCCGCGCAACTTCGTCTGCGTTTGGATTTTCCCCGTTTTTGCAATCTTTTTTCATAAATGCTCCGCTCCTATTGGTCGTAGCGTGATGTTATGTAGCCTATAGCCTTCCTCGATAAATGGGCTATCAAACACTAAAATAATTTTTCAATTCGGACCAGTAGTTTCTGAGATTAGCGCGTTCAAGCAAACAAACAAACAAACTCTTCAGCTTTATAATATTATAGTAAGATAAGGTTTTCGAATTAGCACGAATATCGAAGCGCGCTTTGTAGTACTGCAGGTATCATGCTATCTGTTACTCAAAAGCACTGAAAATTTTCGTGGTTATTTATTTATAACACGTTAAACCGTTGGTCCCGGCTGTCATTTGTAGATCTTTGACAGTCGTTGCAGGTAGACAGTGGCCTGAAAAGCCTGATAACCAGTGTTACCAAGGGGTATCGTATTACCCAGTACTAACTGGGTTGTGGAGGTCAGATAGGCAGTCGCTCCATGTAAAATACTGGTATTCAGCTGCATCCGGTTAGACTGGAAGTCGACCCCAATATAGTTGGGAAAAGGCTAGGCAGATGATGGTTTATAACAGCTTAGACTATCTTTACAGGGTTACCCTAATGCGACAGTTAAGAAAATACAATAAAAAATAACATTATTAAATATTTACACCATTAAAACACACAACAGCATAACATAATTACTTATATAAACATAGTACAAAAAAACTAAACACAAAAATAGTTTACTTTAAAAAATAAAATAAAAATTAAATATTATTTTGCTTGTAGCTTAATATAAATAGTAATACTCTTGCGAATTCAGTAATGAATAGACTTGCCAATCAATAACTTTGTTATCATGATAATACAGAATAGTTCAGTACTTCCATGGTAGTAATATAGCTCTGCAAGGTGTAAACGGACCCTTCACGAAGCCGTCAACCAAGCATTCTGTACATCAAACTAAGTAACTTTACGCAAAAATTATTGATGTTGATTATGAGAAACTACTTTTATTTTTGGGGTGAAAAATTACATTTTACGGTAGGATTCGATGTAACGCACTCAAAGTATTGCGCTGCAGGAAAGTTACTATTAAAAAAAACTAGTGAAAAAGTTGGAACTTTGACCCCAAATATCTAGGTAGGTATGGTCTAGAACAAAAAAAATATCGCAATGACGGGGAGAATAAGTGCCTTTCGGCTTCATTAAAGGCCTTGTTAAACCCTTCATATTAGACCCATTGTCGCGCAGAGGCAATCCAAATGTCAAAACAAAATAAGAAATCCTTTTATTACTCTCGAAGATTACCGAAGCGCACGCCATATCTGGTTTAACTGTATATACGTTAAAACGTAAATATGAATATTTTTCCTTTTTTCGTCAGATTCCCTCGCGCCGGCACCCCCAACGCCAAGTCATCGCTGAAGATGGTGACGTTCAGGCTGCAGAAGGCGGCGCCCACCACCGTGCTGGACTACTACCAGGAGGGCGCGGCTGAACATTGTAAGTAATAGAGCAAAATACTCTCTTTCTACAACCACACATAAAATCTGTATACTGTGTTACACACTTTTTCTTCGTGTGTTAATTTTTTATATTTTATTTTATTTTTAAATTTGATTACGGACTTTTTACATTGATTTTAATTTGACGAAAAATGGTTGTGTTAATTTAAGTTAAATTTTATTTTGTGTACAACTTAAATAAGATATTATTGTGTGGTGTGTATTATTGTCTCTGATTATTTTGATACTAACATTATTTTTAAGTGTACTTACTAACTCAAGTATGGATCGTTGTGTCTGATGCAAATAAATAAATAAAATAAATAAATAAAGCCGATTCGAAGGAAAAACTGCACGTATCACTACATAGTATAAAACAAAGTCGCTTCCCGCTGTCTGTCTGTCCCTATGTATGCTTAGATCTTCAAAACTACGCAACGGATTTGTCGCTAGTTCATTTAGGCAACTACTAGCTATTGCTCGCGACGTCGCTCCCGTTATATACGGAAATTAACCCAAGGGAACGTTTTAAATGTAGCCTATGACACTCGGGGATAATGTAGGTTCCCGGTAGTGAAACAATTTTTGGAATCGGATCCATACAAACTTATAAACTAACAAAACAAATTTTACCTCTTTATAATATTAGGGGTTAAAGTATGAAATTGCCGATTTATATGGACGATTTCACACACAATGTCTGAACCGATTTTGATGCAATTGCAAAAAATAGTCAGAATGAAAAATGCTGCGCTGCACTGGGTATCTTAAATTCTCAAAACACAGTTTATGACAAAAATATACCTACTTGAAGTAGTGAAACCGACGGCACATTGAAACAGGTGATTTGACACGTAGTGTGTCAAATCACCTGTTTCAATGTGCCGTCGTACCTATGAGGTAATATGCAACTACTAACACAGTTTTTAAACACTAAAAGGTACGTAATTTATTAATGTATTCAATAAAAATGGAATTAGGAAAAAATATAACAATACGTCAAAGTTACAAACAGAACAAAATGTAAGAAAAAAACGGCAATTACATAGTTAAAGAACTATTATTAATATAGTCAATACAGATCTATCGTTAGATTTTTCTCATTTAACTGAAGTCGTATTGTGCGTGGCCCCGAGATCGAATGTTTACAAAAAATCAAACGAATCGACGCATATACGACATACACGCATATATACGCATATATATCGACGCATTGGGATGAATGAAAGGCATTTGCATGTGGCGGAGATGAGAATGCTAAGGGGAATGTGTGGTGTTACGCGAATGGATAAAATAAGAAATGAGTATATAAGAGGAAGTCTGAAAGTGGCGCCGGTGACTGAAAAGTTGTGTGGTAATCGGTTGTCGTGGTATGGGCATGTGATGCGGAGGAATGAGGAAAATGTTGTGAGGAAAGTTTTGAGTATGAATGTGGATGGGTATATGAGTAGAGGAAGACCAAAGAAACGATGGATGGACTGTATAAAGAATGATATGGCAAGAAAGGAGGTGTCGGATGTGATGACGAGTAATAGAGAAGTATGGAAGAAGAAGACATGCTGCGCCGACCCCAAATGAATTGGGATAAGGGCAAGAGAATGATGATGATATCGACGCATTGGCATAAGGAATTATTGAAACTAAACAGTCAAATCATTTCAAGTATTATGTGCGTCATAAATCAGAGGCACGAGCGTGCGGTGTAAACGTTACACAAATACGTCGATTTTGATAATACTCGTTTCACATAAATAATATAATTTGTATAATTTTAAGAATTTATTTATATCTATGGATGATACTGATTGAACTTGTTGCAAACGATTTAACTAAAATGCTATAGCCGCTCTGATCAATCTTTAGGTTAAGCCGTGATTGCCTAGGTTGTTCTGTGGATGAGTGACCACCCATTACATACCGAGTTTCCTCTGTGAAAATTGAAAGCACGTTAAGCCGTTGGTCCCGGCTGTCATTTGTAGATCTTTGACAGTCGTTATAGGTAGCCAGTGACCCAAAGTCTGACAACCAGTCTTACCAAGATGTATCGTATTACCCAGTACTAACTGGGTTGTGAAAGTCAGATGGTAGAGTCGCTCTATGTAAAATACTGGTATTCAGCTGCATCCGGTTAGACTGGAAGCCAACCCCAACATAATTGGGAAAAGGCTAGGCAGATGATGCTATAGGATAATATTGTATTTTCGATTCAAAATGCTAGAGCCGGTCAAACCGATATGGCACAGGTTTTAACTGTAAAAGTTGACGAGCCTATTGCCATCAACCGGTCACAAATCAAAACTCCGAAATGGTACTGTAAATTCCCTAATTATATACAAAAAATTAAACAATTAGTCTGTATCGGGAATGATACCACGCTCAAGATCATCTACAAGTTTTCTAAGGGCGGTTTCAGTTTCGGCGCTTATAAGACTGTTTTTGGAAGCGCGTGTACGCGCGTGTAGTAGCGCTTTTTTCCACACGCGCAGCTCATACGAGCTTATAAGCTCGTATCAGCGCGAGCCACGAGTGACGCCTCCCCGCGCACACACTCACCTCGCGCGAACACGCCGAAATAAGCGCAAAAAACACGAAATCAGTACAAAATGCGCCGCGCGTTAGAGCATAACTTTTACGCGCAAAAAAAAAACGCTAGTCTGAAACCGCTCTAAATATACCTAATATTTTTGTGTTAATTTCATGTCAGCTGGCGACACAACAAACGGCTGCATGGAAGTGACAGACATCCGGTGGTACGAGCTGCGCCAGCCGCTGAAGGACAGCTTCCCCTGGTTCGAGTACCTCGCCCGCGTCGGCTGGACCCCGGATGGACAGTAGTCAGTATATCGTTCATAAGTTAATGATGAGGACATCATCATCATCATAACATCACGCCTGTAATCCCCGACGAGTAAGGCAGAGTACACCCACATTTTGACAGTTATGTTTTAAGTCCTATGTAATAGGGGCCGAGCCTATTGCCATCAACCGGGCACAAATCCAGACTAGGTGGCTGTTTCTGAGAAATTCCCTAATGGAAAACCCAATATCACTTGCCCCGACCTGGGAATCGAACCTAGTACCTCATGCCCTGCAGTCCAACGGAGGACGAACTTATTTAATATTTTCCTTTTGTTTCTCCAGCGTCTGGGTACAACTCCTGGACCGCAAGCAGCAACGTCTGGAGCTGGTGCTGATCCCGCTGGCGCAGTTCACGACGCCCACGTACTATGAGCAAGCTGACGATGCCATGTGTGGCAGGGTCGACCACAGCGTGAAGAGCGATCAGGTAAACACTACTTCGTTTGTTTCTCTCAAACGAAAATGAAGCTACAGTCCCAGTCACAAAGCATAATAACTTGTGAAAGTACTGTAGTTGCACATTCCAAGGCGTAGATCTCTATGGAGAAGAATGGGCAAGAAACTCCATGGACACTCTTTACAATCAAAATTATCATCTGCCTAGTGTTTTCCCAACTATGTTGGGGTTGGCTTCCAGTCTAACCGGATGCAGCTGAATACCAGTATTTTATATGGAGCGACTGCCTATCTGACCTCCACAACCCAGTTAGTACTGGGTAATACGATACCCCGTGGTAAGACTGGTTGTCAGACTTTTTGGGCCACTGACTACCTAACGACTGTCAAAAATCTACAAATGACAGCTGGGACCAACGGCTTAACGTGCTTTCCGAGGCACGGAGGAAACTCGGTATGTAATGGACCACCCATCCACCGACCAACCTAGGCAAGCACGGCTTAACCTAAGGATCGATCCGAGTGGCTGTTATTATATAGCCACGAGTTACAATCAAAATATAGTTACAAAATCTTGGTTACATCACTCATGAGCTTGGTCAAAGAATTTTCTTTTCAAAATCAACACCTTTGACTTTATGCCGTGGTAAGATAGAAGAGGTGTACTGTATACCCTCATCTCGCCGGTATTTACTAATAAAAATCTCATTAACTTGTTACATAACATCACGCCAGTTATCTCCGATGGGTAAGGCAGAGGGGTATAGTAGCCCCACATTTCGCCAGCTACATTTAGGCGAACTAATTGCCATCAATCGGGCCCAAATTCAAAGTCCGGGGCTGCTACTGAGAAATTCCTGATGGAAAAACCCAATAACAATATGCCCGACTCGGGAATCGAACCCAGGACTTCATGTTCAGCAGTCGCGCTTGCGACCACTCGACCAGCGAGGCAGATAACTTATTTCCTACCTACATCTTGCTAGCGCCCCCCACACCCGACTAAGTCGGCGTTTTCTTAAGTTTTGGATCAAAGAGACAGTCAAAAAAGTCGTATTTTTTAAACTAAATCATCCATGTTTCTCTTACAGCCAATCCAAGACATACAAATCCTAGTCTCGGAGACAGCGCCCGACGCTTGGATCAACGTGCACGACATACTATACTTCTTGCCGTCCAGCGACGCCGAGATGAGCTTCATCTGGGCCAGCGAGGAGAGCGGCCATCTGCATCTGTATCTAGTGACCTGTGCGCTCTTACAGAGGAGCAACGCGCAGAATCGATGTGAGTAAAAATATGTTTATGGTAGAAATTTTAAAAGATTGTTGTCAAGGTTCAAAATAAGTGTTTAACTACCATTTCGTAGTCAATGGTAGAAATATTTAAATGTTGAATTATGGTAAAATGTTGCCAATCGAAGTTGTAAACTGTTAATTGGATTCAAATTAGTGTCTGTTAAGAAACTACCATTTGGTAGGAAATGGTAGAAATGTAAACTGCCAAAAACCGGTAGAATGTTGTCAATGTGTGTTTTAGTAGTTATATTGTAAGAAGTTTTATAGAAATTAATAATTACTATCTTTTGTCCACAGCCGTAATAGAAATGATAAACGAAGACGAGAGCAACGCCGTCGGCCCCAACATGATCAGCAAAGAGCCCATCACGGCTGGAGAGTGGGAAGTCATGGCCAGAAAGATTTGGGTGAGTAGTCTTTGTAAATGGTATATATTATGGAAACTATTCATGTGTGTCTTAAAAATATTTTTAGTATTGTTTTAAACAAAGCTTAAAGGCGCAAACCCACCGCGGCGTACAGATAGGCCACGCTCGTGTGTTAAGCTTCGCTTAGCAAGAAAATGTATGTGATTGTGTCCACTGCAAACCACGGACACGCTATGCATCAAATGACGTCATTAGTACATGCGTGGCTTGCTCGAATAAGGCGCTCACATAGCTCAACGCTGTCAACGCCATGCACGCTGTGCATGCGGTACACGCTCTACACGAATATTAACCCACGCGCTGGGTCACGCACGCTACAGTTGTACATAGTTGTGGGTGTGTAGTGTGTACTGCTGTGGAAACGTAGACCCACAGCACAGCGTGTAGCGTGGTGTGTTTGCGCCCTTAGTCGCGCGATCACACCCGAACACGTTTTTGTCTTTTTGAACGACGAGTGAGTACTCGCGGGACTATTGCTTTGTTTACGGCGCGTGGTAAAGGCCCACTTGCATTACAAATCACTAGAAATACATTAGAAGCTAAACATAATTGTGTGCGTACTGCCTCGTTGGTCTAGTGATCGCAAGCGCAACTGCTGAGCATGAGGTCCTGGGTGAGATTTCCGGGTCGGGGAAAGTATTATTGGGTTTTTCCATCAGGAATTTGTCAGTAGCAGCCACGGTATCTAGATTTCTGCCCGGTTGATGGCAATAGGCTCGCCTCCTATTATATGGGACTTAAACAAAACACAACTGGCGAAATGTGGGTGTACTATGAGGCACACCCCTGCCTAACCCTTCGGGGATTACAGGCGTGATGTTATGTCTTTATTTGGTGTACGTTATGTGATTTATGGTGTTAGTGGGTGTCTTTGCGAAGTACTATCCTTCTACCCTGAAATAAATTCCCATTTCGTCCCGCAGGTAGACATAACCCGCAAGCTCGTGTACTTCGTAGGGCTCCGCGAGACGCCACTGGAGCGCCACCTGTACGTGGCTCCACTGTCGCCGCCCCGGCCTCACGCGGTGCAGCTGTTGACGACTGTAGGACACTCCTGTGCTGTTGATATTGATGAGGTAAGTTATACCACAGGTAGAGGGCTCCGCGCGACGTCACTAGAGCGCCTGTACGTGGCGACGATTCTTCGCCTAATTTGAATTAAAGACTTTTGATTTGGAATCTTGAGTTGATCTTTAAGTTAGACTAGCTGACCCGCGCAACTTCGTCTGCGTTTGGATTTTCCCCGTTTTTGCAATCTTTTTCATAAATGCTCCGTTCCTATTAGTCGTAGCGTGATGTTATGTAGCCTATAGCCTTCCACGATAAATGGGTTATCAAACACTAAAAGAATTTTTCAATTCGGACCAAAAGTTCCTGAGATTAGCGCGTTCAAGCAAACAAACAAACAAACAAACTCTTTAGCTTTATAATATTAGTATAGATTCAAAACTTTTAACGTTTTTGTCCCCAGGACTGCACAATGGCCGTGATAACATCATCGAACATCAGCAGCGTACCCGTCACGAGGGTGTACAGGATCACCACATCGCCGCCGCGGTTATTAGTGCAGGGGACTATCACCGATAGACCGCCTTCAGGTAAGTGGTGACGCCGACCAGACTGTGAGGGTGAGGGAAGAGAGGGTGCATCTCTTGCGCACTCACTTGTGCACTGTAATCCTCCAGTGCCGCGATGGCTAGTCTGCGCTGAGTTTTGAACTTCGGTCAGGAGACTCAATCACCAATTCACCATATCAATATGACATAGTAGTTGCTTTGTTAACCTGTTGAGATTAGCAGTATTTTAGGATTTTGCATTTAGGTGCAAGGTTAATTAGTTGTATTTTGGTAAAAACTACCATTTGGTAGAAAATGGTAATTTTTTTATTTTTGGTAGAATGCTCTAGGATGTTGTGGAAATATTAGTCAATAGTGTAAAAAATACTTGTGTCGTTTATTAAAAAACTACCATTTAGTAGAAAATATTGGAGTTAATTTTTCGACGTTAGTTGCATAAGATACTACTATGCTACTAACTAGAAAAATATTAAATAGATTATTAGAATCAGAACTCAATTATCTTTGACAGAATCTCTGGAGGTTCGAAGTTTCAATGGTTCTTGGGACAGCCGGTCCGGTGACGGGGACGACACGGATAGCGAAACGGGGTCCTTAATTAGAGGTATGTTACATTCATAGCTAACCTAGCCATGAGAGAAACATGATATATTTCTAGAAAATCATATAAAATACATATTTTTTGGATACATTGCATATTTAGGAGTTCTAATGAATTTCATAAGTGTTCTACCGTTGGTATACAGTTTACTTATAAAAGACTTAAGAGCATAGTTTTTGCTGGAAAATAATCACCCTATAATGTTCCCACTGCTGGACTACAGGCGTCCTCGGCGTGGAAGTCACATGTCTGCGAATTTTCATTTTTAAGGCCAGCTGGTTTTCTTGCGATTTTTAACACTCTTTTATTAGCTTCTCCTGTAACTATCTAAAAAAATCTTGGAATTTAAATTTGACCCACTTCTCGGTTTCCGATTGAGCTGAAATTTTGCAGACATGTTTAGTTTAGATGACAATGCATGGTTAAGTAAGTGACGTCATTCCAAATCCAATATGGCGGACTCCAAAAGATGTCGAACTAGATTTTTTTATGCATTCCCATGATATGCGTAACAAATAAAAGGGTTTGCTCAGAAGAATACAAGAAATGAAATAACATCACCCTAAAGCGTGTTTTTTAGTTTTTCGATAGCCTACATTGTGTCCCACTGCTGGGCAAAGGCCTCCCCTTTCTCACTCCAAACCTCTCTGTCCTGAGCAATTTCCGGCCACGTTTGCCCCGCGAACGTGATCAGATCGTCACACCACCTTCGCCGCGGTCGACCTATAATATTTTATTTCTTTTACTGCAAGAAAACAGACATTAGTACAGTGAAAGGGGAGGGAAACTAACATATCCTAAAGCCAAACATTCGAAGACATCCGACATCCACATATCAACACGCAATAGACCTGTGTGGTGGATTTTAGCCCACTCTTAACACAGAGATTCAAATTCAAAATCAAATTCAAATTATTTATTTGTGAAACATAGGTACAATATAATAAGATCTAATTCCAGTTTTGTCAGGATCGCTATGTTTAACCTAATAGGTATACAAATTTCGGATACTTATAAAACTAATTTAAAAAAGACAAAAATAATAATTAAATTCAAATTATTATTCGAATTAAATTAAATGCCATATATCATTAAAATTAAATAAAATACTATTACATTACACCCTTAGATAGAATTAAGCTTAAATAAATCGGACATTTGACTCACACAACGACATACCTAAATATATATTAATACCTATTATTTAAGAGATAAGGCCTGAATCCCAGAAGTGGGACCGTTATTCGCTGCTTATAGTAAACGACATGGCTGGTTTAAAGATCAGTTACTTTACAGGCATATGTTTCTTTCCAGAACGTTCACTCAGCATATCAGACATCCCTCCGCCCCAGATCTACGAGACGCGCCTGTCGTGCGGCGCTACGGCCTACTGCACGCTGTGGCGCTGCGGCCGGCCGGGGCGGAGCCCTACCGTGCTGCACGTGTACGGGGGGCCCGAGGTGCAGACCGTCACCAATAGTTATAAGGTATGTTTTGGTCTAGACGTGTATCGTTGAAGTTTTATTCATCTTTCTGATAACTTGACAAGATTTGTTTAAAACTACCTTTACAATTTTTTTTTACACTCTGTCCACTGGGCTATTCACATTTTGTCAAATGGAACTAGTGATGGCAGCAGCGTAACATGTCGATTATCGATTTGATTAATTTAGAATCGATTATCGATTTTCTGCGGTCGATTAAAAAAATGCTCAAGTAGAAAGGAAAGAAAGACCGATCTTATTACATTTAGGCGAAGTCTTTTAAAAGACAAAATTCAGAGTTAAAAAATGGTCCTTCCGCAGGGTATCCGTCAGCTGCGCATGCACATGCTGGCGGCGCGCGGCTTCAACGTGGTGGCGGTGGACTCGCGCGGGTCCAAGCACCGCGGCCGCGCCTGGGAGGCCGCCATCAAGGGCAAGCTGGGGCAGATCGAGCTGGATGACCAGGTAATGTACTACGTGCTAGATCAGATACACAGTGCCATACAAGTATTGATGGTCCTTCGTGTTACTTGATCAAAATGAGGTGAGAAATTAAATTAAAATGATTAGAATAGAAATAATTTATTTGCTAATAATGTAGGTATACAGATAATTATGATTTCCTTTATTCATTTTAAAAACTTATTTTACATATTTTCAAATATTTTTTTTAAACACAACATATAAAAAAACATTTAAAAATATAAAAAATAGTGGTCCGCCGGTAGCGAGAGCAGGGTCCAAGCTACCGGTGGTTAGGGCTCCAGAGACAGGAACCTCCTCACAAACGAGCCGTATCGAGGAGTACTGCCTTCTGAATCAGGCCCTTGATCCAACCGCCTAAGGAGAGCTTCGAAAGATGGTCATCGAGGCTCTTGGCTATAAGGCCATTGGCCGTCACGACGATCGGCACAATGATAGCCGAGTTCACATTCCACATGTCGACAATTTTTATTTGTTTCTCTTTCTCAGCTTTCACGAGGTTCTCGTCATGCGGGATGGTAACATCGACTATCATTACGCGGCGCGCTGATCGGTCTATCACAACTATGTCAGGCTTATTGGCGTCAATAGTCCTGTCAGTAATGATAGACCGATCCCAGTACAGCGTGACATGGTCTTTCTCGAGAACTGGTTCGGGCACATACTTGAAATCATCATCATCATTCTCTTGCCCTTATCCCAATTCATTTGGTGTCGGCGCAGCATGTCTTCTTCTTCCATACTTCTCTATTACTCGTCATCTCATCCGACACCTCCTTTCTTGCCATATCATTCTTTATACAGTCCATCCATCGTTTCTTTGGTCTTCCTCTACTCATATACCCATCCACATTCATACTCAAAACTTTCCTCACAACATTTTCCTCATTCCTCCGCATCACATGCCCATACCACGACAACCGATTTTACCACACAACTTTTCAGTCACCGGCGCCACTTTCAGACTTGAAATGATCATCATAATTATGACCATTATTTTGATGAGTCCCGATACATTTAGCCTTACGGCATGCAAAATTATTTAACACTACCTGTTGCCCGCGACCCTCGTCCGCGTGAAATTTAGCCTATAAACTTCCTCGACAAATGGGCTATCCAACACTAAAAGAATTTTTCAAATCGAACCAGTAGTTCCTGAGATTAGCGCGTTCAAGCAAACAAACAAACAAACAAACTCTTCAGCTCTATAATATTAGTATAGATTATAGGTACTTACATTTACTAAATCAAACATAAAAAAGCCATTCCATTCACTAAGCAACATTACTATCTTTATTAAAAAATACTCATATTATTCAGAAACAGTCGGAATTAAGCACAATGACAATAACAAAGAAAAGAAAAAAACTTCTGGCTTTTATCAAATAAAGGCATTACTTTTTAGGTATAAATGAATGTTACCTTAAAACTGACTGAGTGTAACTATTTTAGAAGTTGGAGTCTTAAAGTTAATTTGATTTCAATTTTTTGTTACATTTTCGCATAGCTTTATACCCGTTTGACATTATTTCAGTTCAATAATCCAGCGATTTAAACCAACCCAGCGTCTACATTATTCTAGTCATTATTAGAAATTAAGCGCTTATTCACAAAAAACCACAATGCGTGTTCACTTTTCAATGTGATTGACTATTAACACTACTTCAGTTGTCCCGGAATGGCCGCGCTGGATTGAAATTAATCCAGTACATTCCAGTGAAGGTTTAGATTATGCCAGTTGCAATCCAGCGCTGGATTAGATCATTGTTCTGGAATAATGAAAACCGGGTAATAATCGGCCTGTCTTAATACTTACTTTGGGTTTTTTTTTTGACTCTTTGGTCTAGTATCAAGTAAAAGTATTTATTGTATTAGTTTTACTATGGACACTTTTAACGTACACATCTTGCTACATCGTTCTCACATAATGTACCATCTCAACATAAATGATGTAACCAAGTTATTGTAAAAGTATTCTGATTTAAAAGAGTGTCCATAGAGTTTCTTGCCCATTCTTCTCCATAGAGATCTACGTTAGGGAGTGGGCAACTACAGTACTTTCACAGTTTTTATGCCTTGTGACTGGGACTGTAGCTTTATTTCATTGTTGTCTTTGTTTCGACAATTCAAAAGTGCCCGTAACTGGCCTATTTGAAATAAATGCTTTGATTTTTTTTATTGATTTTGAAAGGAATACACGATTCAATATTTTTTTTTCGATACCAAAAAATTGCAAAGTTATATCTATTTTTTTACTTTTTTCGACATCACGGCGTAAAGCTTAAGAGTTATTCAATGAAATTTACTTTAAAACATTGAGAATTATCATATCAAATTTTATTCAAAGCGGTTTTAAATTTAATTCATTTATTTTGTTAAAAAAGGAGTAAATTTGTTTTGGCACAAACGTAGTTTTATTCCGAGCGCACGCACATTATAGCCAACTCTTCTTTTGCGTTTCAAAAGTAATTACATCACTTTCGCTCGCTTAGAAAATCAGTCGAGCTACGATTTATTTTCGAGTTAGCGCCTTAAGCAAAGGCCAGTCTGGTAAATTCATAACACCTCACCTGGGAATCCCAGAAGGGTTAGGCAGAGGTATCGTGTACCTAGTAATACACCCACGAAAGCAAGAACAAGGTTCTGAATATTCGGGGCGGCGGGACCGCGGCCCTGGAACACAAAGGGCAAAGAAGGAACACGGTCGGCACGGTTGGCGCAGTGGCTGAGCGATTGACTGCTGCGCTTCGTGTCGCGGGTTCGATTCCCGCACGGAACAAATATTTGTATGACCTACAGGTAGTTGTTCCGGGTCTGGCTGTTTGTGTATGTGTATTTAAGTGTTTGTAAACGCACCCACGATACAGGAGAAATTCCTAGCAACGTCTTATAAAAAAATAAAAAAAAAACATGGATGGGTTTTAGTCAGTACCAGTCTGACACTCCCTTCCGCTCCGCCCAGAGGGTTAATTGATGATTTGCCATCCTAAAAAAAAGGTCTAAATATTAATCTGTTAAATGTTTTCGTTCGACAGGTAGAGGTATTACAATGGCTGGCTAAGGAGACCGGCTGCATAGACATGGAGAGAGTTGCCATACACGGATGGAGCTACGGTGAGTTGCATTAAATTTCACTATGATTGTCTGTTTTTTTAAGTATTTTTGATTATTTCAGCTCGTTTTTGCCCGTGTAACATTATTCTTGTGCATTAAAGTAAAATCTATCTATCTATATCTAACTACACCTTCGGAAATCTATGAAAGTGACAAAAACGGTGAACATCTGTAAATTAATACGTTTAATTTTGATAACCCGACAGCATTTTCAAAACCAGCGCCTCCTAGTTCTTGTGTGTGACACTTCAGGCACGGGATCTATGGTTGAAAACTAGGATATGACCCTATTATTCTTAGAAAATGGTCTGGGTCCGTCTTCCAAACACCTTGTATAGTGTGGACGCACTCTTAGGTCATCATCATCATCCTGCCCTTGTCCCACTCTACTTGGGGTCGGCGCAACACGTTTTCTTCTTCCATTCTCCCCTGTCAGACGTCACGGCATCATTTACTCCTTTCTCTTTCATATCAGTCTTCACACAATCCATCCATCTTTTCTCTCTTAGATATTACAATTAAATTCGGCATCAGGTATCGCAAATAAATAACAACCATTACGATACTAGTAATTAAACTTGGCATAGTTGCCACCACATTGAATTCGAAAATGGATAACATTTTGAGCATCACTAGTGGTGTCACGAACTGGGTATATGACGATAAAATATTATTTTATTATGACTGCCATAGTCGAGTAGACCTCATGTCTAACATCAGCGTCTCCAGGACCTACTATTTTACGTGGCCATCATAGCCATCTTGTGTATGCTCGATACATACTCCCAAAACGAGGGGTCGTCCTTTAATCACGCGAGGTTTGAGGGGGGAGGTTGGGCATCAAGAAAAATCACGATTAGTCACGATCGGTGAGCGGTATAATGTGATAATCGCGTGTATTTTTTCGTGGGACGAAATACTTTAATTTTATGTGTGACGTGTAAATATTTTTACCAATAAGTAATTAATTAAACACTTGAGCAATTTTTATTAAAATCATTTTTTTTTAAATTAAAGCAGAAGTATATGATCTTTTCAATAATAAAAAAATAAACGTGATGCTGAGAGGGGGGAGCACCGGTAGCTTAAAACCTCACGACGTATCACTGAGAGGAAGGGGGGCTATAAAAGTGACCTAAGAAATCTCACGTGATTAAAGGATGGCCCCTGACGAAAAATTTCACTCTATTTTCAACATCAGCGTCCCTAAAAACTTTGACGACTTCAACGACAAACACATAAATATTTCATTATCTTAGATCTCAAAATCAACCATATAAAGCATGGTATCAGCGTCCATTACATTCTTCGAAAAATTGTAGTATTGATGGGGTCTCTGTACCCGAAAGGTCTTTTGACTTGCAGTGGGACATTGATAGGCTGTAAATATTTTTGTATGATCGTAAAATACCAGCCCCGATAGTTTGTGTCGACACAATGACAGATTTCTTTGCACTATCTGTCATTTTGCCGATTCTTCCGTCAAAGAAATCCTTGTCTACGGTGGTCATGCTACGGGGGCTGGTGTTCACGTTCCTTCACGAAGCCGCCTAGCCTATCCTATGTTCGGCACATTAAACTTAGAACCTCGTCACAAAAAATATTGGTGGGAAAAGATTTTTTTTTTGGGGTTAAATCACGTTTTACGGTAAGACTCAATGTAACGCACTCACAACATTGTGCTGATGGATGCATTGAATAGTATGGGGGTCGTGCATAGAGGTGTTTAAAGTAAAGTCAAATTCAATTTTCAAAACTATTTTTTTTTAAATAAATTGTAAAAAGGATAGAACTTTGACCACCAATATCTCCATAACTGGAAGGTACCCAGCCCCCGTACCATGACCACCGTAAACAAGGATTTCTTTGACATGGGGGGCATGTATGGTCCAGAACAAAAAAAAAATATCGCAGTGACGGGGAGATCAAAAAAAAAAGTGCCTTTCGGCTTCGTTAAGGGTATATTTACTCCCTTTATACCCAGCTCAAAGGAGAATATCTCACCTGATGCCCGCTTGGTTGAGCATCTATCCATGCGTTTGTAGCGTGACTTGGTTGCAACATCATGGTGTCCCAGTGAGAATTTAGCCTTACGGGTAGTCGAACCTTGTGGCCTTGCCACCCGTCTATCCAACGGGTATCGTGTTATTCAATAACAGGGTTGTGTAGGTCAAGTCATCCGGTAGGCATCCGGTTAGACTGGAAGCCGACCACAATATAGTTAAAAAGAATAAGAGTATAGACCGACCGAATTTAAATGAAGTATTCTGAAGGTTGATCACGTATTGGTTCGATTAGTATCGTAATACCTACGTGGATTATGGTTATTTTATAGCAAATAATCTGTGGGATATTGTTAGGACTTTGTGTGACTTAATGTGCCTTTGATGGGTCAAGGCGGGGGACTCATAAAGCGGTCGGTCTATAGATGATGGTCACCGTTTTGGCTGACTATTTTGACGCTGTCGTCTGTTGTCTTCAGGTGGCTACCTGTCCCTGCTGGCGCTAGCGACGCGGCCGGCCGTGTTCCGAGCGTGCGTCGCGGGCGCGCCTGTGACCTGCTGGCGCCTGTACGACACCGCCTACACCGAGCGCTACATGGGCGCCCCCGCGCGCGCCCCGCACGCATACACGCGCGCCTCCGTGCTCGCGCACGCGCCCTTCTTCCCCGACCAGTATGTTACACTACACGCTACACTGTACGACACACTACACCGAGCGCTACATGGGCGCCCCCGCGCGCGCCCCGCACGCATACACGCGCGCCTCCGTGCTCGCGCACGCGCCCTTCTTCCCCGACCAGTATGTTACACTACACGCTACACTGTACGACACACTACACCGAGCGCTACATGGGCGCCCCCGCGCGCGCCCCGCACGCATACACGCGCGCCTCCGTGCTCGCGCACGCGCCCTTCTTCCCCGACCAGTATGTTACACTACACGCTACACTGTACGACACACTACACCGAGCGCTACATGGGCGCCCCCGCGCGCGCCCCGCACGCATACACGCGCGCCTCCGTGCTCGCGCACGCGCCCTTCTTCCCCGACCAGTATGTTACACTACACGCTACACTGTACGACACACTACACCGAGCGCTACATGGGCGCCCCCGCGCGCGCCCCGCACGCATACACGCGCGCCTCCGTGCTCGCGCACGCGCCCTTCTTCCCCGACCAGTATGTTACACTACACGCTACACTGTACGACACACTACACCGAGCGCTACATGGCGAGCCTTTAATGGGGCAAAAAGTCTGATTCAAGCCTGCTACTGAGAAATTGCTGATGTCATAACCCAACAACAATTTGGGAAGGACCACAAACCCTAAACAGTCTTGTTGATTACTACACCAACGAGACAGTCTGTACGACGTGATATGCCTTGTAAACTCAACACCGACTCAACTCAAAATAAAACCATCGCTGAGATTCGCGACTGCTATCACCATTAAATTTTACCTTGAGTGTGTTTCCATGTACTAGCTGTCGTACATTATGCCGTATTCACTTTTTTCCTCAATATGGGTATAGTTACACAAAGTCCTGTACTACATCATAATAATCTTCCAGGGAAGGCAGACTGCTAATCATCCACGGGCTGGCGGACGAGAACGTCCACTTCTGTCACACCGCCGCACTGACGGCTGAACTTGTCAGGCTCGGGAAACCACACCGAGTACAGGTATGATACATTTTATTGATATAACATCATTTACATTAGGTAACCGTTGGAATCGTCACCCAAAATACATACACAATACGGAGGGGATGGTGGGACCTCTGGAACCCAACCTGTTCTGGTCGGATAGACTTGGGCTGATAAGTCGATTGATGTCAAATAATATAATATTTCATCCATAAAAAGCGTGGGTGAGTTTGAAAATGTCAAAAACACTCATCTTTTATATAACTTTAATTCCCGAAGGGTTAGGCAGAGGTGTACCTAATAGTACACCCATATTTCGCCAGTTAAGTTTAAGTTCCATGTAATAGGGAGCGAGCCTATTGTCATCAACCAGGAGGACTCCAGACTCCGGGCTGCTTTTGAGAAATTCCTGATGGAAAAACTCAATAACACTTTGCCCGACCCGGGAATCGCACCCAGGACCTCATGCTCAGCAGTCGCGTTTACGACCACTCCACCAACGAGAAAGTTAAGGGGTGAAGCCTTTATTTTATATCCATGGCTATACGGTACAGCGACAGATATTCTGTCTCCGTGTCATTAATAATGACGTATGCACCCACAGGTATACCCCGGCGAGAGGCACTCACTGCGCGCGATGCACGCGGCGAAGCACTACGAGGCGACGCTCTTGCACTTCTTGCACGAGAACCTGTAACCCCCTGGGCGTGCAATACACACATTTGTATGGGGTTGTATTACTGACATACATGGGCTAATGCGAGAAAACTGAGAAAAACAAATTTTGCCCTGCTGGTGTTGCGCAGTCGCCCCGCAATTGCAACGCAGTCGCCCCGCCGTCGTTACGCAGTGGCAGAAAACGAAGTCTACTTCATCAACTGATAAAAAAGCGTCGCATTCACTCGCGGCAGGTTGGCATGCAATGCAGTGGCGGAAAGTGAAGTCTATAAAACTGTCTTCTTCATCAAACTGAAATAAATTGCGTCGCATTCAACACGCGATTGCCCCGCAGTTGCCACGCAATTGCCCCGCAGTCGCTACGCAGTGGCGGGAAAATAAGTCTGTAACTACCACATCAACTTATAATTATTTCACTGCAGTGTTAAGGCCTCTTCGCAATGTTAAGGAATATTCAATGCAAGGCGCTGTTGTAACGTTTTTTACGAATGTTGCGCCACTGTCGCCCGACAGTTGTTGTTAAGTTGCCAGATCAATGCAATACTTATTATTATTAACTAGTATTTGCTCGCGACTTCGCTCGCTTCAAGAACTTTTATGTGACTAGTGACCTGCCCTTACATCGCACGGATGCAATCTTATGTAACGACATATCAAATCATCGAAATTTCTATGTGTAAAAATACCCTTAACGACGCCGAAAGGCACTTGTTCTCCCCGTCATTGCGATCATTGTTTTTCTAGACCATACCTGGGAACCTTCTAGTTACGGAGATATTGGAGATTTTTCAATACATATTTTCAATATTATAACTTTACTTTAAATACCTCCATGACCCCTGTACTATTCAATGCTCTATCAGCACAATGTTTTGAGTACGTTACATTGAGTCCTACCGTAAACCGGTGATTTTACACCCCAAATAAAAGTCGTTTCCCAGCAATAATTTTTGCATAGACTCACTTAGTTTGATATACAGAATGCTTGGTTGACGGCTTCGTGAAGGGTCCGTTTACACCCTGTATCTAAGATGAATATTAATAGTCTAAATCACGGTGGAAACCGAATCGAAATCCGTTGCATAGTTACGAAAAAACACTGTCATATAAAAAACTATTTTAATAGATAAAATGTACAAATAATAACGCGGGCAACATCGCGAGCAAAACTAGTGCACTGTTAAATATTTAACTGCCTTATTTTTAAAGAATTTATGAAGTATGTGTTTTCACATATATAGTATTCCTGTTTACTCCACTTACTGAGCTGTGCTTGTATAGTTGGCCTTGTAATAGCTTCACCACCTTTTAACACGACAGTTCTCATCTTCAGTCCAGCCTTTTCCAAATTGGGGTCGGCTTCCAGTCTAATCGGATGCAGCTGGTTACCAGTATTTTACTTGGATCCACAGACAAATAAAAATATTTTATTTCACATAGGCCTACATGGGCACTTATAGAACGTCGAAAAAAGGTGCACAGTTCGAGTTGGTCGTTTCCTCCAAGAACTAGAAACTCTATGGTTACTATTTCTGAATTATTTAGTTTTAGAATGTTATATTGTTACAGCGTCAGTACTTAAGTATGACAGGACAGCGTAGGCCTGACAATAAGTCGTTGCTTACTTCACAAAAACCGTTAAACAAAACAGTTTTTTTTTTAATTAGTATTATAAGTATCCGAAATTTGTATGCCTATTAGGTTAAACATAGCGACCCTGACATTCGAATGAGATCTTATTATATTGTACCTATGGTACACAAATAAATAATTTGAATTAGAAAACTTAACAAGCATCTAGGAATCTACTAAGCCTCACAAACAATCTGTAAAAAAGAATAAGAAAAATATATTGTATTGTATTGTATAACGGGCTGGTGTCCGCAACTCCACGTCAAAGCGCGTATTTTGCGTGCGGAAGAAAAATATAATAAAAAGGCTATTAACCAAGTGATACAAATGTTTTCATGCTATAATTATTCTGATCAAAGGGTGTTTATATGATTTCAAAACTAAATTTGATTAAAAAGGGAAAAGACAACACATAGCCAGTTACTTTGATATTACTCAAAATTTCAGTGAGCTTTATTCTCGTTAAATTAAGATTCCCGAACACTGTTTTAAGCTTTCACGGTTTACAACTAAACTTATACTGTCACTTACGGGTTATCTTCCATGATTGTTCATTATTTTAAGCCTTTTTAAATCTGGTGATACTGCGAGTGTATTTTGCCGTGACTTAGTGTCGAGTTCCAGTAGTGAGCGTAGCAAAAGACAAAGAAAGAGGGTAGATAGATTTGTCTGCTCTTAACAATTTATTTTCCATCCACCCGCATTCTCCAGTCAACCCGCGATCATGGCGTTTGCAACAGCGTCGAAATATCGGGAGCTCAAAATAATGAACAATCACGGAAGATATCCCGTAAAAGACAGCTGCCAGCCAATGGCAGCTGTCAGAGGTACAATAATTGTAAAAGGATTGTAATAAAGTAAAATTACTGAGAATTGTAGTCAAAAGTGATAAAGCAATTACAAGGTCGACTATACTAAAAGTGGGTTCGTGCAATAGTACAACGGATGGGAAAAAACTCATTGATGTCTTAACCGTTGAACTATTCAGCCTTATTCATTTATTAAATAACCCGTTTTAATATATTACTCTCTTTTAAAAGTTCCTCTTCATATTTCAAGATGATGGCTCTTGAGGGATGCGACCAGATATAGATGCAGGACCCAAAAATATGTGTAGAATCCCTCCGGAGTGAAACAAAATATTATTTAAAACCTATATTTCACTGTTAGCCTGTGTCATCCCACTGCTGGGCGGAGGTCTCTACCCACGACTTCCAAATCTGTCGGTCTAGGGTTAATATAGACCATTGGTTGTTGGTTCTATCCAGCTCGTCCCGCCATCTCCTGCGAGGTCTGCCGCCTCGTAGCTTATATTTTAGCACACATTTAAAATTAAATCATTTTCTTTAGTAGTCATCTTGTTTTACTAAAGACAAACTAAAATGAGAGTAATTTATTAATACCTACCTACCTAATTTGACAATGTGCCACCGATCCGAGTCCCGACCGCGCCATACGTAGCCTGAACACCCCATACTAAAATAAAATGTATATTAAACTAGCTCATACATTATTATGTTAATCTTTGTACATTCATGCGAAGATTTACATCGTTAGATCGGCCTTACCGCGTCCGCAAATATATCAGTGACATTTGTATACTGTCATCGTAAGCAAAAAGGACGCAGCTGTGGAAATAATGTACCTTACTAAACAAAAAAGGTGAATCAAGAGAATGAAGTTAGCTGCGAGTGACAGTCTGTGCATTACACAGTCAAGACGATGCGTCCTCTGCGCCCCGCTGATACCTAAAATTGTGTTCTGCGCAGCTTTACGTAAAGTTTGACCGTTATACCTGCGCAGACCGTCACTCGCAGCTAACTTCCGAGCCGCCATAAAGTTTGAACCGCACCATAAGGTCTCTGCCTTCACCCCCATTGGAAAAAGGCTTGAGTTTATATTATACCTCGTCAAACTGAAACTGTTCCCAATTGATTTTATTTCCACTTTCACGAATATGATAAATCAATTTTATGCTAGAGTAAATACGGTGGATTTCAGAAAGGCTAGTATTATTTAAAAAATCTTTCAAGGTTGTAGCGCAAAGCTGAACTTTGTGTGTTAAGTTTTCTTTATTAACCTTTTGAACGCCATTGTCACATATACGTGACAAGCAAGCGCGTGCCCTGTACGCTAAACGACACAAATATGTGACAAAATGGTAGGTGACATTGTTTCTTGGCGTGGTGTTAAAAGGTTTTTTTCCAAAAACACAGCGAACGCGCAGTCAGCACTTTAGCGCGACACGTTCGGGTACATCTAATGATGTAAATCATTGCATTCTTGTAAACAACTGGACCGATTTCGATGGAGCTGTTACGAATGGATAGGCGAATTTGTGTGAGGGGCGGGACAACCAGAAAAGACGATGACGCATTTTTCATTTCCGCGTCTCGTCCGCGCTCTGTCTTTACTGTTTATTTTGTGTCGCGACACTTCTATACATTTTGTATGAAAATTTATTGAAGGGGCTCTGCGTCTGCGACGCGTCCTCGTCTTGCGTCTTTTCTGTTGGTCTCGCCCCTTAGTGAGACAAGCTTTAGAATGAAAAAGGCGACTGCAGTGGCTACCGCCTTGACCGACCGCAGCGACACAACTGGTTGCTATGTAACTCTATATGGAAACAGCAACAGGCGGCAATGTCGTCTACGGAAGTGTTTCTTAAAGTTACATATAAGCCAGTTGCGGTTTTCACTGCCAAACAAATATCAACATTGCGTCTGTTAATAATAAAGGCGAAAATAAATAATGTCCACATTGATGTTTTCTCAGACTAGTGGAAGTTCATTCAATATTCAATTTTACAGCAATTGACACAAGGTTGATAAATGCTTGGCAGGTTTTCGGGGACTTATTATACCTTCACAGAAATTTGTCTGTAGTTTGTCTCCCTCGCACTTTAGCAGTAAGGACAGCTTCATCCTCTTCTAGCAGAGAGGTGACGGCAGGAGCATTAGCTGTAATTATGCAGGGTGGAAGGGGTGCCGACGCACAAACGGCTATCACGTATTCAGTACATCATTCTGGACCCCGGGAACATGGAGAGCTCATTCCTAGAATAATGCTATACCTACACGGTCAAAATGTATGGAATAGCTGATGTTCTATGTGGAGCGGGGTTCAGTATAATGTACGGAACACGTGGTACCCGTTTGGGCGTCGGTGTCCGTTCCACCGAGTATTATATTAGATAGTTCTGTGTTAGCAAATGTATTACAAAGTGTAAATATTTTTTAACATTAATAAAAATATATGTTTTTAAAAATTATTTGGTTGTTTTTGTTTTTTTTTACGCTTTTATCACAAAATACTATCCTTCAACTTGATCATGATCGCTAATAGGAATGTGCAGATCGATTATACACAAATTAGGGATGTCGAAAGTGAAAAAAAAATATCGATATTTAATAAAATATCAATATCGACATCGATATTTCGAGGAAAAAATAGCGATACATCGGGCAAATTTTCTAAAGATTTTGCGCTTTTTGAATAATAGTGTATTGCTCAATATTATCAATAGTAATTTTTATACAAAATGTACATTATTTTAATGTACAATAATCTCAATAAAAATGAAGGTATTTTTATCAGTATTATTTATTTATTTATTTAAACTTCATGTACAAGAGTGGTTCATAAGCGGACTTAATGCCACAAGGCATTCTCTACCAGTATTCCTATTTATTAGGCAATAATTACAACAATTTTAGATTCTAGTGACTTTGGTTACATAAATAAAAAAAAATATCGTTTTTCATACAATTTTCGCGATATTGGATAATTTGTATCGATATATCTCGGATCAAAATGTATCGGCTAAAAATATCGATGTATTGAATCAAAAATATCGATACTTTTTCAACAAGCCTAACACGAGGTTCACATTCGTATAAAACATGTTGTATTTAACATAGAACGGACGCTTCATAAATCTCAGATTTACAGATCACATTTAGAATTTGCTTATTGAACGTCTTATACGAATAAATCAAATCAAATCAAAATATTTATTTGCTAGAATATGGTACATAAGATGTTACAGTAAATTTGTTTCAGCATGTCATGCCATAACATGGCGTACAAATGCATTCACAATAAGCGATGTCAATTAATCTAACTTACAAATTACAGATTCTATTGACTTGTCTTCTAAGTAGTCCTTAACGGTATATCTTTTATACAACATTAGTTTTAGTATATGCGAAACCTTAAACACTTGTCTAGTATTTTTTTTGTAAAGAATCTATGAACAATATTTCTAAACTGTATCATGAAAAATCACAAAGTTATAAGGTTGTTCTGTTACCTGGTTGTCCGCACAAAAACGTGGCCACCACGCAGCACGCCCGCGCGCGCGCCTCCAGTGTCGTCTTGAGCTCATTGATAATAATAATTTGGCAGTAGGTACCTAAATGATTGCGATAGGTACTAAATGTAAACACATAACATCACCAATGCAAATAAATTATCTTGAATCGCCAGTTATATTTTGAATCCCATGTAATAGGGGGCGAGCCTATTGCCATCAACCGGGCACAAATCGAGACTCCGTGGCTGCTACTGAGAAATTCGTAATTGAAAAATTAAATTTCACTTTGCCTGAACCCAGGACCTCATGCTCTGCAGTCGCGCTTGCGATCACTAGACCAACGAGGCAGGGTCAAATAAAATTAGCTAGTGAAACTCCGCAGGCGTGATGAGTCTCAATATCGAAACATGATAATATGATTGGAGGTCATCAACCGCATGGTCCGCATGTAGTGTAAGTAGGGATAGTCACCGTCACCTCCTTCTGCTAAGCAGTCATGCTAGTGAAGGAGATGGCGGAACGTGAGAGGGAAAGAGCCTCACGTCCCAGCCGCCGCGGGAGACGCCCTGGGCGTCGGGGGTCACGTGGTGGCCCCCGGCCACCGTAGGCGCGGGCCTGTGGACGGCGAGTTATGGGCTAGCTCGACGACAGGCCGTGTCGACAGCGCGTTCGTGTTCCACGCGCGCCTCAAAGAGATGTCAGTAACCACGTAGGGGTCCGCACGGGCCGATGCCTGCCAGGGCTGCGGGACTGTTCGAAAGAGATACCGCGGCCCTGGAACACAAAGGGCAAAGAAGGAACATGGATGGGTTTTAGTCAGTACAAGTCTGACACTCCCTTCCGCTCCGCCCAGAGCGGGGGTTAGTAACTGTAAATAAGTACCTATAGGTTCAGAAAGACAGTACCACAACTTGAACAGAGATTTAGTTCTGTTCAAAATTTATGGCGGCGCGGAACCTCTAACGTAAAGCTGCGCACAACACAATTTTGGGTATCAGCGGGGCGCAGAGGACGCTTCGTATTGACGACCGTCACTCCAGCTAACTTGCTGTTTGACGTACCTCCATGTCGTCAGGCGCGGATACAGAGCGGTGGCAATGGGTGAAATTGCCCCCCCTCCTCCCTTAAACCGACCAAATACATCTTTATTTATGACCATCTAAAACTACTTGGTGGTGTACTTGGTTTTCATCTTTGAACTAGAATACTTAGTATTAATCCTAGCGGGATTAAAACTAAGTATTCTAGTTGTATATCATGGATTTCCGCAAGTTTAGGATTAGTAGCACACTGCAAAATGCAGGAGCTTTAATAAACTTACTGGTGAACATGATTTGGACATTTTCAATACCAGTGTTTCTCGGCTTAAGCATTTGTTAGTGAAAAGCTTTTTTACGGAAAAGTAATAGTTTGCGTCTAAATTTTGTTTTTTTTTTTTTAATTTTTTGTTTGTAGTTTTTATTTAATAGATCGCTTTTTTTTGTTTAATTTATTGTTATAGTATTTTGTTACCTAACTTCTTTTTTGTTGTCTTTTTTTTTGTTTCAAGTGTTTATCTAAATGGCCTTCGAATTCCTATTGTTTAAGATCATTGTTTATATTAGCTGTAAGTTTCCCGAATAGTATAAAATAAAATAAAGTAACGCCATTAAATCAAAAATTTTATTTCATTTTTTTGTTGTTTAAAATGAATTTTCTGGAAGATAAGTAAAATTGACTGCATGACGTACGGTAGCACGTACTAAGTCGTTAATTCCTCGCACTCTGGCCGCGCTTAATGATCTCTTGGATTCTAATCCAACAGACGACCTGTTTGCTGATGGATGGACGAAGATTTTATTGGTATGTCAGAAGTACTGTGAGAGGAATTTATGAAAGTGTTGATAACCTTCTTTTATTTATGTTTTATGAGTTTGAACAGAACTTTACCTACTAAATCTTTTGGCGTTTGCGTTTGAACAACATTGACATTGCGTTGTTGGTCGAATTTTGTAAAATTATGAAAATACAAAATGGCGGCATTACTTTGTCTTTCGCAAAAGGTATACAGAAGTTTTAATGGCGTTGACTTAATATGAGCTTTTATCCAACTCTCTTAATTAACGCACAACATTTTTTTTACGGATGTTGTATCATCAAATGACCCCCCCTCCCCCCCGGAGCGGAAGGGAGTGTTAGACTTGTACTGACTTAAACCCATCCATGTTCCTTATTTGCCCTTTGTGTTCCAGGGCCGCGGTATCTCTTTCGAACAGTCCCGTAGCCCTGGCAAGACGCACATCATGTAGCATTTGATCATCAGAATATTAAATACCTATTTACATACCTATAATGAGGATGACGTATGACTTAAATGTTAACGGGGGTGGTTGGGATCTAGCTCCTAGCCGTCCACCCCGGGCAACGGCACCACGCGTCTTCACGGACTGTGGTGACGGCTGAAGATCCCTTACAGCGGTGGTAGGCTTCGGCCGCCTGGCGCGCGACCACCCTCCTGCCGGAGTCCGGCGCCAAACAGCTTGTATGTGTTCCGTCGGTGAGCGGGAGTGCCAGTGCCATTGGGGGATGGATATGGTCAGTTGCGCGGTTTCGGACCAGTCTGGGTTTCTATGTGACTCTGTACTGAGGGACTCATGCTGGAGGGTAGCGGGATCCGTGGCACGGTCTCTGCCGTTGGCCGACCGCAGTTAGTAGGGGGCCCAAGTACTGCGCCAGCCACGTGGGAAAGGCTGCCCCGCCAACTCGCGAAAAATCCCGAAATGCTCCACTGTGCCAGTTGGCGACTGGGCGGGAGGACCCGGTGGCCATTTTGGGGGGGCTCGGGCGTCCCCGCAGTCTCCAGATGAGTCTCCCACAGGTCGGATGATCTGAAGAGGCCCGTTGGGTAACCGAGCCGCGTCTCGACCAACCTTCTGTTTCACAAAAACTCTACTATGAAAAAGTAAAAAAGGAAAACGGTTTTGAAGCGGCAGCACTTCCTCCCACATAAAGAGCACCTCATCAATATCAGGGGGTTGCACTCAAATCTCGATCCGGTCCACCACCACCTCGAGACCGAGAAGCCGCACCTATTCTTTTTAACGGTGACGCAGATTGCGACTCCGTCAGACGTGGCGTACCTCAACTACCCAGGTTACTCGCTTGAACATAAGTTCGTAAAACGAGCTGGGGTCTGTGTGTACGTCCGCGATGACATATGCTTTCGGCGTCTCCGTTGCTTTGAGGATTCCGGGTTATCTACTATCTGGATACTGGTTGATACCGGGGTAGAGAAATCACTCTACGTCGGTGTCTACCGGTCGCACAGCGGTGACCAGGAGACGACCAGGCTCTTTGAGCACCTCATGGAGATGGCGGATTGTGCCCAGCAACGGTACCCGACGGCGGAGCTTCTTTTTCTGGGGGACTTTAATGCCCATCACGATGAGTGGTTGTTCCCGTTTCAGAAAACTGACCATGCTGGGAGAGAGGCGCGCAGATTTGCATTGTCGCTAGATCTCACCCAGCTGGTGACTGAAGCTACGCGGGTGCCAGATGTTGACGGACATAAACCCAACTGCTTGGACTTACTGCTGACTACTGACCCAGACAGGCACTCAGTATCGGTATCAGCCCCACTGGGAACATCCGACCACTGTCTGGTGAAGTCCGTGTCTATCAGCTCTCCTCCAAATGATAGCCCTAGGGGCGAGAGGCGAGTTTGGCGATACAAATCAGCAGACTGGGATGAGATGCGGCATTTTTTTGCGTCCTTCCCTTGGCGTCCAGTGTGCTTTTCTTCGGGCGACCCCACTTGTTCAGCTGAAGCGGTTGTGGACGTGATACGGCAAGGAATGGAATACTATATTCCATTCTCCGACATACCGCTCGGTCACAAAGCCCGTCCTTGGTTCAACGTGGACTGCGCTCGTGCTGAGGCTCGAATGCAGTCTGCATACCAAGCCTGGGTGCAAGCCCGTGAGCGCAAAGTTCGAGCTCGACGGGTTCGCGCGAAGAAAAGAGCTTTTAATTCTGCCGCAAAGTCGTGTAAGCGGGTGATCCGCAAGGCGCGTTTCGACCACGTCAGCCGTATAGGGGCTAAACTTGCGTCCTACCCCTCTGGTAGTAAACAGTTTTGGTCCCTTTCCAAATCGGTCGAAACCAACTTCTGCCGGCCCACATTACCTCCCTTGCAAAAACCGGATGGGTCGCTAGCTCACTCCGCTACCGAGAAGGCAAACCTGTTTGCATCTCTATTCGCGAGCAATTCACGTCTAGATACTGACTCAAAACAGCCACCAACGATTACTCACTGTGATTCTTCGATGCCGGAGATCACAATACACATGAAAGAGGTTCGTAGAGTACTCTATAGCCTAGACGTGAACAAGGCGAGCGGTCCTGACGGCATACCAGCAAGAGTCTTGAGGAACTGTGCGCCTGAGTTGTCTCCTGTGTTGACACGCTTGTACCGCCTCTCTCTTAAAACCAGAACGGTTCCGATGTCATGGAAGGTTGCCAATGTACAACCAGTACCCAAGAAAGGTAGTCGTGCCGACCCCAGTAACTATCGACCAATCGCCATCACCTCCATACTTTGTAAAGTTATGGAAAGGGTTCTCAATGCGAAGCTGCTGGCATACCTAGAAGCAAACGACCTACTCAGTGACCGTCAGTATGGCTTTCGCCGGGGACGATCAACTGGGGATCTTCTGGTGTTTGCTACGCACTGCTGGGGTGAGGCCATCGAGAAACACGGCGAAGCCCTTGCCGTTTCGCTCGACATCTCGAAGGCTTTCGACAGGGTATGGCACGCAAGTCTGCTGAGCAAACTTCCTGCATACGGCATCACCGTTGATTGATTTTGATTTTGATTTTGAATTCTCCGCGACACTTTTTCTGCTGCACATCAATGACCTTCTGGCTCCTGGTATTGTTGGGTACGCAGACGACAGTACTGTCATGGAGAGTTATGCATCCAGCGCAAAAGCCAGCGGTGATGAAGTGCGTTTATTGAGAGAGGCCATGGTAGAGCGAACGAATTCAACCTTAAGTCTCGTCTCCAAGTGGGGTGATGAGAATTTGGTTGTTTTCAACGCCACCAAAACACATGCCTGTTCACCGCCAAAAGGAGTCCGTTCAATCTGGCTCCTACTTTCCGGGGTACATCTGTACCAGTCACCGACAGCCTCGAGCTTCTTGGTACGAAGTTGAGTGCGAATCTGAACTTCGGTGCCTACATTGAGTCGAAAGCCCAAACTGCGGCAAAAAAAAAGCTGGGTATCCTAAACAAGGTTAAGCGTTACTTCAAGTCTGGACAGCTTTTAGTCTTATATAAAGCTCAAGTTCGGTCCGGCATGGAGTATTGCTGTCACCTTTGGGATGGCTCAGCCAAATATCAATTAGCCACACTCGATTCTGTTGAGCGCAGAGCCAAGAGGCTCATTGTTGACGATAAGCTGGTCAGTACCAGGCTTCATAGCCTGGCCCATCGGCGCAAAGTTGCATGTTTGTCGGTCTTTTACAGATTGTACTTCGGTGAGTGTGCTCAAGAGCTTCACGAACTCATTCCAATCTATTTAAATCGCGAGTTAATAGGCTTCTTTTGGGTTAGCTCGTTCCATCGTCGACCTTATCTCTGTCCTCAGGACTAGATTGAGGTCAAGAGTAAACCCATACAGAATAAAAAAATAAAAAAGTTTACCCCTTTCGGAGCCGATACCAAGCCAGCGGTGGTTTATGTCTTGCGCCCCTCAAGGGACCCTTACCGAAGTTTATGATTTATAGTTGCACCTACAACTACAGATGCGGTTTAAATGCGGTATTAAAGTGCTGCGAGTGATCCACAGAGTACTTTTATTATATAAGGTCTTTCATACACGAAATATTTTAAGAGTAACTTCTATAAGTTGTAAAGTCGCCATAAGAACGAAAAAAAAAATTATCTGAGTGTTTTTTTTTAAAGAAATTATTAGGTATAATTCTAAAAAAAATTGAGACTTTTTGTATTAAATCTTTACTCACTCATCTTTATAAAAATTAATATTTAGTAATACTAAAATGTTCTTACGTTTTAATATCGTTTATATGTTGGGCGTTTGATTTATATGAACTTTTTTTAGTTCTCGTAATGGGTTTCACTTTATTTCCCATACTTACAAATGACCAGAAGTACCTTATTTATTACGCTATTTTAACTTAAAATATTTTATATTTACACGAAACAAAAATATTTACGGAATAAAGACATAAAACAATGAATTTATGAATAAAATTATACAAAACAGTAAACAACCTTGGCGTAATAATGCGGCGAAAAATGCGGCAAAACGAGCGACACGTCCGTATAGCATCAGGCCTCGGCCGGCACTGTCGGTACACAGGCGTTTACGCACACATGCGCACGTATTTTGTTCAGAGATAAAAATATGTGATTTGCAAAAAATCTATTGATTGGATTAAAAAACTAAAACAGTATCACGTTACTTTGTTGCGTGAAGAATAATTTGACAAAAAATCAGAATGATTGCATGTATATTAGTATGGTTTTACTCGTTGACAGAAATGTTTAGAGGCATCTTTGCGATTTTTTTCTATCGTATCAAATTTGTAGTATTATGTTTTCAACACAGTATCGAACTAGCATATATACAGAAGAATATCATATATTTTTCTGTGTTTTTTTACTGCAGTGGTTCTATATGATCCACGTATTGTAAAACATGCTTTTAGCTCTTGTAGTCGCCTTAATCTAACAATGACACTAGGTAAATACGACGTAGTAAACTAGCGTAATGGATGTTCAAAAATAAGGAGCTAGTATTTATTTTGTAGGTCAAGTAATTTTAAATTATTTAGTTTTTATAAAAATATACTCAGATAAAAAAAATAATCCCTTGAAATGGCTTTGTTATAGCCGTTAGATGATTCTCTGAAAATATTTCGTGTTTCAAATATTTTGTTTTATAGTTAGACCTTATACATATATGAGTGACCGTATGGTTTTATTACAGTACCATTAGCCTTGTTCATAAATAAATATAATAAAACTGGTAATCTTATCGGAAAGAGTAAGGTTACAAGACCAACGAGATCCGATGACCCATTTCTCTGCGTTGACTCACTATAATAACTTGAAACGATAATTTACAACAAATGCTCGCTCATCAGTCATCTAATAGCCTTAGTACATACTTTCCCAACTATATCGGGGCCGAATTGTAATCTAATCAGAAGCAGATACCTAAATAAGATTTTAATGGAGAAATTGCCTGACTGACCTCTAAAACCCAGTTACTGGATACTCCTTGGCAAGACTCGCAGAAATACAAGATGTAACAGAAAGGGTATAGTCATATGAAAGGATACTATGCTTCAGACAATCAAACTGAACAACTTTCTCCGTGGGTCCAATATCGTAAATGCGAAAAAATAATCAGCTGTCCCATACAAAATTTCAATACCTGCTCGGCCCAAATGTATGGGACAGCTGATAATTTTTTCGCTTTTACGATATTGGAAGACGCTGCGTTGGAAGGCCTCCCACTAGGTGGTCCGATGACCTGGTGAAGGCTGCAGGGATCCGCTGGATGTGAGTCGCACGGGACCGGTCAATGTGGCGACACTTGGGGGAGGCCTATGTCCAGCAGTGGACGTCTTTCGGCTGAAATGATGATGATGATATTGGACCCAAGGAGGAAGTTGTTCAGTTTGATGGTCTGCAGCATATCCTTTCATAAGACTATACCCTTTCTGTTACACCCTGTATAAATAAGATAAAATATAACACTGATATTTTTTTATGATATAGTACTGATGTACAGGATGGAATACCGACGCTTAAACGGCCACGTATTCAGTACATCATTCTGACCTCCCCCACATACAAATCGGGCCCACAATGATGTACTGAATACGCGGTAACCGTTTTAGGATCGGTTTCCCTTCTGCCTTGTATATTATGATATTAGTACTGATATTTACCATAATAACATAACATCACGTCTGAATTTCTCAAAAGGGTAGGAAGACGACTACATAACGGGTGTGAAAATACTATTAACGAAGCTTTTTCCATCTTTGCTCGCAAAAGTTTCAACGGCGAGGCAGTATCCTTACCATCAGGCGCAGCGGTGCTTCCAGGCCCGAACCACGTAGGGGTCCGCAAGGGCCGATGCCTGCCAGGGCTGCGGGACTGTTCGAAAGAGATACCACGGCCCTGGAACACAAAGGGCAAAGAAGGAACATGGATGGGTTTTAGTCAGTACAAGTCTGACACTTCCTTCCACTCCACCCAGAGCGGGGGGGGGGGGGGGGGGCATTTGATGATAAAAAAAGCGGTGCTTCCAACGGTGACTCCAACCCCGACCAACCCCGCAACCGTTGTGCTTCCCGTCATTGTGATTTTTTTTTTTTTTGTTCTGAATCATACCTGGGAACCTTCAATGTAGTTACGGAGATATTGAAGAACAAAGTTTGTACTTAAAAAAAAAAAACGAATTTTAAATGTTATGACCATGACCCCCGTACTATTCAATGCATCCATCAGCACAATGTTTTGAGAGCGTAAACCGTGATTTTTCACACCAAAAAAAAAGTCGTTTCCCAACAATCATTTTAGCGTAGTCACTTAATTAGGTGTATGTTCCTAAAAACGCTTTGTTGATTGCTGTTTGTCCGTGTGTTGGGTCCTTCTGTTGTGTTTTTACATCTTGTGCAATTGCTATGCCTTCTAAGTACTACAAAATCCATTTGCATATTAATACAATTATGCAAATGTAGGTACTTGTATCTTCATCTTTCTCAGAAATATAAGAAACGATTTAATGGATTACAACCACCAACCAATTATAAGTGGAAAATTTGTATGTTTATTCATTTTTTTTAACATGATATCAGTGGCGAAGGTTCCATACAACTCGATTCCTACTGGCTTCCCTTTGAAAAATGGCACAGTCATTATTCTATAGACAAATAATATAACCACATTAAAGATAATTATGTACTCCGGCTTACCTCTTACAAAATTGACCCTTCGCTACTGCATGATATTGACATACATACAAATATTGTACACCCATACAGTGATACAATAACGCTAATTATAAGATCTGTCTTTTCATCTGTGGCAAACAATAAATAAATGAATTATGATTGTTATTATTTATGTACTTTAATAACTGACATGGCCATATTTCATGGTAAGTCATGCATAAGTAAGAATTAACAGTGATATCTTCATTGGAGGAGCTCGTGGCATAATAATTACAGCCGATCGGATCAATCTTCAGGTTAAGCCGCGATTGCCTAGGTTGGTCTGTGGATGGGTTACCACCCATTATATACCGAGTTTCCTCCGTGCCTCGGAAAGCACGTGGTCACGGCTGTCATTAGTAGATCTTTGACAGTCGTTACAGGTAGTCAGTGGCCCAAAAAGTCTGGCAACCAGTCTTACCAAGGGGTATCGTATTACCCAGCACGAACTGGGTTATGGAGATCAGATAGGCAGTCGCTCCATGTAAATTACTGGTTTCAGCTGCATCCGGTTACACTGGAAGCCGACCCCAACACAGAGTTGGGTAAAGACAGGCAAATGATGAACAGTGATACCCACCTGACCCCATTCATCATCGACGTTCTCCTGCCCTTATCCCAATTTATTTGGGGTCGGCGCAACATGTCTTCTTTTATTTTTTATTTGTTTTAGTACATGGAGGACTTATAGCTCATAAAAACAAAAAAAAATGGAAACCATAGTCACCAGAAAGCCAATTACAAATCCTCACGTACCTATAGACTTTGAATAAAAAATTTATGGTGTGAGCACAAAAACAGAAAATACACCGTTTTAATAAAAGTAAGAAGAATATAAATACTTGGCTTGCAATTATATGACTAAAATAATAGGGAAAAAAGTAAAATAATAAAAACAATAATAGGTATATAACCTACCGCTACTTGAAAAATTTGAGGCTTAAGCACCTTTTGGCCGAATTCACACTAATTGTGAATGGATCTAAATCATATTCCCTGCATATGTCATTGAAATTTCTGCTTGCGCGCACAATATAACTGTTCTGCCTATAATGCGAAGATGTATGAGGTATACGTATTTTTACTTGGCACATCATCATCATCATCATCATTTCAGCCGAAAGACGTCCACTGCTGGACATAGGCCTCCCCCAAGAAGGGGGGTTTTGCCATAATCGCCACGCTTGGCAGGCGGGTTGGCGATCGCAGTATGGTTGTTATAAAACACAGAGAACGCTGCTGCCCATTCTCTGGTAAGTCCCTTAGTCGCCTCTTACGACACCCACGGGAAGATATGGGATGGTGCTATTCTTTACGTCCGGACACCATACAGAACACTTACTTGGCACATTAAAATAAAATTTTGACAATAACTCAGGGTTATCAATATTGTTATTGAGGATTTTGAGCATTCTTCTTCCATACTTCTCTATTACTCGTCATCTCATCACTCACCTCCTTTCTTGCCATATCATTCTTTACACAGTCCATGGATCGTTTCTTTGGTCCACCCACCTTACCCTATTAAACATTCATAATAGCTAGGTAAATCAACTATTATCGCTGTCACTGTGGTGAAGCTGTCAACAGCCTTGGACACCACGGCCTTTCATGCAGCCGAAGTGCGGGCCGCTTTGCACGGCACGCGAACTTAAATGATATCATCCGTCGAGCTCTTGTCACCGTCGGCGTTCCAGCTTTATTAGAACCAAATGGCTTGGCACGCGACGATGGCAAGAGACCGGACGGCATGTCTTTGTTTCCATGGAAGATGGGTAGGCCTTTAGTGTGGGATGCAACTTGTGTCGATACTCTTGCGCCATCCCATCTTCCTAGCTCATCGTGCTGTGCTGGTGCTGCGGCTGCGGCTGCAGAGAACCTCAAGCGGCGTAAATATAGTAACCTTATTGGTAACTATATTTTCGAGCCGTTTGGGGTTGAAACTCTAGGTCCGTGGGGTCCGAGTGCTCACAGCCTTTTCAAGGACATTTCTAAACGTTTAGTTGACTCTTCCCGTGACCCAAGGGCTGGCTTTTACCTTGGCCAAAGGCTTAGCGTTGCCATACAACGTGGCAACGCCGCCAGTCTTTTGGGTACATTACCAGTTGACTACGTTGAGGAGGAGTTTTTTGACGCCATTTTTTAAGTTTATTTTTAAGTTAGTTAGTTAATATGGGTTATTTTAATTTATTAATGTACAAAACTATTATGTGAATTTTATGTAGGTAGCGAAACATAACATTTCACCATCGCCTACAAAAAAAAGCTGCTGTTTCCTACAAAAGTGCAAATACCTACATGGTCAAAATGTATGGAACAATTGTTTTTTTTTTTTTGTTAAATTGATGACGAGAAATTTTGGTAAACTCAGTCCGCAGAATTGTGTTATCGGTACACACATTTTACCAGTTATGTTTGATTCCCAGATATAATGAGGGCGAGTCTATTAGTCACTCCCAGACTTGAGAAATTCTTCATGGAAAATCCCAACAACAATTTATCGGATAAAAATCGGAAATTTATCGCGGCCCAGAGCGGGTTTGCGCTGGGCTGCAAGATGGAGACTTTTTTTTTTGTTTTTCTGGGCAACCTTCAAAAGGCGACCGGTCTTTGGGGATAAGACCGGGGAGTGTGGGATTTCTACCGCACTAAAACCCGGTGGTTACTATCCGCACAAAAGACCTGTCCGGAGCCCCCTCTGTGCAACGCCTGTTAAGGCACATCCCTGGGGCGACTATACAGAGGTCTCCCCTGAGACTTGCTGTGCAAGTGTGCATGGCAGCACGTGTCCATTGTGCTGCCAGTCATCTCTGAGGTGAGCGCACAGAGTCCCCACTCTGAACGCCCGTGACCTCGCGTGGTGGACACCTAATGCCGTGGGAACGTTATGTGCTGGTTGCGTCTGGGAATCAAACACATGATCCCGCTCTCTGTTGCTCAGCTGATGAGATTACAGCTACAGAACCAAGACAAGAACAGAAAGAATGGCAAAATAACTTCAGCCAAATGATAGTTTGAAGACTAGTCCGGTTTTAGGTTATTTATATTGTGTTATTTGTGGTTTATCCAAAATTCAATAAGCCACACTTTTTATGTTTTTTGTCCATCGTAGAACCAACGAAACGACATTGAAAAAGTCACATTGATATTTAATTATAGTTACCTAATACATTGCATAGCGGTCATCACTAGGCACACCTACTTTTTAAGCTTTTTACTTACCTACCTATGTATAAAAATTACATAAAGTCTGCTGTTCCATACATTCATAATGATGTACCGAATACGTGAACCCCTTTTTCTGCGTCGATGCTCTTCCAGACCCTTCCACCCTGTATGACTCTCATCAAGGGTCAACCCTTGCAAGCGTGAAGGTATGCGTGTGGAAAAACCAAGAACAACAAAAAGGCCTAGACGAAGTTATATAATATCAGCAAAAACGATCATGAGGATGAGTCAACATTTGGATCACAAAAAACGCAAAGCTAAAAAAATCTTATGTCAATCCTATTGCAAATTGTAGAAAAAGATACGCTTGGAAAGCCATTACTAATGGAATATCGTTGCTAATTATAATTTCTGCCTACCCCCAAGGCAAAAATATAACACACGTGGTGTCAATCCCGCCACACTCCATATTCCATACCACGGCAACTCCTGAAAACCAGATTCATTCAGAAACAGTCGCGACTAGAGAAGTAGAAGAAGTCGAGGCAGTGGATGGTACGGAGAAACGACCCAACGATCCCACAACGAAATTAATCAGAAAAGAACAGTGGAGGTAGAAGATTTTTTTTCCCACTTTCTTCCATATCTAGTACGAGACAGAATATATAGCTAGGCGAATAGCCACTCCATGCGGGATTTACTAACGCAGACACTAGGAGTAGAGACATTATACAGAATCACAGATAAATTCGACACAAGGTAATCATGGATGAGGAAAACCGCACAACCAGTTTGTGTATTTATTTTATATCATGACGACACGCTTAGCTTACGCTGCTACATGCGCGTAACCTTGTCGGATATGACCCGACAAAAAACACTAAACAAGCGGTAGTAGGCACAATGAATTATTTCAGCTTTGTGTTTGAAGTGGCAGCGCGTCTGTGATGATTCTCGGTATCAATTGCAGGTGTCCATAGGCTGCTGTGACTTACCGTCAGGTCAGCCTGCTTGTTTAGCTTCCAACAACTTAAAATAGAGATTTATTTATCATCATTCATAAAATCTCCATTTGATTGCACCATGTCTATAGCGGGAGCGCTATCGCACGCGGCAGCATCGACGATGCGCTCGGCAGCACATTCTGTTTCGCGCTCTAGCAAATGACGGTTCTGAGCGACAGAAAAGGATGGAGCATGGGAAAATGCGATTCCGTGCGTGCTTGAACTTGAACCTCATCGATGAGGTTCAACCCAAGTGCTCATGCCTTCTCTGTGTGAGAAGAGACCGCAGTGGGGTCAATTATTCCAAAAATGTTGAACTTTAGTACTTATTAGAGGTTATCACAAATATGGAAATGTGAGAGGGAAAAGTGTTCATAGAGGTTTTATCTGACCTTCGCATATTCTTTGGAATACTTAGACAATGGTTTTTGTACACAAAGTTATATTGTAATGGTCTATTAAGACTTTGACACTATTATTTTATCTAATGTTAACAGTTTTCAATGGGGTCTCCTTAGAGCAATTTTAAACCATCCCTTGATCTCTGAATCCGAATCTTTTCCTCTAGTTAAATTAACTATTATATTATATTTAATTGTTTCCATTTCAGGGAACACGTTAATGATCCAATAAGCCTTCAAAGTTCCCACAACCTTGCAGAATAACAAGTTTTTCGCCACGTAACGTAATCTCAGTGTGTTTATTTTATTTCTTATTCAATCGTAGTGGGCACATCATGCCAGTCGCCTCTAAGATGTCATTATGAGCACAAGTCATCATTAAAAGCATTAAATTGATTAAAAACAATAATTCAAAGTTCAAACCAAATGACCTTTAGTTTTTAACGCTCCAAAGTGTTTTATTTAGTTGTTTTATTATAGTGCTGTGATTTTTAATACGAAGGTAGGTAGTACAAGTGATCTTTTTGTTTTTTTTTCTGTTTGTTGATCTCGGTAATTGGCTGACGTATTTTGATGCGATTTTAAACTATGTTTAGATTTGTAGTTTAGATAATGTATAATCATGTTTGCAGTCAGTCCGTAGTTTAGACTTGTTTGTAGCTCAATGAGCTAAAACTTGTGGGTATTTATTATTAAAGTGTGGCTCAAAAACTAGATAAAATCATGTCGCTTTACGGTCAAGGGGTCATGGTCAACGACTAGCTGTACTGCTGTGCACGATGATTACATGAATATTATTGATCTAATCTCCATTTCAAATAAAAGCGAAAAAAAACCAAACATTCAAATTAAGTGGGTACGCAAAACCAACGAGACCCTCGTGCCTCAGAAAAGTCGGAAGCATGTTAAACCATTGGTAGTGCTATCATTTGTAGATCTTTGGCAGTCGTTAAGGGTGGTCGTAAGCCCAAAACTATGACAAACAGTCTTACTAAGGGGTATAGTGTTACTCAGTACTAAACGGGTTGTGCAGGTCAGATAGGCAGTCACGCCATGTTAAAACTTAAAATACTGGTATTCAGTTGCATCCGGTTAGACTGGAAGCCGACACAAACACAGAGAACAGGCTAGTAGATCTAATACAAGTAATGTTATAGATAGATACGCTACAAGATTGGGTTTTTCCAATGGGATTTTTTCAGTAGTAACAACGAATCAAGATGTAACCGGACCCTTCACGAAGCCGTCAACCAAGCATTCTGTACATCAAACTACGCAAAAAATATTGCTGAAAACACCTTTTTTTTGGGGGGTGAAAAATCACGTTTTACAGTAATACTCAATGTAACGCACTCAAAACTTTGAGCTGATGGAAGCATTGAATAGTACGGGGGTCATGGAGGTATTAAAAGTAAAATTATAAGATTAAAAACTTGTGAAAAGGTTGGAACTTTGACCCTCAATATCTCCAGGTATGGTCCAGAACAATGCAATGATGAGGAGAGTATTTCGAGTCGAGCGTTGTAAGTGCCTTTCGGCTTAGTTGAGGGTGTTTTTACACCCATTAAGGTTCAGTAGTATCGAATAGCTGGGTAAACGTAGGTACTCGACGCAATTGACCAACTACCCACTGAAAACGTATTGATTAATCGGGATATCGCCAAGCGGTTGGTCAACTCTTCACGTGACTAACTGGCCTTCTTTAACCGACTTTCTTCGAAAAGGAGATTATCAATGCAGTTGTATTTTTAAAAATCTTTGTTACCTCATAACTCCGTCATTTCTGAACCGATTTGAAAAAATATTTTTTTAAGTGAAAGGATATACTTCCCGATTGGTCCCATAGAAATTTCATCAAAATCGGTTCAGCAATTTTGTTTTTTTCGTCACGTTAATTGCCACTTCACGCGACGTCGCGTGATTATGTATGAGCCATAAAATAGCGGCAGCAGCGTATTGGGATCTGGTATTTGTGCCTGCACTAGGGAAGACATTCAACGATCTTTTTTTTATTTTGGCCATCTAGGTAAGTTCAGCGTTTTGGCTTGGCAATGAATGTGTTAAATGCGTATTTTTTCTTCTTGGGCTATGTTGTTTTACGAAAAGACTTAGCATTGCCATCCAACGTGGCAATGGTGCCAGCTTTCTGGGCACTTTACCTATTGACAGCGATGAAGGCGATTTTTTCACGTCCTTTAATTCTTTTCCTGTTTTGATAGTTATACCTACATATTTTTATTGTTATTTAAAATCTATTTGTAGTTTGTCAAATGAAGGTAGGTACATAGTAATGTAATGGATAAAAAATTGTGGATTGGCGGCATGATTGTTATTTTTATCAATCAATCTCAACATGGGGGATTCATGAGGAACACGCAGCTAAATAATAATAGCCACTCGGGTCGATCTTTAGGTTAAGCCGTGCTTGCCTAGGTTGGTCCGTGGGTGGGTGACTTCCGTGCCTCGGAAAACGCGTTAAACCGTTGGTCTCGGTTAAGATTTGTAGACCTTTAACTGTACAGGTAGTGGTTCAAAAGTCTGACAACCAGTCTTACCAAGGGGACCCCTTGGTAAGACTTGTATTTCCCAGTACTAACTGGGTTGTGGAGGTCAGATAGGCAGTCGCTCCAAGTACTGGTATTCAGCTGCGTCCGGTTAGACTGGAAGCCGACCCCAACATAGTTGGAAAAGGCTAGGCAGATGATGATGAATCGCAACAGGGAACATAAAATTTGACAGTAGATTTACTGACGTGGCTTTTAGAAACGGCTGACAGACAAATGTGTTGCTGGAGAGTTTGTTCCGACACTGCTCCCAGCTGAAACACTAGGAGGTTGTTAATTCGCGGACGTTTTTGACTGTGTCAGAGACTGGATCAGAAGAGAAGTGTTTGAATAAAATACTATTGTTTAAAAAAAACTAAAAAACACGCTTTAGAGAGACATTTTATTTCTCGTATTGTTCTCTCCCATATCATTGTAATGCATAAAAAAGAACTACTCCGCCATCTTGGTGAGTCTGTCATTTTCGATAGCTAGTATTTAATATATTTACTAAGAAACTACAAGACTGCTACAATTTAGTGCTACAGTACTATTTTTAATAAAGGGTGCAAATAGACCCTTAACATATCCGAAAGGCACTTGTTTTCCCCGTCATTGCGATCATTTTTTTGTTCTAGACCATACCTGGGAACCTTCTAGTTACGGAGATATTAGGGGTCAAAGTTACAACTTTTTCACAAGTTTTTTTTTTAAATCCTTTTTTTTAATGCAAGATTTTTCGAAAGTCTATTCCTAGCAATAATTTTTGCGTAAAGTTAGTTTGATGTTCAGAATGCTTGGTTGACGGCTTTGTGAAGGATCTGTTTAGACTCTGTGTAGTGTAATTATCACTTTTTTCATAAATATGCAAAATACGCCCAACTTTGATGAGCATTAGCATGAGAACGGGTAGTCCAAAAAATATGAACTTGGCCTCATTCTATGCAGGATTAAATGCGCTACAGCTCTTATAAAGAACACTTTTCTATATTGTAAGTCCTTTACCATATATAACCGTAAAAATACCCCTTTTGGGGTACATTTATATCCCCCACCACTTATATACAACTCCGACGGAGGGGAAACTAGGATAGTCATATTGGGCAACAAATGAAGCCATTAAAACAATAAAACCTTTAATAGGAATTATTTCCGATTTGAATTTTTTTTTGTTTATCCCTACTGGCCTAATAAAAACGTGTTAATAAACGGCTTTTTTCGATGGTGACGGTAGTGAGTCATGGATCTTTAAAAAATAACCTACTGGCTGGTTTGCGTTTTTTCCACGACACATTGCGGTATTTCCGGCATGAAATACAGAATGTGTCAGGTGTCACTTACCCTGTCAGACGTGAATACTTGTAAATAGGGTTTACCATCAATATAAAAAAGTTCAGCTTATCGGAACGATGATGGCAAAGTCAAAAATACAGAGTGGAATACAGCGACGCGAAAACGGTTACCACATATTCATTACATCATTCTGAGCCCCCCACATAGAAACTTTTCGTCGGTTAGTAAAAAAAAAACAGCTGTTTCCTACAAAACTGCAATACCTACACTGTCAAAATGTATGGAAGAGCTTTTTTTTTTAAATTGACGATGAAAAATGTCAATTTGGTGGGGCACATAGACATTTTTCATCGTCAGAATGAAGTACTGAATACATGGTAACCGTTTTAGCTTCGGTGTCCGTTCCACCTTGTATTTCATTGATAAAAGCTACTGAACAGCTTATAACAATGGCCGTTTTCACATAAGGCGATAAAGATAACGACACGATATCGTGGGCTGGTAGTTTCATTTATCCTACGATGTCAAGACGTCATTAACCAACAGCTTGTATGCGTTATGACACCAAGCAGTCTCGAGTACTCCGCTAGCAGCTTACATCCGCCGAAAATGTATGAAACTACCAGTCCCACGATATCGTGTCGTTATAGTTATCGCCTAATGTGAAAACCGCCAGTCCTGTTGTAGAATTATGAAGCGTTTTCAAAGCTTTTCGAACTCTAGTCCCTCTCGCAGACGGTTCAAAGTCAAACTACCTGTTCATTTCAAAGGACATAAAGGCATTTTTGAACGTAAGAAAATAAATAAAAAAGAATCTAGTTGATTAGATGCCCAACTCTGAATAATAAAACAAAGTACCTATGTAATAACAAAATCATCATTTGAATCCAGTTTCGTTATTAGTTTGACTTTAAGAACCCGTTTATATGTATTTTGGATTATAACTATATGATATATGACTTGTAGTCGAGCGCAATCAAGTTTTTTTCAATAATTAACAATAGCTTGTTATAAAAAAAAACTTGCAAGTCCGTGTTAGGGGGAAAAACAGATTAAAATGGCGTTAAAATAATGAGTGTTTGTCAAAAAAAGACAAATAAGCGTCCACTGATGTAGATGTGTCGTCAAAGACATGGGGAACAGGATGTCCCTCATCCACCATAGAAAAGGGAGGTGCCTCAGACCAGACGGGTGTCGTCTCTAGTGGCTACTGCCCAACGGTGGTTTTCGGGTTGCTGTACATCAATTGAATTATAAGTGGAGCTATACGATAACTGACAAATTGCACTGACTGGACAGGTCCACTCAAATCAGCGTGGTTCTATCCTCAAAAGACCATCTCAGACCCTACTCTGCATGCTCCTCTTATGACTAGACCAAGTGTAAAACAGACTGTCAACTCTGAGTCTGACTAGACTTTAAAACTTTATTCCGAGTTTGTTTCGACGTTCTTCTCAGAGTAGTCAGGAACGAAACACCGGCCACATCTAGTTTTTAAGAAGATAAAAATGACTTGACGAGTCAAAGTTTTTATAAAAACCAATTTACAAACAGATTTTTTTTTTAGAATCTAGGTACCTCCAATTCGAAAATACGAAAGTCTAAAGTCGTACATACCTACCCACATTTCAGTACACTGCATTACTGATCAATAATGTTGTGGCAATGAGTTGCCGTCTGGCTTAGATGTCGCTGTTAAACCAGCGATGGTTTGTGTCTGTGTGTTTTAAGTATTTTTAAAAATGGTTTTTAACAATGTCTAAAAAACATCATTTATCAATATTATATTTGTTTTTTCGTTAGCTATCAATACACACCACGTCTGTGAAGTTTACACAAAAAAAAAAGATTATTAATAGTGATTTAAAGTAATTGAGAAGTATGGAAGAAGAAGATTAGAAGACATGCTGGGCCGACCCCAAATAAATTGGGTTAGGGGCAGGAGGAAAATGGGACTGGGCCGGTCACGTTTTAAGGATGAACCCGGACAGATGGGCGAAGATAGTCACACAGTGGGTGCCTGAAGATGGCCGTCGTAACCGAGGCGGGCCCAAGAAACGCTGGCGTGACGATCTGAACTCATTCTTAACGAATTGGTCAGAGAGGGCAAATAGTAAGCAGGATTGGAAAGCCATGGGGGAGGCCTTTGCCCAGCAGTGGGACAGAGCAGGCTGATAAAAGGGGCAGGAGACTGATGATGATCAATAGTCATTTAAAGTATCGATGCGGAGGTTGGCTAAGTAATAATAATCATAACCATAATCATTTATTTGCAATTTGTATTGGTATATTTTGGTCTTAAATCAGTTGAGGTTCCTAATACATAGTCAGATAAATCATAGTATTTGATAATAAACAACTAATTATAGTTAATTGGATGGAATGAGTATTGAATAGGATAAATAAGTTGCACTTAGATCTAGTTATAAATACCGTAATTTTTTTTTTTGAACCGTCGTCCAGGAAGAGGAGGTCGTCGTGTTTTTTTTTTGTTTGTTCAGATATCTTCGCCAATTGTGAACCGATTTCGATGATTCTTTTTTTGTTTGGAAGAATGATTTTCGCGGTTATCCCGTTTTTTGGTGAAGATCTGATGCTGATCTTCGGTGTTAAGCAATTGAACTCTTCAATAATAGACAGCAAATCAGTCGTGATTGCTGCAATCGCTTGGATGTTTATTGTTTACACAATATCATTACATAACATTGCGCCTGTATGCTCTGAGGAGGTACGCAGATGTGTACAGTACACGGAGTACACACAGGTTTCGACAGTTAGGTATGTTAAGTTACATTTTTATTGGGGATAAGCCTATTACGATACATTGTGTTCCTTATTACAACTAAAAATGGAAAAAAACATTTTTGCAAAAAATGAAAAAATAACTTTAGCATCAGAAGTCGGTGGCAAAAAAACTCAATCAAACAAACAAAAGTCACCGACTTCTGAAGCTAAACTTAATTTTCCAATTTTTTGTGTTTTTGAAGTCGGTGTTATTTTTTTCCAAAAAGTTTTTTTTTTTTTTTTTATGTAAATCCGACTTCTTTTCATTTGGCAAATTGGCACTGATCCACAGAAATGTCACGCCACGAAAAATAAAACAAAACAGAATATCTCTCGTTAGATTAATTTAGATGTCTACGATGACTGTCAGTAAAGTCATAAGAACTGGTACATAATTAATAATCAAATCAATTTAACGAAGATCATAAATTTTTATTGTTTATGACTACAGAAATGACATCATTTTATTTTTATACATCGACTAGTTTATGCTCGCGGCTTCGCCCGCGTGTAGTTCGGTAATGTCCCACAGGGTCGTCCTACCAGGATAAAAAGTATCCTATGTGTTAATCCAGGTTATAACCTATCTGCCTGCCAGGACTGCGGGACTGTTCGAAAGAGATACCGCGGCCCTGGAACACAAAGGGCTAAGAAGGAACATGGATGGGTTTTAGTCAGTACAAGTCTGACACTCCGCCCAGAGGGGGTCATTTGATGATTTCCCATCCTGAAAAAGGTTATAAACTATCTGTGTGCCAAATTTCATCCAAATCCGGTCAGAAGATTTGCGAGAAAGAGTAACAAAACAAACATCCAGACATCTTCACAAACTTTCACATTTATTTTTGAGATTTTTGGAGTTGAGACCCTATCTCAACTGGCTAGCCTTTTCCCAACTACATCGGAATGGTCTTCCACTCTGCACATCAGTATTTTCCATGACGCAACTGCCTGTCTGACCCCCACAGCCCAATTAGTACTGGGTAATACGATAACCCTTAGTAAGACTGGTTGTCAGAATTTGCGCTACTGGCTACCTGTAACGACTGTCAAAGATCTATAAATGTCAGCCGGGCCAACGGCTTAACGTGCTTTCCTAGGCACGGAAGAAACTCGGTATGAAATAGATGTTGTCTACAACATTCGTTTTAGTATATGCGAAACCATCAATACACGGATCTAGTATATTTATGTAAAGAATCTATGTACAAAATTTCAAAACTGTATCATGAAAAATCACAAAGTTATAAGCTTGTTATGTTACCTAGTTGTCCGCACAAAAACGCGGTCACCACGCAGCGCGCTCCAGCGTCGTCTTGAGCTCATTGATAATAATAATTTGGCAGTAGGTACCTAAATCATTGCGATAGGTACTCAAAGTCGCTCGGTATCCAATTTCTAACTTTTTAAAATATTTTTGGGAAAAAATATAACATGGTTTAAAAAATATTGTAATCGATTCAGTTACTTATTCTGAACTAACTATATTCAGGTTTCGCATATACTAAAAATAATGTTGTATATGTATAAAATTTATTACATACGGTCATACGGACGGTCCATGTGTAATATTGATGGATCGTCACAGCTTATCCATCGTGACGAGCGTGGAATGAGCTTACCGTTCGTTACCTCGTTAGGTTGTTATTATTTAACCGCGAGCCGGATCAACGACGAATCAATCGTTTTCTTTATATTTAATTTTAAAAAATATATATAAAAAAACGGCTTCCCAACATCATCATCATCATCATTTCAGCCGAAAGACGTCCACTGCTGGACATAGGCCTCCCCCAAGTGTCGCCACATTGACCGGTCCCGTGTGACTCGCATCCAGCGGATCCCTGCAACCTTCACCAGGTCATCGGTCCACCTAGTGGGAGGCCTTCCAACGCAGCGTCTTCCGGTTCGCGGTCGCCAACGCCTCTCTTCAATCCGTTCTTTTTACTCACTATCAATCAACACACAGCCAAATTCATGACCAACCCAACCATGAACCGTCCGTCTAGAATCATCTAATTTTGCCCAAAAGTTATTGTTATAAGAAAAGTGAATAAGGCACCAAGTTAGGAATTTTTAAAATGCAACTCCTAGTGGAAGCACCAGGGTAGCACACGAGATCCAGTTTTTTGCAATTTGTCAGTTAGTGTCATGCTGTACGTTGAACAACAGCAACACGTATGTATTTGCAGAATTATAATCATTAAAATCGTCTACAATCCTCGCAACTATTTTGTGTAAAAGTCATTCAATGGGATTATAATTATGAACTTTGCGATTGAATTTCGCGGGTAACCCTGGCGCTTCGACCTGGGAACCTGGGATGATAGTTTGTATGGACTGTGTAACCAACCCGCATATGGCCCGTATGGTGGATTACACCCTGTTCCTTCTTGTAGAGAAGAGGCCTGTGTCCCAGCAGTGGGAACTTGTATGGGAACTTACTTTTTTTCATTTTTGTCGAAGGGAAATCCCATCAAGCACACCACACACGGTTTGTTAACAATAAACTTGCTTTTTTGGTCGAATATCTTTTTATTGCATTACGTCAGAACTTCAGAAATTGAATTTTTTACTTGACCATCAGGCTGTTGACCTTTATATACGATAATAATTTATTTCAATTAAATAACACCAATCGTTTTTTGTTCTTTGCCTCATGCAGACAGGCAACAAGAACACGATAATTTCTTAATAGTGGAATTCTTTTTTTTCCGTTTTCTAAGTCTGTTTCATAAAGTACCAGGCTAGCATGACCTCAAGGTGGTGTGCATTTAAATCATTCTGGGTATAGGTACGGTCTTCTAATAATAAATACCTTCTTGGATTCATGCTCGCCTAGTACTGTTCGTAAGGTTACTGCCCAGAACTAGCACAACTATACTAACACTACTCGATCCCATGCAATGTTTTTGAATAATATTTTGTTATTCAAAAATACGGTGGGGTCAACGGGAACAATTTTTTAATCAATTCCCGCTGATCCCACTAGTGGGACTACGGGCAGTGAGGTCAACGGGAATACACCTCTGTGTTCTGAAATCTGGGAGACTGCAACCTCAAATGAAGGTTAACTTCTAGTGAAGGATTTAGGGAGCTGTCTTCTGTTCTTTTCCTCATCATCTTCCTATCCCTTGTCCCATGTTACTTGGGGTCGGCGCAACACGTTTTTTTCTTCCATTCTCCCTGTCAATCGTCACTCTATCATTTGCTCCTTTTTACTTCATATCATTCCTCACACAATCCATCCATCTTTTCTTTGATCTTCCTCTCCCTCTCGATCCATCCACATTTATATTCATAACTCTTTTAGTCACAAGCGATTCATCCCTCCTCATCACATGCCCATACCAAGACAGTCGATTCCCTTTCAACTTTTCTGTAACTGGCGCAACTTTCAAACTTCTTCTAATATACTCATGCCTTACTTTATTCATTCTTGTCACTCCACACATCCACCTCAACATTCTCATCTCCGTTATATGAAATCCTTTTTTCATCCATCTTCTTCACAGCCCAGCACTCCGATCCACACAGTTCCTTTCCTGACGCTCAAAAAGCAACTACTGGCCCTGACCCTCAAAAAATACCCTTTACTAAGTTTGTAACAACTCTTTTTTCATTTTTTTTCAGGAAAAATGCATGCTCTCATAATAGCCGGGATCCTGGCCCTGGCCGGGGCACAGACCACCCTCGACCCGTCAGTCCTGATCGACATCTTCGGCAAACCACCAACACCAACTACTAGACAACCTCTAGAAGAGGTAAGTTTACATCTGAAGCTCTGGACGAACCGAGGCGCATTCTTCACTGACTGCGAAAAATAACAAAAATAGTTAATGTGAAGTAGTTCTGTCTACTTTATTAGGCTTACAAAAGTTTCAAAAGTTTAGATAAAGCAAGAACCGGCCGGCGGATTGCGTAACACAGTCATAGTCCCTTTCATTTTGACAATACAACTACAGCCCCCGTAGCATGACCACCGTAGACAAGGATTTCTTTGACGGAAGAATCGACAAAATGACAGATTGTGTCGACACAATGACAGATTTCTTTGCACTATCTGTCATTTTGTCGATTCCTCCGTCAAAGAAATCCTTGTCTACGGTGGTCATGCTACGGGGGCTGGGCGTAACAGAATAATTGCAAGACCTCTCTTGACGTTTGGAAGATCATAACTTTTTTTTTTGTTTTACCACACCTACCTATGTTGATCAGTTGATCGTGCGAATTCTTATAGAACGTTATTTTATTTTAATTGGAATTTCGAAAACGAATAGAACAAAAGTTAACAGTTTTATAGCCCGAGACACCACAGCTCCCGTAGCATGACCACCGTAGACAAGGATTTCTTGGATGACAGACTGTGTCGACACAATGACAGATTTCTTTGCACTATCTATCATTTTGTCGATTCTTCCGTCAAAGAAAACCTTGTCTACGGTGGTCATGCTACGAGGGCAGGAGAGGTTTTGCGTTTATTATGTTACACTTTATAGGTATTCATTAACTACGACAGAATATAAATCAATGACTTATGATTTACCTTCAAAATCTTTGCAATTGAAAGTTAGTGTGTGTTACGCAATTGTAGTGCAGGTTCAGTGCTCATTAAGTCTCAAGATATCCCTAAACCTGAATTTGATGTAGGTGTACCCTAATACATATGTTGATTATACAATTGTTGCTCTCACAAATGCTTTTTATAAGGCTAATATATAAAAATCACGACTTTTGGTAAATCATGAAAATGCGGCGCTGTTCAGCATATCCCTAACTACATAGTACCTATCTAAATTTGATCAGGTCAAGCCCGTAGACCAAAAAACACTGGACATCATATTTGGACCAGACACTCCTAACCGATTTGGAACTACGAAATCTATTGACGAAGTGAGTGCAAGGGAGTACCTTTAAAAACAAAAGCTGGCCCCGCTGATACCTTTTCAAAATTGTTTCACTCGCCCATTCGATGCTTCCTGCCTTTTTCAATCTTTCCCATCTTCTTTATGATCATCATGGCTCTTGATTATATATTTTATCTTTCTGACAGACTCCTCAAAATGCACCCACGATATAGGAGAAATTCCTAGTGTGGGTCAAAAAAGCTAAAAAACTCTAACAATACGAATATGTTGCTATGGAGTACGCCATTCCTTCTCACCTTAGCTTAAACATTTTAGATTGCCGTTTTGTATATTAATTTAATGTTGAAAAGTGATTCTCAGCGTAACTTAAATATATGTCTTTTGATTTTGATTGTAGATCATTGAAATACATCATTAGTTCAAATCGTTCAGTCGTTTCGGCTGAAAAAGATGACAAAATAACTTATACACGCGTTCATAGCCTAAGTAATCCCAGAGATTTTATAGTCTTTATTGCGGTCGAGTCGATAAAATCGTTATCGATATTTAAAATCATGGCATCCTATATTTTTATTTTTTTCATATCTATTTAATGCACATGGCGTTGCACAATAGACAATTACGAGTAACGATGGCATGGTGGCCAGTTTGAAAACAATTCAATGAGTCACCAAGTTTATATAGTCTTATTGAATTGCCTTTAAAAAGGAAAGGTTCTGGCCACACTTAAGCGAACACTTCCATGTTTAAAGTAGTCTGGTTTGACTGGCTATTCAAATTCAAGGGCATTGAGCTCTAGATCAAGGTCGAAATTCCGCAAGTCAAGATTCGCGATTCTCAGGAGCAGTAACAGGTCAATATTCACCCTCCCAAGGTGACCTTGGAGGTCATGGTCAAGTGACCTTGGGAGGGTCTTTGGAATTCCAGTGCCGTGACACTACCGAACCCGACTACGAGTGCTAAAAAAGTTTTTCATTTTTTTTCTAAATTTGCTTATATCTTGAAAACGGTGTGTCGCAAAAATAATGAAAAAATTTGCTCCCCTCAATAACTCAAAACTCCCTGCCGATCCATACAAAAAAAATACATAAATATCACATACGTCGTCCGTAATTCGCCTTAGTCAAAGCTTGCGTGTTTACGTCAAACGGCTGGTCGGAGATAAAAAACACCAAGACGCTTTTAGCCTCATATTTAGGTGTTATATACGATATAATCACGAAATCAACGAAATTTGCGAAAATGACACTTTTTTGGCTAAAAATTACTGTCTTTTTTCCTCAGTGCCCCGTTACGTACACTCCATCCGGGTTTCCCTCCGTTTTACCTTATCGCTTTGTGATTTCCCAGAACTTATAGTTCAATACTTTCCCTTTAGGAATTGTATTTGTATTTGTATTGTATAACGGGCTGGTGTCCGCAACTCCACGTCAAAGCGCGTATTTTGCGTGCGGGTGGGAAATTTATTCGATCCACCCTAACTCCCCGAGAAAGGCCAGCAGCGCCTTGATATTGCTGACAATCTCGCGGAGAGTACCTGGGTTACCGAAGTACTTGGCCCTGTATGTTGCAACCACTGGGCAATGCAGAAGCACGTGGGCTGCTGTTTCGTCTTCCTCCATGCAGGCTCGGCATAGGGGGCTGTCTGTGACTATTATGACTCCTATGACAAAGAGGTGTTTATTAAAAGAGCCGTGTCCAGTGATGGCGGCTGTTAGTGTGCGCAGCTGTAATTTGGTCAGCCGAAGCGCCCGTTTGGTCAGGCGGCCATCGATAGTAGGAAGTGCATCCTTGGCCTGCCTGCACTCGCCATGGTCCAGCCATAGCTTGTGGTGTTGTTCACTGGTTCGTTTCCTTACCAGTGTGCGTAGATACCCGAAAGGGAGTGGCACGGTGGGTTCGGGTCCCACTGCTGCCATGCTCGATCCCCTTCTAGCGAGTTCGTCCGCTGCATCATTGCCTCGGGAATCGCTGTGTCCTTTGATCCATTGTATGGTTATATTACTTTAGCAATTAAAAATGTATATCTGGCAACGCCGCTAGTCTCATGAGGACATTACCAGTTGAAAGCGCTGAGAAGTTTATTGACGTCATTTTTTTTGTTTATTGTTAAGCTTAGGTTGCAGGCCTACATTTCGTAAGCCGCCACCACTGCTCTCTCACTTACAAACATAACCAATTAATCAGGTTCCTCGAAACTCAAGACTCGTGAAGGTCGATGGTCTTCCCACAATTAAACCTTCACTTCTGACTGAAGTCTTTGGAACTCCACCAACAACGTCTAAATCTTCGAGACAGACCCATGAAAACTCAACTGCAACGGGGTCTAATCAAGGCTCAAGAGATGTTAAAGTTCAAGGTGTCCCTACAATCAAACCTTCGCTTCTGACGGAGGTATTTGGGACCCCACCTACACCAGATTCTTCAAGACAACGGCATGAAGATAAGAAATCCATTGGGGCTACTCAAGGTACAAGAATTGTTGGTGTCCCCTCAGTCAAACCTTCGCTTCTGACAGAGGTCTTTGGAACCCCACCAACACCAGATTCATCAAGACAAGGGTATGAAGATAAGAATTCCATGGGGGTTGCTCAAGGCACGAGAGTTGTTGGTGTCCCCACAGTCAAACCTTCGCTTCTGAAAGAGGTCTTTGGGACCCCACCTACACCAGATTCATCAAGACAACGGTATGAAGATAAGAAATCCATTGGGGCTACTCAAGGTACAAGAGTTGTTGGTGTCCCCACAGTCAAACCTTCGTCAGATTCTTCAAGACAAGGGTATGAAGATAAGAATTCTATGGGGGTTGCTCAAGGCACGAGAAACGTGAACGTGGAAGGTGTACCCGCAGTCGATCCTTCAATACTAATAGATATCTTTGGGACTCCATCAACGACAAATTCTTCGAAAAACGGATTTGAAGACGTGAGTTTTAAGGGAAATTTAGAAGGAATGATACATTTCAGCGCATGGAAACGATGGGTTGTTCAAAACATGATGTCTACCTTTTCAGTGCTTGGGGTAACCGCACTTTTCGGGATAGAGATGTTGACCCCGCCAGCGAGAGAACGAATGAAACAGACTCTTAAATGTCACCATACCTCTCCCGCATCGCGCGGCTGCTAAGGCTCAGTTAATATTCACAGATTGCCATTTAAATCGGTTCTACATCGACTAAGCGAATGGTCATATCAAGGGAGTAACCGAGTCAGTATGACGGAAAGTGAAGAAGAAAAATAATTGCATTGGGAATATTTTGCATGATGCGGTTATAAATCATTGCATGATTCAATGTGGAAATATTATAGGGACCTACACTATGGACCATAAACAAATATTCTTAGTGCTACTGACGTAATATAATAACTTGGAAATTATGAGGAATTTCTCAAGTACAATTAAGTTTAGGTTTAAATATGGCTGATGTCATATTCGTTGAAAGAATTAAAATTCTAAGTTAATAGTCTCTGTCTCCTTTTAACAGAAAAACTTGCTAAGGGGCCTTCTTTTAATCACGTGAGGTTTTATGCCAGTTTTATACCCCTCCCACCCCCTTGGTGATGCGTCGTGAGGTTTTAGCCAACTACAAATTCTGAATTTAGTTTTTGTGATTACCGAAACACTACTGTATGTAGATAACCTTGGCGACCGTGCTCCGCTCTGGTGAAAATGGAGAAATCGTATTTTGCCCGATATGAGACCTAGTTTGATCGATTTTTCGCTCTTGTAAATCCATGCATTGCAACTTTCATCGAAATCATTAGAACCGTTTTCGAGAACTTGATTCCAAATATACAGGGTGAAATTGAATTCATGGGCATCCTTTTAAGGGGTCATTGTACTCATCATTATGAACAACTTTTACTATGGGACCAAACCTGAAGTCGCGAAAAAAAAATCAGCTGTTCCCTACATTTATGTTCGCATAACTCGTCAAAAAATTCAATTTCACCCTGTATACGGGTCATTTTATTGTATCATCATCATTTCAGCCGAAAGACGTCCACTGCTGGACATAGGTTTCCCCCAAGTGTCGCCACATTGACCGGCGGTCCCGTGCGACTCGCGAATCCAGCGGATTCCTACAACCTTCACCTGTCATCGGTCCACCTAGTGGGAGGCATATCCCATACTATCATCCTATTCTATTTTATTGTATAGGATAATAGTATGGGATAAGATTCCTGACGCACGATACTTATGCGAATATGTGCTCGATCATGGTCCCTTCTGTCGAAGAAATTGCTACTAATCCCACAGAAAATACTTACATAAAACTTCCAGGCTATAATTGAACTCAAAACATTTACCTACCTTCTATAAGTATATGTTTATGCAGGTACCTCATGCATTGCAAGATTTGCAAGGCGACTCATTTTGTGGACCTCTTTTGGTCAAGTGACGTCAATCATGGAATGATTAATGCATGGCCATGTCATCCACGGGTAGTTTTGGGCTTTTGAGGTTTCAAAACATTTTTCAAGGAATCGCAGTGCCTTTTATGGCACTTATGACTTACTTATATGGCATTGCCAATCATACTTACCAATGACATCATAGGCAGTTTATGGCTTTCAACGGAATGAAAAAAAAGAAACATATTTTGCATGAATCGGGAGCCTCTTGCGGGCATAGCACGGTGGATCCATTCTGTGGGACCCATCCGGGAATTTTAAACATTATAAATCAAGTCTATGGCTGCATGAATCATCTTAAAAATCTACAGTGCGCGTTTTTGGTATGGCACATCGAGTTGTTAGTAATTTGTCGTGCACAAGGGCCTATAACTCGATGGGTCATACTAACGCCCAGGCCTCTCCTTCCATACTTTAATAACTTTTAAATCTTTTGCAGATTACCGTAAGGCCAACAGAATCGCCATCAACGTTCGTTGACAAGGAGGGCCAGAAGTGTCAGTGTGTGCCTTACTATCTCTGCGATTCCAACAACGTCGGTGTTGATGTTAACAATGCTAGCGTTACTGGTTACGGGACCTTGGACATCAGGTAAGGATATCGTCATCATCACCTTGTTCTTTAGGCGCCTCTTCAATGTCTAAAGATTGACCACCTACCCGAATGTTTCTCCTTGTTTCTTGAGCGGTGGAACAGCTCAGCAGCACTCGTGACTCTGGTCCGATCCTTTCAAGTATCACCAGCTACTTTAGTTAAACCTTTTTAAGAAATAGTCTATTCCTTTGAAAGATTTCAACAAGAATATCGGGCAAGCCCCAGCCGCTTGCAAAATTTTATTCACTTTGCTTTAGTAGTTTTCGAGTTAAGCGCAGGCCACACCGCCATCTGGCGGGCGGGCGAGCGACGCGAACGACGTCCTTTTCATACTTTTGTATCGCTGACGTAGCTTAGCTCGATAGTTCGCAGTGTGAACCAAGGTATGAAAAGAGGTGAAACAATGCGTCGGTCGTTCGCCCGGTCGTCCGCCTGCCAGCTGGCGGTGTGGCCTGCGCTTCAGCTATTTTTTCTTCTTAACTTATGTTGATGACATAATGATGTCATAATAACTTCTATTTAATTTTACAATGTAAAATTTATATAATAACAATAATTTGTGTGGGTTAAAACAACTAAAAAAGGTAAAATAAAAAACTTATTGCAAAAAAAAGTAAAAATAACTTTAAATTCGGAAGTCGGTGGCAAAAAAGTCAATGTAACAAACAAAGTCCCGACTTCCGAAAGTAAAATTTTTTTTTGATTTTTTTTTGGAATTCGGTTTTTTTTCTACAAAAATCTTTTATTGTAGGGAAACAAAGCTGAAAAAAAAACTCCCTTAATTTTTTTTATTTGTTCAGGTTCGGAGAAGACGACAATGAAATCGATCGCAAATGCCAGGAGAGTGTGGAGGTCTGCTGCGTCATCCCCAAGGATACCACTGATCCCACGGAGGTGCCCAAGCCGCTGCCCAAACCGGAGCCAGTTAAGGGTTGCGGCTACCGGAACCCCATGGGCTTGGGAGTCACTATTACTGGAGGAACTGTGAGTATAACTTTGATGTTCTTTTTGAGGGCCCAGTTTGGAGTGGTACTGTCGTTGAGCTCTTTAGGCTCTACGTTATACTTCAGCCAACTTAAACTGTGCAGGCGGGAAAACACAGAACTAAAATAAATGTACCAAGTTTGACATATCGATGCATTTATTCTTGGAAAGCAGCGCCACCTTGCCAAGCCTCACTGTTACTGACAAATGTTAGTCACAGCTGTACACTGACTTTACAGGTCAAAGCCGTGTCCTCAAAAGACCATCTCCGATACTAACCTACACATAACATCCCGCCTGTAATCCCCTAAGGGTTAGGCACAGGTGTAGGTACCTAATAGTACACCCAAAATTTCGCCAGTTATGTTAAAATCCCATGTAATAGAGCGCGAGCCTATTGCCATCAACCGGGTACAAATCCACACACCGTAGCTACTATTGAGAAATTCCTGATGGAAAAACTCAATAACACACACAACCAGGGAATCGAACCCAGGACCTCATGCTCAGCAGTCGCGCTTGCGACCACTAGACTAACGAGGCAGTCCAAACCGTGTGTACTAACCTACATGGTCCACCAAGATGGCTACTGAATTTCAAAAGAGAATGTGGCTTCTGAATTTGTCTCCTCTCGGAGTAGTCGGCTTGGAAATACTCAAACACCGACCTCGTCTACTTTTGAAAAAATAATTTATTTTGTACTTTTAGGGAACGATACAGTCTGAATATGCTCACAATTGACTTGTTCTTCACCAGGGTGCAGAGTCCCAATTCGGCGAGTTCCCCTGGGTGATTGCTCTGCTGGACAGCCGCAACTCCTCGTACGCAGGTGTCGGGGTCCTCATCCATCCTCAGGTCGTGATGACAGGCGCTCATATTGCTCAGAAGTAAGCTATCACCTGCTTAGCCTTTTCGCAGCTACTTGTTTTGGGATCAGCTTTCAGTCTAACCGGGTGTAACTGAATACTAGTATTTTATAGTTATAACGGTGATAAGTCATCGTGAGGACGCCAAAGCCATTATTTTACGTCATGAGTTTTTAAATCTCGACTCCACTAATGCTTGTTTTGCCATCTTTTTTTAGGTACGGTCCTGGTGACTTGAAGATCCGAGCAGGAGAATGGGACACACAGACTGCGAAAGAGATATACCCGTTCGAGGAAAGAACTGTGCAGACCACAATCATCCATGAAAGTAAGTCAGGGGCGTAGCAGCCACCGTATCAGCCATATCAATGATTCAGGGCCCCCGACTGCTCTCGAGCAAAAATGGCCTCAGACGTGTGGGAAAAAAACATAAAATGTTATGTACCTACAGTCACGAGAACCAATATGTACTGCGACTTAACAACTTTTAAAAGAGTTTATCTCCTACTGTTCTGATTAAAATTTCATGTTGTTACGAACATAGTATTTTGGAAATCATAAGTTTATGAAAAAGATTTTATCTCCAAGTTACAATCGTTATTTCTCGTGAAAATTGCTTTCAAATTCAGGAAAGTGTATACATATTGGTGCTCGTGACTGTACAACCTCAAATCTTATTAATAAAGGGTTCGTTAAGAATTAATGTCAATATTACTTTAATATTGTTTTGAGGACAGCTTAACCTATCCGAGCCAGGAACTCAGGAGGCTTCAATTGTCTAATTCGAACGCATCGCTAGCTCGTAAAATCTGTTATTAAAATCACAGTGTAAAAAGTTATTGTGGTCCAGTCCAGAAAGCTCTAAATTACACGCTCGTTCTTCAATAAAGACTTGACTTATCGCGCTTTAGAAAGTTCAAAATTGTCGCTCCGCCCTCTTTTTTCGCAATTATCGAGCTCCTTTTCAATGAAGAGATCCCAGGATGGTCCAATTTTGTAGCTCGCTTTGCTCGCTCTTATATTTTATTAGTAGTATCAAAGACAGCTGTGTATTCAGTTTGATTTAGGTATATTTTGCAAAAAAAAAAAAAAAATTTTGCCCTCGCCGCACTCTGGTTAAAAAGGCCACGAATAAATTTTGATACAGGGTTTTAGGTCTAGCTTCGTCACTGAAGTAAAAGAAAAAGCAAGTCCTAGCTTGAACTTTAACGAAGGCTTTTGTTACACGTACCAATCCGCACAAGGCCTGCGGGGTGGAGTATGGTCCACTCCTTTTTAAAGACGGGACGCCCGTGTCACAGGTGTGGGAACGTTATAGGTTGATTACGCAGCACAGCAAGGACCTATATTTTGTGCCAAGCCTGTTCAAAAACTAAGCTGTAGTCGGCTTCCAGTCTAACCGGATGCAGTTGAATACCAGTATTTTACATGGAGCTGCCTAGCTGGCCTCCACAATCCAGTGTTTCGATAGCACGATACCCCTTAATAAAGGCCTGTTCAAACTTATGCTCAACCCGCGAAATATGTGGTACGCAACACCGAGTGCCGATTGTTTTAATGATTTGGGAGTCACGCCACTTCTCGCGCTAGTTTTCTGGCTGAAAGACCTGTGTAAAAGATGATATGGCTGGAAAGGTGGCGACTGTAGAGATGACGACCAATAAAGTAGAAGAAACGCGGCACCGACCCCAAATAAATTGGAATAAGGGCAGAAGAATGATAAATACCTAATACCTCACTTCTCCTTTCAGATTTCATGCCGAAGAGCTTGAAAAACGACATGGCACTCCTTCTGCTCGATAGCCCGGTGGAAATCTCTAAGCACATCAATGTCATCTGCCTGCCGGAACAAGACGAGGTCTTCGACAGCAGCAAAAACTGCGTGGCCAACGGATGGGGGAAAAGCAATTTCGGTAAGATGAAAGAACAATATATTTCTTGGTTTCACTATAAGAAAGCTGCTGTATGTAGCTAGGTATACCTATCCAGCAGAATTGTATAGTCTTAGCTTAGGACCAAACTACCATTTGGATTGACAGGACCGTTTGAAGCATCATCATCATCATCATCATCCACTGCTAGATATAGGGCTCTCTTTCTTGTGCCAATCTCCACGGTCCTGTGCCAGCCTCATCCAGGTTTGAAGCATAGCAAGGCTTGACTAAACTATACTCGCTATGTCGCTTCGCTGAGGCGCGCACTGATTGTTTTTACGCGACCATGCGCAAGAGGGGTGCGTCGCTGGTGCGTAGGGTGCGGGGCAGCACCAATGCTGTCTTGGCGATGATCGCGGACCGGATGGACTGCCCGTACATACGGCACTGTTGTGATAGGCATGTTGCCGTCGGCAGGGCCGGTTAGATGTTGTCTTTTGATCTCCTTATTTTTAGTTTTATTTTAGTTTTTGTTTTTATTATCATTTTTGTGTTGTCTGTATTTGTGTGAGTTAAGGTTGCTCGAAATAAATGTATTTTATTTTATTTATTATTTATATGTCCTTTTTCAAGTCATAGTATGCCAATCGAGTAGATCTATCAGTCACGTACTTTTTCTAATCGTTATTCCTGTCACGGTCGTATACGACTTTTATACGCGTGGTTCACATAAATACAAAAACGCACCAACAACCGCTGGGGCCCAATCAAAACCCACCTGGTCGGAGGGTCCTCCATTTTTAATGGTGGATGAGGAACTTCACACCCTACTCCTCATACTATACCTTCTTTGTATGAGAACAGCTTTCCATGGAGATGGACCTCAGCTCCAGTATAAGTAAAAGAACAAAAAAAACATCCATCATCTCAAATCTTTCATTCCAGGTCAATCAAACCGTTATGCCGTAATCCTGAAAAAGGTGGAAGTCGACATGGTGCCTTACAACCGCTGCAACAGCTTGCTGAAGAGGACCAGGCTCGGACACAACTTCAAGCTGCACAACAGCTTCGTCTGCGCTGGTGGAGAAGCTGGAAAGGATACCTGTCAGGTATGACAAGTTGCATAGCATAGTATCTTTTATCTCCTTCTCGAATCGATGACTCAAATTTTAACCGAACAGCACGTAGCATCCTGGACAGCTCAGTCATAATATTTGCGTCATTTAAGTCCTGGAGGGTCTTCGTCACGATGTTTTCCTTCAGCGCTTTGAGAAAATTGCACTTGAATAAAATGGGAGATACTTTACTTTCTGTAATCTCTGGGATCGAATCCACGAGCGACAGGGAAATATAAGAAAACTGTTTGTAACGTTGGCAACTTTACGAATGCCTTAAAAGAAAAACCTGATGCATGACCATAAATATACGGACACCCAGCACTTAAGGTCTTTACTCTATTTCAGGGCGACGGTGGCGCCCCCCTAGCGTGTCCCATCGGCAACAACAGGTACAAGTTGACGGGCCTAGTCGCCTGGGGTATCGGCTGTGGCCAGCAGGACGTCCCAGCCGTCTACACAAACGTCCCACTGTTCAGGGACTGGGTGGATGACAAAATGGCGCAGTGGGGCCTTGGAGCCACATCGTACAGAATCACGGAATAATTTTGGACCCCTAGTATTAAAGTTTTGGAGATTTGATAGTATAGAATTATTAAATATGTTTTTTTTTTATTGACGAGTTTCTACTGAAAGGTATGTACAGACGCCAGCAGATCAAGCTACCCGAAACTGTCAAATTTTCCCAATCAAACCTTGAACCTAATGCTTTAGCGATAAAATTGAAAATAAATTAATAAAGAAATTTGACAGGTTTGTAGTAGCTCTATGTGTTGGCGTCTGTACATTTAGCCTGCTAGTTTGACGTAGATCTTTGTATTCTGAAGATTTTAAAAATATTGATCCGTATCTACTTTCAGCCATTTTACTGTTGTTACACATACCTCTGACTTACTAGAAAAATACATTTGGTTTTAAAAATGACGCAAAAACTGCGATGAAAACACAACGCCCCTTTACGACAAGAACTAACAAAAAAAATGAACATCACCCTACTCAATTGATTTTAAACGTTTTGAGATTACTCTGATCTGATTTATTTGTATTTTTTTTTTTACATAATTTTACGCAAATATGTTGTTACCATGTTACAATTTTTATTGATAAAAATCATCTTCATCATTATCCTGCCCTTATCCCAATTCATTTGGGGTCGGCGCAGCATGTCTTCTTCTTCCATACTTCTCTATTACTCGTCATCTCATCAGACACCTCCTTTCTTCAATGGCAAGAAAGGAGGTGTCCAAAAGACCAAAGAAACGGTGGATGGACTGTGTTTACTGTACACAGTCCATTCACCGGTTCTTTGGTCTTCCTCTACTCTTATACCCTTCCACATTCATACTCAAACTATACAACGTCATAGATTAAAATGTGACATTTAAAATGCTCAAATACCAATTTATTGTTATAATTATGTATCAGTCATTTACTTTTATATTTTGAAATTAAATGAGATTTTTTATAAATAATTTTATCTTTAATTTCAAGTGCCTGTACTACCTGATAATAAAGGGCTATTGCTGGGATATAGTCCGACGTTCGTTTCCCTGGTTAGGTAATGTTTTAGCTATGGCTACCAGTAGCGAAGGGTCAATTTTTGTAAGAGGTAAGCCGGAGTACATTTATCTTTAATGTGATTACATTATTTGTCTATAGAATACTGACTGTGCCATTTTTCAATGGGAATCCGGTAGGAATCGAGTTCTATGGAACCTTCGCCACTGATGGATAGTCATTAAACGGTAACAATGGGGGCTACTACACTAGGTATAACATATTTGGATTTTTTTATAAGATCTATGAGTGCCTTTTTTTAATACAAGTTTTTAATGTTATAACTTTACATACCTCCATGACCCCTGTACTATTAAATGAATCAGCACAATGTTTTGACGTAAACCGTGATTTTTCACCCCAAAAAAAAGGTCGTCTCTTAGCAATAATTTTTGCGTAGACTTACTGAGTTTGATGTGCAAAATGCTTGATTGACGGCTACGTGGAGGGTCGGATTACACCTTGTATACAATCGCATTCACAATAAATAAAAATCATTTAAATAAAACATAATATATTAATATAGTAACAATTATAAGACAATTTACTTAATTTTAACAGAAGGTAAAGCTGCACTGCAGTTAGCCTTTTCTAATTCAGCGTGCAATTGTTTGAGTCGCCCTCTGGCTAGCGTTAGGTTCGCGTTGGTTGCGCGCATGCTTTCCTGGAGAAAAAGCGCATCATTTAGTATACTAATATCGAGTTACAACTCTGCCTACCCACACGAAGAATAATAGTCATTTTGGCTGTTTTCAGTCATGACGGGAAATATTATAGTATATAAGTGTGTGTCAAAACACAGGTGTTCTTTCTGTTCCCTCACTCTTATAGTCCCACAAGACTGGGGAGAGACCAGGACCAAAGACTTTCTGAGGCACGACCTGGGAATCTAACCCAGTACCCCAGGCCCAGCAGTTGAGTCTGTGACCACGTGCCCAACGGGAACTTGGACGTATACAGGCGAGATGTTATTAAAGCACAAATAGCACTACTTACTTGCACACTGAGTAGTGTCTTGTCAGCACTGGTTAGCTTCTCCACTGATATCTCTGTAGTATGTTTGATCAGCCCCTCTAGGGTCGCCCGGAATGAGACATTACATTCCCCTGAAAAATAAAAAAATCATCATTCAGCTGCCCTTGTCCCAATTTATTTATGGTCGGCGCAGCATATCTTCTTCTTCCATACTTCTCTATTACTCGTCATCTCAGCAGTCACCTCCTTTCTAGTCTTGATGGATGACCTTCACAAAATAACTATATATATATACAACATTATTTTTAGTATATGCGAAACCTGAATATAGTTTGCTCAGAATAAGTAACTGAAACGATTCCAATAATTTTTAAACCATGTTATATTTTTTCTCAAAAATATTTAAAAAGTTAAAAGTTGGACACCGAGCGACTTTAAGTACCTATCGCAATAATTTAGGTACCTACTGCCAAATTATTATTATCAATGACCTCAAGACGACGCTGGAGGTGCGCGCTGCGTGGTGACCACGATTTTGTGCGGACAACTAGGTAACAGAACAAGCTTATAACTTTGTGATTTTTCATGAAGCAGTTTTGTACATAGATTTTTTACATAAAAATACTAGACACGTGTATCAGGTTTCTATGAGCGGCAATAACTAACATCTGACACACCTTGCTCCTCATTCACTGGCAAAAAGTAAAAAAAAAAAGCATTTATTTCAGTTAAGTCCATAGACAAGAACAGGTTGTCAGTAACAACAATTTTGCTTATAACTAATGTTAGTAATGAAAAGGTGAAAATAAAGAAAGTAGATCTTGTCTACTCCTACACAGTAGCCTCATCGGTCTCGCAACACGTGGAGGTCAGACCTACTGAGCAGAATGGTATCAGTTCTCTCTCCTATCATCTTTAGAATGCTATTCAGGCTCCGCCGTACTCGTCGCACCACTGACACAACTTTTTTACGAATAATTGCGTAGAAATCATCTATGCTAGCATCAGTAAACATGACAGATGCACTGCAATATTGAAGGACTCAACTGGCATGACACATGAGCTATGGAGCTATTAAGATACAAGTGAAAAAAAATGAGAGCAGCGGTGGCCCAGTGCTGGCGGTCCCGACTTACGAGCAGTAAGTCGGCGGGTTCGAACCCAGCCAGGCGCATTACTTTGTGTAATTTATTTCATCACCACTGCTCTCGAAACAGTGAAGGAAAACATCGTGAGGAAACCGGCATGTCCTAGAACCAAAAATTCGAAGACATGTGACATCTACCAACCCGCACTGGTCCCGCGTGGTGGATTATAGCCCATTCCCTCTCATAGAGAGGAGGCCTGTGTCCCAGCAGTGGGAACATTATAGGCTGATTATGCTATGCATGCTGATGAAAAAGAATACTAATAATTAGTACTTACACAATTTCTGATGCAGCAGTGAATTGTAGATATTGGCCTGTGCTGGTGTAGGTGTTGGCGAGGGTCTCAGTATGCTGTGCAGAGGTCCATCTGGCTCTGTCAGAGGTGACGGAATGGTCAGCTTGGTTTCTGAAACAGTATTTGTGCAGTTATATCAAAATGAACTGGCTAAATGCAATAGAATCAATCATTCATTAACACAGACCTACTCACTCTCACACACCCCCACACACAGACAAACACTACACATACCTGAATATGCTACTATAATTTTGTAAAATCCTAGTACCAAAATTTTTTCTTTACTTTTTAATTATGTCTCAACAATGTAGATTGTAACCCATGGGAAGTTGCAAGGTGCCTCAATTTTGTGCTGTGGAACAATTGTATGAGAAACAATAAAAACTTTTTATTTTTCATTTTATTTATTAATAGCAAAATGTGCCAAAGTATTATGTGCATATATCTTTTACTAACAGGTCAAAGAAAATGACAATAAAAAGTTTTAATGTAAATCTGGCCAGCTAATGTAGCATGTTTATAAGTGAGACAGAAGACTAAAAAACTCTGTTACTTGAAGTTTTTTGCGGGTGTATCACCTGCCAGTGCTGTCTTCGGAGAAGGTGCAGGCAACTCTAAAGACTCTAAATTCTAATATTAAAAAGGACTAAATATAAAAAGCAACTATATATTTACCGTCATCAGACTCAGGGGCTTCTCCGGCTATCACAAAAGATTTTGTATTTATAGAAATTTCAAGGTCCTGAAAAAAAAAACAGTTTTAGTAGGTAGGTTCTGCGGGATTCTAGTTCTCCTATCATTCTCTCAAATACATGCAGTCAAAGTGACCTCTGCGCTGCCACCAAACAATTATTGGAAGTGGCAACCACATGAAGAAGAATGGTTCTAGTAAGACCACAATTAGAAAAGAAAGTTGGCAGAAGAAGTTAGTACTATCTCGTACCCAAAAAACCTTTTAATGATTGGAAAATTAAGTAAGACAAGTTAAGTTAAAAGCGAATTGCTACGAACCGGAGATCTCCCAATTTCTATCTCAGAATCTGATTCGGAAGCTTCACCATCCACTACGTGTGCATTTTTAGACATTTTCTAATTAGAATTTTATAATTTTTGTACAAGATCACACAGAATCACAAGTTCTCAATGTTTACGTATTTTGACAGATGTCGTTTTTTTAATGTTTATGACAAATTGACAACTGACAAGTACTATTTTGAGGTTATTCGGAACAATCTAAAATGCTAACAGATTGCGTTTTGTTATCTCTTTAATAAAATGAACAACATTTCATCAAAAAGAGGGTAAGAGGGAACTACTGGGCCCATGAGAACTCATTACATTTCACTCTCATCAAATTGAATTGAACTTATGAATGTATGTTAAGTTGCTGTTAAACATTTATACGATAGTTAAATGCATAACTTACATTCATAAGTACATAGTGACTTCAAACGTGTTTCGTTTGATAACAGAAAATGTTTATTTTGTATCATAGACCACTTTAGTTCCAGGTTAGCCAATTTTACTCCAAAAATATTTGACTTCAGTCAATTACGTTTTATCATAATTATATTCCTAGTACTAGGTACATCCTAGTGCTAGTTACCAGTGCGTGGCGGATTGCTACACATCGGAGCCGCAGCCCAACCAGGGATCAACAGGAGGAGCAGCTCAACGAAAATGACAAATCGCGGTCATGGCGCAGGAGGAGTAACACCCGAAATTTCCGAATTTCCTGACATGTTCTTTGAACTTATCGAGGTTCTTGATAAAATTTCGAGTAGGGGTAGCGAGCGAATAAGTAATTTTAATGTCATTCCTGAGTATTGTATTCAGGAATGACATTAAAATTCCATCTTCTAAAAATCAGAACATATATAACTGGATACACAAAGTAAATGAACTTAAGAGGACTACAAGAGCTAAGTGACCTTGAGTGACGCACGCACACATTTACACAATAAACGTGAACGCCATCTAACGACGACGCCCAAAACAATTAACTCTCAAGACTAATCTCTAGAGAGATTACGCCCGAGTATTCAATAGATGGCGCGAAATTAAGAACAGACAAATAAAAATGAATATTAATAATGAGTTGCAATTAAAACACTGCATTTGGGGTGGTAACCGTTATAAGTGTAAAACGCCTCATTTGGAAAGTATCCAAACTTCTTTTAATCGGTGTTACGATATTAATTATTGCATTTCATAATCAATAGGTACTTTAGTTAATTATTTAGACATATTTCTTATTTCCATACAGTAATATTGACAAATTAATCAAAACAACGAAGTATTTGATTAGATGAATAAGTACTTTTAGTACATGATTAGATGAATAAGTACTTTTATCAATAACTTCACAATCGTGATCGTCGTGTGAACCACTGTTTCCAATCTATAATAAAAACAGAAGATTTCAAATTACTAAGATATGTCAATTCTAAATATCCTAGTTCTATGGTACACAGCAGCAGGTAATTGCGTTTCGTTTATTTTTTGTATAATAAGAGTTTGAAAAATTGTTAGCCACAAGTAAAAGATTAGGTACGCGCGGTAATCAAGCTATAAAAAACCAGTTTATGCGGATCTCTCATTGTATAGAAAATGTATACAAAGCGAGGCCAAGTTATACTGGAAATGTATAGCTTCATGTGCCGCCGTGTCTACCTAACATTCTTACAATTTTATAATTCTTATTTATTAAAAACTATATCAATAAAATTAAACTCTTACTTGTGATAAGTAACATCGCAATTTTCAGATGAATCTGTTATTTCGCAATGCCCGTTACCAATAAGCTGCAGTCTTTCAACAAAAATATTAGGTAGGTATTTATCTGTTTTTTATTGTTTTTCTAGTCAAAGAATGCAAAATAGTACAAGGATGAACACAGGGCGACACACCAAGCTATAAATTTCCAGTATAACATGGCCTCGCTCTGTATACATTTTCCTTACAAAGAGAGATCCGCAAAACTGGCGACGCGGCCGGCGCGGCTAGTCCTTAGTCCAGCAGACGGACCTGCCGCGTACTTGCAAATTCATACCTAAACTGCGCAGTGCGCCTGGCCTGTTATAGCTTAGAAAAAACGTAGGTACTTACGCATTGAAAATAATTTCAGTGTCGATATTTTCAACTTTCTCCAGTAAAAATTAATTACATTTCAAATGTTTTTTTTTAGTTATTTATTTTTGAGTATTTAATTTTATATGAATATACTGCGTAGAATTTTAGTTCAAAAAGCAAAAACATAACATCACTATCCTGGAATCGAACCCGGATTCTCTGGATTGCAAATCCATACCTCGACCAAATGCACTGCAGTAACAGTTACACTACTGATCGAAATAACTGAATGTATGCGAACTATACATCCATCCGTCAAATGTCCAGAAATACGTTTCCAAAATTCATAGTTTTATATCGTTATAAAAATTAATATTTAGTAATACTAAAATGTTCTTACGTTTTAATATCGTTCATATGTTGGGCGTTTGATTTATATGAACTTTTTTTAGTTCTCGTAATGGGTTTCACTTTATTTCCCATACTTACAAATGACCAGAAGTACCTTATTTATTACGCTATTTTAACTTAAAATATTTTATATTTACACGAAACAAAAATATTTACGGAATAAAGACATAAAACAATGAATTTATGAATAAAATTATACAAAACAGTAAACAACCTTGGCGTAATAATGCGGCGAAAAATGCGGCAAAACGAGCGACACGTCCGTATAGCATCAGGCCTCGGCCGGCACTGTCGGTACACAGGCGTTTACGCACACATGCGCACGTATTTTGTTCAGAGATAAAAATATGTGATTTGCAAAAAATCTATTGATTGGATTAAAAAACTAAAACAGTATCACGTTACTTTGTTGCGTGAAGAATAATTTGACAAAAAATCAGAATGATTGCATGTATATTAGTATGGTTTTACTCGTTGACAGAAATGTTTAGAGGCATCTTTGCGATTTTTTTCTATCGTATCAAATTTGTAGTATTATGTTTTCAACACAGTATCGAACTAGCATATATACAGAAGAATATCATATATTTTTCTGTGTTTTTTTACTGCAGTGGTTCTATATGATCCACGTATTGTAAAACATGCTTTTAGCTCTTGTAGTCGCCTTAATGATTTTACAAAGCAAACTTTCCGTTAATGTATTCTTTAATAGCAGCTATAGACTGGACGCCAATATATAGCTTAGATTTAAATAGTAGTTTAGATTATTTTTATGAGGTTTTAAACAAGGTTATGGATGACTGCGTTCCAAGAAAACAGCGAAGACGTGTAAACTCGGAGTACAGTTACCCCGAGTGGTACACGACAGATATCATTCGCAACATACAATTAAAGGCTAGGCTCCATAGGCAGTATAAGTGTAGCAAATCAGGGCCCGATTATGAGGTATTTGCTAAATGTAGGGCGCAAGTAAAATATCTACTAAACTCTGCGTATAAAAATTATAAAATTCGGATGCAGAGTGAGTTCCAGGAAAATCCAAAGGCCTTTTGGGCTTACGTTAACTCACAAAAATGCAGCAGAAGTCCACGCAAGATTTTAAGGGGTGATAAGGTACTAACGAAGGAGGAGTGTGCCACGGAATTTGCCCAGTATTTTTGTTCTGTTTTTAGCCCTAAGATACCCAAGCTGGATGTGGACGCGGCAGTGAAACAGGCTGGTGGTGAAAATGGGGCGGCTAGGATACACTTAGAACAACTAAAGGTTGATGAAGTACTTTACGCTCTGCAAAAGCTCAAGCCAAAAAAGTCAACGGGACCCGATGGCCTACCGCCCTATATTTTCAAAGACTGTCGATTAGTAATTTGTGGGCCACTTCTCTATATCTTCAATCAGTGCTTGACGAAGGCCGTATTTCCAGGAAGGTGGAAAACAACTAAGGTCGTTCCGGTGCCTAAAGGAAGGGCAGCATTGAACATAGACCAATACAGGCCGGTGGCTGTGCTTTCAACACCAGCTAAAGTACTAGAGGCTGCAGTACACAACAACATTCTCTCACAGGTTAATGCACAGCTTTCAGAAGCACAACACGGTTTTAGACCCGCCAGAAGCACCACCAGTAACCTAATTAACTACATGAGTTATATTGTACCAGAAGTGGATGCAGGAGGGCAGGCAGATGTAGCTTTCTTTGACTACAAAAAAGCTTTTGACCTGATGGACAATGACATTCTGCTCACAAAAATGGCAGGTGTAGGGTTTACTCCACATTTACTAAACTTTTTTGCTAATTACATGAGGGACAGACAACAATATGTAGAATATGCGGGGGGTAGGTCAGAAAATTATTTTACAAGGTCCGGAGTAAGTCAGGGTAGCAACCTCGGTCCGTTGGAATTCATTTTAATGATAAATGACCTTCCGAAGGTTGTCAAAGATGCTCATTGCACGTTATATGCAGGCGACCTGAAACTGTATCTGGCTGTTAGGAACAAAGAAGATTGCCAAAAGCTACAGCAAGATATAGATAGGGTGGTCACCTGGAGCAAACATAACAGTTTGCAATTTAACGTTTCGAAGTGCATGACTATGACTTTCAGCCGGGCACGCTCTCCGGTTACGTACCAATATCAAATAAACGGGGTACCAATAGCGAAAGTATCAGAAGTCAGAGATCTAGGGGTCAACTTTTCCTCTAAACTAGAATTTCGAGAATTTATAAATAATATTTGTAAGAAAGCCTACAGAAATTTAGGATTCGTGCTTCGGGTAGCTAGGGACTTTACTAATATCGACGCAATTATGGCGTTGTATAATTCTTTAGTGAGGAGCCAATTAGAGTTCAATGCAGTCATCTGGTCTCCACATGAAACTAAATATAGTATCATGTTGGAGAGAGTGCAGAATAAATTTATTAGATATTTGTATAAAAATTTACGGAGTTTACCCATTTTACCCAAATAAGTATCCTACCTTATTCACCTTAGGTATGGTAGGATATAATGAATTAAAAGTGAGAAGGAATTTAGCGCTATATATCTTCAAGGTTATGCGAGGGAAAATTCATAATTCGGTCGTTTTGCAGCAACTATATATGTGTGTTCCGGACAGATACGTGTGGCGGAGGCGACGACCGCAACTGCTAGCAGTGCCGCGCGGCCGCACTAAGCTGATGAATGAGGCGCCGATAACGCGCGCACTTCGTATCCTCAACCGTATAGCGGAAGATATAGATATTTTTTGTTGTACTCTGGGTGGGTTCACAGTGCGGGCTCTATTTGAAATAAGTTATGGTCCTACTGTGACATAGTTATGTTGTCTGTAGTAGCAATAAGTATATGTGATTATAATAGCTGTATACATTATCGCATTAGGTGTTAAACCTGTAAAGATGATTGTATGGTGGTAAATAAATAAATAAATAAATGTTTAAATGTTTTAAATGAAATAGGAAACATAATGTTGAGAAGCACAGCTACCTGGGATTAATGTGTTAATAATTAATAAGAAATAGGTAGATTTTAACCTTTGAATTTAAATTGTATAGTAGAGCTATGTTGCGCATAGAAGAGTTTTGGATGGTCGCCCCGTAAATTCCCACATTCCACCGAAAGGCATTGGAAGGGACACCCATTGTCTTAAATGTTAGTTGAATAAACCACTTTTAAGTACTACTTAATTCATTTGGTATACAGTTCTACTGTAGTTTAAAATAGCGGTACTGTGTACCTATCGTCGCGCTAGCACTACCTGCGCTGTAATTGTTTGTCATAATCGTGTTTGTGAAATATACGCTGCTGTTATTATACGAGAATCTTTGTGTGTTATTTATTGCATTCCTACAATATAGGTACTTAACACCAACAATATTTGACTTCGGTCAATTACGTTTTGACATAATTATATACCGTATGACTAATAAAGAATTTGTTTAGAATATCTAATAGCCTAGCTTTAATTTTGCTATGTATCATAATAATAGGGGAATTGCAAATGTTTTAGTTTTTTTGGTTACTGTTATAATAATGATTGCTACTGTAATTTTTTGAATTTTATAATTTTGCGAAACATTTCGATACAATGTAAAAATTGTTACATGAAATAAATGAAATGAAATGAATGAAATTTTCCTACTATTTCTGAACCTAGTTTTTATTGTCTAATATATAATAATCTAGATCAGAGGGAGCAAGCAATATCAAGAGTATCGACTTGACCCGTCATCTGTGGCGGCCATTTTGCGCGTCATCAATACGTCTGTGTCAGGTCATTTCTGTCATTCAGGCCATCTCAGGCCATGTCTGATTAAAACTACGATATCTCGGAAGTTACGGTAGTTAGGTCTCTACCAGTAATATCATTGGAATCGTTATTAAATTAACTACATAAATCAAACAAAAGAGCAGACCTCGTTATTCATTTGTTTCATCTCACAAGCATAACAATAACAAATGACGTCATTTACGAGTGCCGTGCGGGGCGCCGGTTTGGTTAGTTCATAACGCGTCGTTCGTTCATTTAAAAATACTTGACAGTGAAAATATATCTTTCTTGTTCTGTCTCCTAGACTCTGTGCAAGTTTGAGCGAGATATATACTCTAATTATAAGCAATCAAAATATTATATTATAATCAATCATTTGCGTCAAAATATATAGAGCTCCGCTCCGGAGCCAGACACAGACAGGGAAATTTTGGACAGCAACTCTGATGTTCGTTCACTTGAAATACTTGACAGAGACAAAATATCTTTCTTGTACGGTCTTCTATACTCTGTGCAAGTTTGAACGGCATAGATACAGTTTCCATAGGCAATTTACGTCAATAAATAAGTCCAGTCCAGTTTAGCTCCAATTCGGAGCGCGACACAGACGCGTATATTTTGACATAAAGCCAAATTGGAGGTGTCAACATCTCAAGGGGGAAACAGACGTTGCTCCATGTAACATTGTAAAATATCCTGTGTCTACACAGATAAATGATTTAATCTTAAAGATTGTTGTTTTTTTTTTGTGCCAAGTTTCCCTACTCGTATTTTGTATTGACAATGGAAAAATTATTAATTTCGTACTAACTTTTACCCTCGGCTTTACTAAGTACCTACGTAAGTAAAATTTTATTTGTTTATAGGTACATGGTGTATATGATACATTGCATGCAAGATAACAATGAGATACAGAATGTTCTAACATGTTGAGCCGCATAAATAGTGGCGTACAAATTGGTAGGAAGAGATAGTGCATAAACCGCGATATCATTCGTCAAAAATAACATTATACACCCTGACTTTTTAGTCGTCTTACAAACACACTCAGTGTACCCGACATAAAATAGCTCTCAGCGCGATTTTTTTTTTATCGTCCATAATACGTACAAAGAAAAATAATAATAAAAAATTAGAATAAAATTATGAAACACCCTGTTAATGATGTTTACGTGTCAAACGGGAGAACATATACCTACCCAGCACTCGAGTCCAGTAGATCATCGCTCGCAACAGGGTGTTTTAACTACGTCATGCGTCATAGAACTCAATGATATATATTTTTTTTAATTATTAAAATCTCATAAATACCTATTTTTTTTTGTGAATGTTTAGTATTCATCCACATGAAGTGGGCTGCTAAAAAGTCACGATGTATAAATTATGCAGGTAAATAATAAATCATCGTTATTAATTAAAGATTAGGTATTACAAATCAGCAAGCACATTTTCTGATAAAATTAAATGTCAAAGTAGTCATTAAATAAATTAGTCAATAAAAATATGAATAATTTGCACGAATGATAGTCGGAAAATACTTATTCCACGAAGACGTACTACCAGTACTATGATAAAAAGTATCCTATGTCGAAAGAGAGGGAGCTAGAGATCCTGTATAGCTCCATCCCTTCCCCACTCTGGAATAAGATTATAACAATACTGCCCTAAGTCGTCATGGTAACCCCACAAGTCATGGTCTACCTGTGTCCGATGTTTAGTGTGATAACGTAACAGACAGACAGACTTATTTTCATATTAAGGCCTACTTAGTTCGCTTTAGGTTCGCGATTTGCTTAAAATGAAATTTTTTTGTCAGTAGGTTCTTTACTCCATTTTTTTGTTTGTGTATGTTACTTGATATCTCCAGTATTCCTACAACGAATATATCTACTATGCATCTTTTAGTATTTGTTCGCATGCTTTCATGCCTCTTTTTGAATTATTTTTTTTATTTTATTTTTTTTTCTTTTTCTCTTTTTTTTTTTTTTCTTTTTTCTCTTTTTTAAACTTTAACCCCTCGTTGAGCGTAAAATTGGTATATTCCCGTTGGCCCCACTGGCATGTCCCAACTGGTGGGGTCAACGGGAAAAGTCAAAAACGTTTTGTTGGCCCCACTACCCTACCTCACTGGTGGGGTCAACGGGAAATCATCAATTTTGTTTTCGCTGGCCCCACTGCCTTGCCTCACGTGTGGGGTCAACGGGAAGTCTGCAATTTTATTCCCGCTGTCCCAAAAAAATCTTTCTTGGTACATACCGTGTAAGAACTAACTTGTAAGGTATTAGTACAACTTAGGTATGTATTGGTGACGAGCCAGAACATCGTAATGTGTAAAGGATGCTCCGCATACCTACGTGATTATTGATTCTGTAGTTTTTGACGAAAAGATGTCAAAAAGCTTCTTCAGAATATTTATACCTAATGAATGTTAGTTGCACATAAATTGTAGCTATTCCGGTTAAACCTCTCCACAACTGCTTGCAGTGCCTCCATGCTTTCCTGTAGCTAAATTATGTTTATTTTGCAAATAGGTTTTTACAAACACTTTTACATGTCATTTGTTTAAACTAAATGGGGCCGGTGTTTCGTAGGTACCTGACTACTCTGAGAAGAATGAGCCGAAACAAATTCAGGGTAGGTAGTCTCTTTTAAGGCCTGCGCAGACGAGGGACTATTTTTCCGCGAACAATTTGCAACAACCAATGGACGTCAACCAATAGATTAAAAAACGTGTTGTACTTCGTAGCACAACCATGAACGCATTCAAGCAAAAAAACAAAAAAAAAACATTTTTTACTTTTGATTTTTATACTTGACACTAGATGGCGTTCAAAAATGTTTTTTTGCTTTTCTAACAATTTACCAGTAATGAAATAGGTGTAAATAATGAGTAAAAATTATTAGGCATGCTCTCGTTTCATCAACTTTAATGCCAGCTAGAATTTTAGCGTGGTCGTGTGGGAAGGAATCTTTCCAGCATGACCAGTATAGTATATCTACGATAATTGAGGGGTATACAATTTCTAATTAGTGGTTTAAATAGTATAAATTAAAAGGATTTTTACAACACGAAAAAACAACACAACAACCAATGTACAGGAACCGTCGTTTATATCCGGCGGACAAAAGTCCCTCGTGATCAGCTCACATGAGGACTATGCAGATTAGTGTCTGAGATGCTCTAGCTAATTTCAACTCGATAAATTTTAGATTTCACCATCATCTGTTCTCGCTGATAGACTTTATCTAGAATTCTGCGACCATCACGTATGCTGTTTGGTTTGACAAACACACATGACGTTTTTAGTCCCCGGGGTTAGGTAGAAACTGTAAACGCCTCCTGCTATGATCCTTACATAATCCTTTTTCATAGTCCACGTTCATGCATCTGGACCTTGGCACCTGGAGGAGCTCGTGGCTAAATAACAATAGCGGGTCCGTGGATGGGTGCCACCAATTACATACCAAAGGAAAGCACGTTAAGCCGTTGGTCCCGGCTGTCATTTGTTGATCTTTGACAGTCGTTACTGGTACCTAGTCAGTGGCCCGAAAGCCTTTTTTTTATAAATATTAAATGGGCTTACTCTTGACCTCAATCTAGTCCTGCGGACAGAGATGAGGTCGAGCTAATCCAAAAGAAGCCTAGATTGGGGTCATATGAACTTGGGAACACCGACGCAGGCAGGGAATTCCACTCCTTGGTTGTGCGCATAATAAATGATGTAGTAAAGCGCTTCGTGCGAATGTGTGGAACATCGACAAGGTATGGGTGATAACCTGCAGTACGTCTGGACTCCCGATGAAAGAACGGAGATTGTAGAATGAGCTCGTGGAGCTCTTGGGCACACTCAACGAACTACAATCTTTAAAATTACCGACAAACATGCAACTTTGCGCCGGTGGGCCAGGCTATGAAGCCTGGTACCATTCAGCTTATCGTCACCAATGAGCCTCTTGGTTCTGAGCTCAACAGAGTAGAGTCTGACAACGTCTTAACAAGGAGTAACGTATTACCAAGGTCAGTGTATGTCCTTCCAGGGCTTTCCCTCCCGGCGGTTCGTCCCAATTATCTACTACCTTTATGTAGAACTGTCTGCTGACGATGGTTTCATGTGAATCATCTCAGGAATTCGTTATTTCCTGTTGGAGGTCGAAAGATCTTTAGGTAGGTACATCATTGTAATTGACAAATACCTTTAGTTGCTATAAATAAAGGCGACACGTCGCCGGTCAAGTTGAATTTAGGTCAATATTTAATTTGACTATACAGGTTCACCAACAAGACCATGTTGCCTAGGTACACCGTACTCCGTAGACATCTACTTAGTTCATGTAATAATAATGTGTGTAGTCATCAATAGAGACAGATGAATCTACAGGGTGTAAACGGACCCTTCACGAAGCCATCAACCAAGCATTATGTTCCTTTTGTTTTCAATGTAGATATCTATACTAATATTATAAAGCTAAAGAGTTTGTTTGTTTGTTTGCTTGAACGCGCTATTCTCTGGAACTACTGGTTCGATTTGAAAAATTCTTTTAGTGTTAGATAGCCCATTTATCGAGGAAGGTTATAGGCTATAAAATTTCACGCGGACGAAGGTCGCCGGCAACAGCTAGTAATAAATTAAAATTAAACATTTAGATTATTATGTTGCCATTGGAAATTGTGTGTTGGTATGTAATTGAGTTATTTTATTGGCTGTTTCTGTTGTTATCAATGTAGATTTAAGTTATCAATTGAACATTTAGATTATTATTATGTTGACTTTTGAAATTGTGTGTTAGTACGTAAGGAATTGAGTGTTATTATGTAAGTAATTGAGTTATTTTATTTTAAATGTGTGTCAGTGGTTTCTACAACTAACTTTATTATTATTTGTAAGCTCTCGAGTAAAATGTAGCGAACCAACCATTTTAATATAACATCCTTTTGTAATGAAACCTACATTTACGAATAAATTTGATTTGATTTGATTTATACACATCAAACTAAGTAACTTTACGCAAAAAATATTGCAGGGTCCTTTACTTTTTTTTGGAGTAAAAAATAACGTTTTACGGTAGGACTCAATGTAACGCACTGAAAACATTGTGCTGATGGATGTATTGAATAGTACGGGGGTCGTGGAGGTGTTTAAAGTATAAAAGTTACATTAAAAACATGTATTTAAAAAAAAAAACTTGTGAAAAAGTTGGGACTTTGACCCCCAATATCTCCGCAACTAGAAGGTTCCCAGGTATGGTCTAGAAACAAAAAAAAAATATCGCAAAGACGGGGAGAACAAGTGCCTTTTGGCTTCGTTAAGGGTCTTGTTACACTCTTGATACAAATAAATAAAATTGTAGTGTCTGTTTGTAATTTCAAAATAACAGCTTTTTACTGAATGCAGTAGCGGCCAGACTCCCTAATACATACAACTGCTGAAATGTGGAACTATCAATGTAGATACACCCGTGTCTAACTTATCGGGGATAACAAGCGTGTTATGTTATGTGCAAAGTAAATATAAAACCTAGACAGTAGTTATAAAAGCCAAACGTCTCATTGACCCGTAACAAACAGGAAAAATACCAGTTTCGGAATAAATAAGCAGTCATACAGTTTATATATCTTTACTCATAAGTTAGTAACATGTCGTCTCTCAACATTCAAACATGTACAAATTACGTTTAAATGTTAAATAAATAATAATAAATTGTTCAACATGTTTATTGATAGTGTTTTATATTTAGTTATTGGTGTTTTGACTGTGCAGTGTGCCTATGACAGGGACGAAGGTGTGTTTTGTTTAATTTACATTATTTATCCCATTACATACCGAGTTTCCCCCGTGATTAAAAGCCGTTGGTCCCGGCTGTCATTTCTAGATCTTTGACAGTCGTTACAGATAGTCAGTGGCCCGAAAGTTCGACAACCAGTCTTACCAAGGGGTATCGTATTGCCCAGTACTAACTGGGTTGTGGAGGTCAGCTAGGCAGTCGCTCCATGTAAAATACTGGTATTCAGCTGCATCCGGTTTGACTGGAAGCCGACCCCAACATAGTTGGGACAAGGCAGGCAGATTAGATTAGAGGTTTAACCATAAAGGCTGTTTAAAATTAAGAAATGTTTAAACGTCCACCAATTATCATTAATAATGATTCTTACCTAGTTCCGCCAAAACCGTTGTCCCTTTATTATTATTCCTTTATTTGTTTTTGTGGTTTATTCATTGTACATAAAAATATGTAAAATGTGTATATTTTACATATTTTTTTAATATTAAAACATATAAAACATTTAAGAATATAAAAAATAGTGGTCCGCCGCTGTCGGGAGTAGGGTCCAAACTACCGGTGGTTAGGGCTCCAGAGACAGGAACCTCCTCACAATGAGAGCCGTACCGCCATCTGAATCAGGCCTTTGATCCAACCGCCTAAGGAGAGCCTCGAAAGATGGTCGTCGAGGCTTTTGGCAATAAGGCCATTGGCCGTCACGACGATCGGCACAATGATAGCCGAGTTCACATTCCACATCTCGACAACCTCGTGTGCCAAATTATTATTATCATCGTCATCATGATTCACCTGCCCTCATCCCAATTTATTTGGCGTCGGCGCAACATGTCTTCTTCCATTTCTTCACTATTACTCGTCATCTCATCAGACACCACTTTTCTAACCATTTAATCCTTCATACAGTAATAAATGAATGCAATAAACGTATTGAGTATTGAGTATTGAGTACAGTGCATTCATCAATGATGAAGCAGATGTTGAGTGATGATGAGTTAATTATTTTGTTTATTGAGCAGCATTTATGAATAATCCCATAAATAGTATAAGGTCTATCTATTCATACCTACACGAAATATTTTAAGAGTAACTTCTTTAAGTCATAAAGTCGCCATAGCAACGAAAACAAAAAATATCTGAGTGTTTTTTTTTTTCCAAATTATTATAATTCTAAAAAAAATTGAGGTTTTTTGCATACAACCTTTACTCCCATATTCTAACAATGAAACTAGGTAAATACGACGTAGTAAACTAGCGTAATGGATGTTCAAAAATCAGGAGCTAGTATTTATTTTGTGGGTCAAGTAATTTTAAATTATTTATTTTTTATAAAAATATACTCAGATTAAAAAAAATAATCCCTTGAAATGGCTTCGTTATAGCCGTTAGATGATTCCCTGAAAATATTCCGTGTATGAATAGTTAAACCTTATATAAATAATTTACTTAAAAAAAAACGTAATTAGTGAAACATCACGGACGAGATTAGAAGTACTTACCTTCATAATATACAACCACTGGCTGTGGTATCTTCTTGAAAATAGAGAAAAGAAAACATATACCAGTGGCGAAGGTTCCATACAACTCGGTTCCTACCGGATTCCCTTTGAAAAATGGCACAGTCAGTATTCTATAGACAAATAATATAATCACATTAAGGGCATTACATTGCTCGATGACCTTGATGATTAGATCCCTGTACTGGTTTTTGTTGACTTGCCCCGCACATTTCGCAAAATTTCGGTTTTTATTTATTATTTAAAAATATTAAAAGAAATAACAGAAAAAAAACAATACAGATTGTTAAGTATATCATTACATATTTGTTGTTACAAAATTCATGCCGATCTATTCAGCCGTTACAGAGATAATTTACAATTAAGGTTGAAAAAGGACCTATTTTCTACGATTAACCAAAAAAAATTGAGAAGGTTTATTAAAATTTTAAACAATACAATTTATTTGTGATGAACTTAACTATAACATACTTTTTTTACACGGGAAACGCACGAAGGGATTCATCAACAAATTTCTTTGAACATACGCTGTTTTTGGGATTTGAGCCATGTAATGCCCTTAAAGATCGCTGCGGCGGTCGATCTTTAAGGGCATACATGCGGCTTAACTCTTTCAAAAATTGACCCTTCGCTACTGACATATACTGTCACTTACGGGATATCTTCCGTGATTTTTCATTATGTTGAGCTCCCAAAATAAAAAGTTTAGTTGTAAACCGTGAAAGCTTAAAACAGTGTTAGAAAAAAATATTGATTTTGTCAACTTTTTTTGAAAACAAAACATTGCTCCTCACTAAGAATTTCTTGTGTATAGTGGGTGCGTTTACAAACATTTAAACTCACATACACAAACAGCCAGACCCGGAACAACTACCTGTAGGTCATACAAATCCGGTCTTGTTCCGTGCGGGGATCGAACCAAGCGCTCAGCCACATGACGTCAAACCATTAAATGAGTCACTACTGTTCAGTTTCGCTAGTTAATTTAATTTGACATTGTATAAAAGCCCAATTCTGGAAAAGGATCCCAGTTGCCGGTGGTCAGGGCTCTGGACAAACTCCTTCGTTTGTCAATCCAGTACATTTTTAACTCCCGACGAAAGAGAGGTGTGTTATAACTCTGTGTGTCTGTCAGGGGCATCATAGCTCCTGCACGGAAGAACTGATTTTGATTAAGTTTTTTCGTTTGAATTTTTAGGATATAATGTCTGCAGACTCAAAATCTCGTCATGAAGAATATATGTGTGTCTTAGTCTGTGCTATATAAATGTATTTACCTTCTATTCTTTGTTTTCATTCGAAAACATATTTAAAAAATATATTTTCGATGGTTAAACCTTTGGTTATTGTATTGCCCAAAAAGCATTATTCTTAGCAAAACAACTACCTTGCATATTGTAGAACAATGAAACATTGAAAATAAATTTAGCCATAAATGCTTTAAATTCCTATAACTGTGGCGGTCAGACAGGCAGTCACTTGAATTTAACCAGAACACAGAACCCAGCATATTCGGGTAAAGGCAGATGCTAATCATGATTAGTTTAAACCAATTTGTTGTGCGACATAAAAATCTTTGATTAACCCAAAATACTTATTTTGATATCACCTTGAAGATGTTTTTCATTTGACTAACGAGGTTCATTATAATCCCAATTTTCGTTTTTTCAATGAAATTATAATCTAGTTAAGTAATAATTGTATGTGATGAGACCAAAACCATTTTGCAGTCTAAAATCATATGAATGGCTACAATTTTATTAGAAAATTTAAGAGAACACTTGCGTCAAAAATTAACTTAACAGGGCGTATAAATACCTGGCCCCGTAGCATGACCACCGTAGACAAGGATTTCTTTGACATAATCGACAAAATTACAGATAGTTTAAAGAAATCTGTCATTGTGTCGACACAATCTGTCATTTTGTCGATTCTTCCGTCAAATAAATCCTTGTCTTGGTCATGCTACGGGGGCTATACTTTAATTAGTTACCTAACAAAGAGTTTTAAAAGACTTATTATAGAGCGGACATTAGGAATATTTTCATACAAAAATTTTGATCCTAAACATTTTCGATTTTGACAAACGAATGCTGTTTAACAAGCGAACCTGTGACACTAGACAGACCGATTTGTTACTAATCAGTAACAAGTATTTTGGAATACGATTTTCTGCTTCTCGTCCGGTCTATCGCTCGTAAATATTTTAATATCTTTGATACCTAGGTACTTTTGAATTAAATGAACTTGGGTTGTATTGAAGATTTTAATGATTATAATCCTGTAACTACATACATGTTACGGTCGCGAATCATATTTCGTTTCACATATAGCCTGAAACTGACCTGCAAATTGCAAAAATCCTAAGAAAATTTGCATTTCGCGACAACCCTGACTCGTCCACCTTAACAGGGTGTATAAATACACTTTGATTCGATACCTAGATACTTTTGGCACAGGCCGTATCTAAGTCCTATTTCATTTTTTTTAGTTAACCCGTATTGTCCCACTCCCGAGCAAAGGCCTCCCCCTATTCCTTCCACTTCTCACGATGGTGTGCTTCTTCTTGCCAATTCGCGAGGAAGCCATCCAAGACGTTCCGCCATCTTCTCTTCGGTCTACCGCGACCCCGTCTAGCTGTTTCAGGACTCCAGTCTTGCGATATTCGGCCTGCCCCGTCCCATTTTAGTCTGGCAGCTTTATAAGCTACGTCGGCAATTTGGGTTCTGGAGCGCAGTGTGGTGTTCCTATTTCATTAACCCCAATCATTCACCGAACTAAAGAAAATTCTTGTTACCAATATGATTTAGAGAATCAACCATCATTCTTCACGACCACCTATTTACCCGACTTATGATAAGCGAGTAACGCACAATTTTATAATTGACCAAATTACATGAGAAACGGAGCATGTAATACGATGGGACTGAAAATTTGCAAGCATTGCTAATGTATTTTTTTTTTTTTTCAAATTGAAGGTTATGAATATAATGGGAGTAACAAGCCCTTTAACGAAGCCGAAAGGCACTTTTTCTCCCCGTCATCATTGCGATCATTTTTTTGTTGGAGACCATACCTGGGAACCTTCTAGTTACGGAGATATTGGGGGTCAAAGTTCCAACTTTTTCACAAGTTTCTTTTAAATACATGTTTTTAATGTAAGATTTTTACTTTAAACACCTCCACGACACCCGTACTATTCAATCCATCAGCACAATGTTTTGAGTGCGTTACATTGAGTCCTACCGTGAAACGTGATTTTTCACCCCAAAAAAAAATTCGTTTCCCAGCAATAATTTTTGCTTAGAGTTTAGTTCGATGTACAGAATGCTTGGTTGACGGCTTCGTGTAAAGTCCGTTTACACACTGTATATGTTGATGGATGGAGAGGGAGATGAATACCATGATGGATTGTGTGAGGAATAATATGACAGAAAATGGAGTCAATGATGCCGTGACGTCTGACTGGGAAGCATGGAAGACAAAATCGTGTTGTGCCGACCCCGAGTAGAATGGGACAAGGACAGGAAGATGGTAAAGAAACCTAATGTTATGTGATATCAACCATCACCATAACCTCACAATAATTATATCATCAATTCAAACAAAATTTTATTAAAGGCTTAGCGTTGCCATACAACGTGGCAACGCCGCCAGTCTTTTGGGTACATTACCAGTTGACTACGTTGAGGAGGAGTTTTTTGACTCCATTTTTTAAGTTTATTTTTAAGTTAGTTTGTTAATATAGGTTATTTTAATTTATTAATGTATATAATATTTACTATGAATAAAATTATGTATAAAAAATCTAAAAAAAAAAAAAAAAATTCTAACAAATAAAATTGAAGTCTGTTTGTAATTTTTAAATATAAGCTTTTTCTTGAATGCATATGAAAGTATATACCTACGGTCATCATCATCATCTGCCCAGCCTTTTCCCAACTATGTTGGGGTCGGCTTCCAGTCTAACGGGATGCAGCTGAATACCAGTATTTTACATGGAGCGACTGCCTATCTAGTATATACCTACGGTAACTGTACTTAAAACAAAAATAAAATTAATTTTGTCTGTTTGTCTGTCTGTTTGTTCCGGCTGATCTCCGTAACGACAGGACCGACTTTGACGGGACTTTTACTAGCAGATAGCTGATGTTATAAGAAGTAACATAGGCTTACTTTTATTCAAGACAAAGGATTCGGGTTCAGTACAAAAAAAAACCCAGGAAAATGTAAACAAAATCCGATTCAAACAGGAAGTAATATTTTTATAATAATTTCTCGCAAACGAAGTCGCAGCCAGTTCCATAAATCAACGGTCAATTCGCTCCGATTCTCTGAGCAACGCCTCCTAACTGAAATGATAGTCATCACTCACTCATACTGTTTAATTTTTCAGGAGAAATATGCCAGACGGCGGAAGCTGTGGGCAAGTGTGTTCAGGTCTACAAATGTCTGTCATCAATCCTCGATTTGAAGAAGAGGAAAGACCCGCCGGTAAGAAATTTTTTTCATTGAAGTCTTACTGTTATCTGACTGCCTCGTTGGTTTAGTGGTTGCCCGTTACAAGCGCAACTGCTGAGCATGAAGGTTTCGATTCCCGGGTCGGGCAAAGTGTTTTTGGGTTCTTCATCAAGACTTTCTCAGTAGCAGCCGCGGATTCTGGATTCGTGTCCCGTTGATGGCAATAGGCTCGCCCCCTATTACATGGGATTTAAAACATAACTGGCGAGATGTGGGTGTACTATTAGTACACCTCTGCCTAACTCTTTGGGGATTACAGACGTGATGTTATGTTATGAAAGAAGAAGACATGCGCCTACCACAAATAAATTGGAAAAAGAGTAGCACAAAACTGGATTTTAAAATTACCTTCATCAAATTTTTTTAAAATTAAAAAAAAAATTGATGGTAATTGGGATTTTCCCATCAGAAATTACTCAGTGGCAAACAGAATTTCAGACATGCATTATTTCACACGAGACTTTAACATATGGCGAAATGTAAGATGTGGGCTTCTGTCTACTCCATAGATTGAAACAGCCCCCGTAGCATGACCACCGTAGACAAGAATTTCTTTGACGGAAGAATCGACAAAATGACAGATTGTGTCGACACAATGTCAGATTTCTTTGCACTATCTGTCATATTGTCGATTCTTCCGTCAAAGAAATCCTTGTCTATGGTGTTCATGCTACGGGGGCAGGTATGATGTTACTCTATGTTGTCTTTATGTCTTTTGTCTCAAACGACAACTACAATAAATTAATGTAAATGCGTATCACGTCTTGATAATGGACGTGATGTGACAACGAGGCTGGTTGTAATATACTTTATATTTACACAGAGGTTATAACGTTAATATCTTAAGTTAACCATCTGTTATGAACATAACAGGTTAATAAAAGGTAAGGTTAACCTGTCCTGCCGTTACTAAAGAAGTCCTCGTTTCATCTTTACATTTGAAGGTTTTAGTAACCTTGGCAGTGACAGCCTAGTGTTGTGACCGTCGGACTGCCAAGTCATAGACAATTCGAACCCAAGACACGCACCTCCAGTAATTCCAGTGTGAGACAGAGGGTCTAGCGCCATCTCTTTCCTGCTTTAAGACGTCATAGTAACGCCCCTGATTTTTCAGATTAACGTGCGTTTTGTTTAATAATCACTTGCTTTAGTGAAGGATAACATCGTAAGGGAACCAAGCCTGAGAGATATATCTAAGTCCGCCTATGTATAGTCACGAGCACCATATGTACACTTTCCTAAATTTAAAAGCAATTTTCGCGAGAAATAACGATTGTAACTTGGAGATATAACGATTGTAACGATTGTAACTTTGGAACTCATATTTTTATGAAAAAGATCCTTTTTCATAAAAATATGAGTTCCAAAATACTATGTTCGCAACAACATATGAAATTGTAATCAGAACTGTAGGAGAAACAACACAATACAGAAAGAAGTTACCTTGGTTATAATTGCATCGTATAATACGTAAGACTAGGCGCTGCAGCAGGAGATTTAGCAGTGGGGCACTCACAACGATCTTGAACTTAAGAACACACATTAATTTAATAATAATGGGAAAAACCCACAATGAGACGCTCCACCGGAATAAATTAAGGATATAAATGTTGTTTTCGTCGTTAACTTATTATTACAAGTAACAGCACAGCGGTTGTTGATCGTTTTGCGACCTCCAAAAGTCCAAAAAACTTAAAATTAATTAACATTTTCATCGAGTCCGTAATCCCCGACGGGTTAGGCAGATACCTGGCTTATAGTAGGTCCACCCACATTTCGCCAGTTATAGTTAAGCCCCATGTAATTGAGGGCGAGCCTATTGACGACAACCGGGGATTAAAACCGGACTCCGTAGCTGCTACTCTACAACTCCTATTGGAAAAACTTGATAACACTACCTGGGATGCAAAACAGGACTTCGTACTGACATAACTTTTGAAGGATAATAGTAAGTTTCAAATCGTCAGGAGTGGAGACTCCTAAAATAGACCCTAGGAGTCATTAGCTCACATTTCGTATTGAAACCCACGTATAGCCGCGCCACACAACTCCAGACTCTGCACAGTAACCAAGAATTCTAAAATGACAAATCCCTAATAACACCATGGCCTACCCGCGAATAGGCAGATGATGATGATGATGATTGGCCTACCCGAGGATCATACCAAGGACAAGGACAGCGCCCATTAACCGCACTTGAAACCGCTGGACCAAAAAGGCAGTCTATATTAGGTCTAACTATTCATACACGAAATATTTTCAGAGAATCATCTAACGGCTATAACGAAGTCATTTCAAGGGTTTTTTTTTTACCTAAGAATATTTTTACGAAATATAAATAATTAAAATTAGGTATTTGCTCCACAAAATAAATACTGGCTCCTTATTTTTGAACATTCATTGTTAGAATAGGGAGTAAAGGTTTTAAGCAAAAAGTCTAAAAAAAAAAATAATTTCGTAAAAACAAAAACACTCAGAAAATTTTTTTTTTCGTTGCTATGGCGACTTTACGACCTAAAGAAGTTCGTGTATGAAAAGATAGACCTTATCTAAAGCGTCGATGGTCAATGATGTCAAACTATTTTTTTTTTGGACCACGTTACTCATGTCAGCCTATGAGGCTGGCTTCTGTTTAATCGGACTATCCTTTGGGCTCCTTGAGTGTAAGGCTTCCAGCCAGGGGCAGCAAATAACTTATGTACTGAGCAACTGCGAACAAGAATCTTGGCCTCCCTACACACCAATGAAACGTAGTCAAAATTTCTCTGTACTTTTAATGAATGAATGATTCTCATTTTCTTCGTAACAAAATTGATATCCCATTTTCTTAATCGATTGTACATCTAGACTTAAGGCGCAGATATACGACTTTTAACGTTTTTAAATTGAACATCACGTCTAAACTTGTAGTCTTATTTCTTTGAAAAAAATATATGTTATACTAGACAATTTTCTTCATAATTTGATATGTGAAAATGTGAAATTATATTTTTATAACATAGTGTAATTAATTTGTAAAGTAATGTCTAACGCGGGCAAAAAAACGATAATCACGCAAAAACTATCGGGCGTATTTGCATGAAAATTTACCATCTAAAAGACATTTAATGAGCCATATTTTAGTATACGACTTTTATTTGTATTGTGTTTGATAAATCAAGGAGGGTTGTTTTTTCGAAAAAACTTGGTGGACGTTGAAGCGGGAGCCCTTGCGGGCGATGGCTCGAATACTCGCTCAAGGACGCTGGCACTTAATGTCGCCTTAAGTTAGCAACTAAGCGGTGATCTGGCGTCTTTGTTGTCAATGTTGTGTTTACCCGTAATTCGCATATACAACATTATTTTTAGTATATGCGAAACCTGATTAAAGTTTGTTCAGAATAAGTAACTGAATCGATTCCAATCATTTTTAAACCATGTTATATTTTGTCCCAAAAATATTTAAAAAAAGTTACAAGTTCGCAACGAGCGACATTAAGTATCTGTCACAATAATTTAGGTACCTACTGCCAAATTATTATTATCAATGAGCTCAAGACGACGCTGGAGGCGCACACGCAGGCGCGCTGCGTAGTGAACACGTTTTTGCGCGGACAACCAGGTAACAGAACAAGCTTATAACTTTGTGATTTTTCATGATACAGTTTTGAAATTTAGTACATAGATTCATTATATAAAAAATATTAGACACGTGTTTCAGGTTTCGCATAAACTAAAACTAATGTTGTATATTAGAATATTACCGTATGATTTAGTATATGTATGTGTATGTATGTGCTGTGGGTGAACCTTAAGTAAATAAATAAACTGCGCGATAAGGGCACCCCCTGTGGGGTACGAGCCTAGGCTTGGGGCGTCGTCGCTGAGGGCAGCAAAGGGACAGGCTGGATCTAAATGATGTCATACAACTAATTTTAACTCCGTTATATTTCCAGATATGTTCATTCAAAAGAAATGATCCTGTTATATGTTGCGTCGACTGCGAATTGGTTAATGACACAAGGTAAGCACTTGTTTTCTAGCGACCAAAATTGATTTCTGTTCTATACACTACACTACTATACAGGGTGTAACAGAAAGGGTATAGTCATATGAAAGGATATGCTGCAGACCATCGAACTGAACAACTTCCTCCATGGGTCCAATATCGTAAAAGCGAAAAATTATCAGCTGTCCCATACTAAATTTCAATACCTACTCGACTCAAATGTATGGGACAACTGATAATTTATTCGATATTAAACCCATGGAGGAAGTTGTTCAGTTTGATGGGCTGCAGCATCCTTTCATATGACTATACCTTTTCTGTTACACCCTGTATACCACAGATATAGATAGACCTAGATAACGCAAGTATCACGATCTGTATGAAAACCAAGCGTGCCATTTTTTGACTACCTATTATGACGTCACAAGCACTATTTAGTGATGGGAAAATCAAACCGATTCAAATACGCCGCCGCGTACGGCGCCCCCCTCGTCCTACCCCCCGCCATGACGCTCACTGACGTGCGAATAGCGCTATGCTCCGATGCAGACTGAGCGCGAAATTGGCCACTTACGATTTTTGTACGTAAGCTAGGCACGCGAAGTAGTTGCTCTCGCGTTATCTAGGTCTATCTATATCTGTGCTGTATACCCTACACTACACACACACTTCACTACACTACTATATACTTAGTGAGTCGATCGTGTATCCCCAACCCTGTTCAAGTTCGTCCGGGGAACTGCTTCTTAGCGTGGCGACGATGACAAATATTCATTACATATTTATAGCCCAAAATATATCTATGCGAACTCCGCTCAAAGAGCGATCTCCCTCTAGCTCGCATAGCCAGCACTAAGTTCCCCGGACGAACTTCAACAGTACTACGAATGCCGCAACATTTCTGTCGAAGAACCAATGGTCTCCTCGGTTCTCTTTCGAAAGTCTATGTCAATGTTAACGTGTTTTGGGAACCCGAAAGAAAGTCTGGTAACCAATCTTACCAAGGGGTATTGTGTTACGTAGTACTAACTAGGTTGTGGAGGTCAGATAGGCAAACGCTCCGTGTAAAATACTGGTCTTCCGCTGCAGCTCGTGGCTAAATAATAACATCTGTTCGGATCGAATAGGTTGGTCTGTCGATGGGTGACCACCAATTACATGCTGAATTTCCTCCGTGCCTCGGAAAGCACGTTAAGCCGTTGGTCCCGGCTGTCATTTGTAGATCTTTGACAGTCGTTATACCCTACCGGTATCGTATTACCCAGAACTAACTGGGTTGTCGAGGTCAGATAGGAAAGCTTTATGTATAATACTGATATTCAGCAGCACCCGGTTAGACTGGAAGCCGACCCAACATAGTTGAGAAAAGGCAGGAGAATGATGATGAGCTGCATCTGAATAAGACTGAAAGCCGAGCACGACATAGCTAGGAAAATACTGCAGCATACAAAACAGCATAATCAGCCTATAATGTTCCCACTGCTGGGACACAGGCCTCCTCTCTATGAGAGGGAAAGGGCTATAATCCAACACGCGGGCCCAGTGCGGGTTGGTAGATGTCACATGTCTTCGAATGTTTGATTCTAGGACATGCCGGTTTCCTCACGATGTTTTCCTTCACCGTTTTGAGAGCAGTGGTCATGAAATAAATTGTACAAAGTAATGCGCCTGCCTGGGTTCGAACCCACGACTTACTGCTCGTAAGTCGAGACCGCCACCACTAGGCCACCTCTCGGAAAGTACTGGGTAGATGTTAAATCAAAGGTTTTATTTATTTCAGAAATGCAGTTGTCGACAGTGATGGAGGAATCTACTTTAAAAGCGGCCAAAAGGCGAGAGACAGTAAGTTTTGATCTTAATTGTTTCACTATTGCAGTGTTATTTTACCTTACAAACACAGTGAAATGACTATATTCAAACACCTAAAAAAGAAAGAGGGTAGACAGATTTATCTGCTCCTAACAATTTATTTTCTGTCCAACCACATTCTAAAGTCAACCCGCGTCAACCCGCTTGCAAAGCAGGACGTCCGGACCACGTTGAATTGCAATGCTAAAGCAAGTAAAATAATAATTGCAATGCTAAAGCAAGTATGCTTTAGCATTGCAATTATTATTTTTTCTGGTACTGATACTGCTAGCCTGCGTCATCCCACTGCTTGGCAAAGACCTCTAGGGATCCAGGATAATGTGGGCCACTGGCCGTTTGTTTTGTCCAGCTCGTCTCGCCATCTTCTGCGAGGTCTGCCGCGACGCCTTCTGGCTTTGTCAGGGCTCCAGAAAGTGGTTATTTTGGCCCACAGCTCATTGGGCATGCAGCAGATAACGTTCATATTCATATTCGTTAATTTTCGTTTTTCGTTTCAGGATGTCTCGACCACCTTACACAACTGCCATACGCTTGCCAGACCAATGGTGTGGAGCGAGTGTGGGACCGGCAGAGACAGTGCCACGCGTTCGAGACCACCTTCAAAACCGTCGTGGTGGGCGGAAATGATGCTGAGAGGTCCCGGTATCCGCATATGGTGAGATCTTATACCTAAGAAAGTCTTCTGAAGGAGATTAACAGTCAAGTTCTTTTAACTTAACAGACAGTTGCTCTGGGGAGTCAGTTTGCCATTTCTTGTCTCTAACTAAAACACCCTAAACCACAGGCTGGGCCCAATTGCGAAACTGTCTTTGGTTTAAAAAGTGGTGATTATGAATTTGTTATTTTGAGGAGCTCGTGGCTAAATAATAACAGCCGCTCGGATCGATCTTTAAGTTAAGCCGTGCCTGCCTAGGTTGGTCTGTGAATGGCTGACCACCCATTACATACCGAGTTTCCCCCGTGCCTCGGAAAGCACGTTAAGTCATTTGTAGATCTTTGACAGACGTTACAGGTAGTCACTGGCTCAAAAAGTCTGACTACCAGTCGTACCAACGGGTATCGTATTATCTAGTACTAACTGGGTTGTGGAAGTCAGATAGGCAGTCGCTCCATGTAAAATACGGGTATTCAGCTGCATCCGATTGACTGGAACCCGACCCTAATATAGTTGGGAAAAGGCTTGGCAAATGATGATGAATTTGTTATTTTGATCGTCCGGGGAAATGCTTAATTCTGAGATGCGGTTTGCAACGAAATAGGAGTCGGTATGACTAAATCCTGGTGGTTCTCGCAAATGAACATACGAGAATCTCTCGACCCCCGACTCATGGTATAAGTAGAAACCGTCGGGTTTTGATCGGTAGGAATCCGACATAAGACTCAATTCTTCTTAGGTGGTGGGTATCCACGAGGACTTCTTCACTCCAAAAAGAGGCCAGTCCTTTGAAGAGTTCACTCCATTTCAGGATCTCCTGTGCTAGGCTTGCCGTGAATCCGGTTTCCTCTATTTAGGACCCATTACATAGTTTCTTCTTCTTACCTTAATACGTATTGCATTCCAGGCGTTGCTAGGATTCGGCCAAGATGAGCATTCGGCTCAGTGGCTGTGTGGAGGTTCGCTGATCAGCGAGAGGTTCGTGCTAACTGCCGCGCACTGCATATCCGAGACTGTCATGTAAGCAAGGACATTATATTCTTCTACCTCAAATCCCCCTGTTTTAAAGTTGTAAGCTATATTGTCTAGACTCCTTTTAATAAAGTTTCTGATCCTCTGGAATGAAGGAGATGTAATGAATGGTTCAATGTTCGGGATTCTCAAAAGGGGAAAAAAAACATCGTGAGGTAACCGGATGTCTTTAAACATGAGCAAATCGAAGACATGTGATATGCGGCACAGCAGCACCAACCCGCACTGGGCCCGTGTGGTGGATTACGGCCCACCCAGCAGCTGGAACATTAGAGCTTATTAAACTATGCTACAAAATACCTTGAAATGCTCAAAAACCGGACGAGTTCCGTCACAATCCTTTCAATCAAAGCCATAACTTGTTCTAAACAGAATATTTTTTGCACCCTTCTCGCTACAATGATCACATTTTCTTCACAGAGGACCAGTACGTTTCGTAGCCATGGGCATCCTCAAGCGGTCAGATCCTGCCAAGCTCTGGCAAATTTACAACATAAAGAGGGCCATCGCACATCCAGACCACAAGCCGCCTTCCAAGTACCATGACATTGCTTTATTGGAAACTGATAAAACGTGAGTTTTACTTATTATTTTCACCAAAAAAGCCATCACAGTTCAAGATCCACAGACTAAGAGCATATAAGGCTTATAACTATGTCACAATAATGTTAATACTCTGACTCCTAAACTAGGAGAATGTGCCTGTGTCTTAGGAGTCAGCCATAACAAACAAAGCCACACAGATATAAATATAATATGTCATCACTACATAGTACAATACAAAGTAGCTTCCCGCTGTCCGTCTGTCCCTATGTAGGTATGCTTAGATATTTTAAACTACGCAACGGATTTTGATGCGGTTTTTTTTTTAATATATAGAGTGATTCAAGAGGAAGAGTTATATGCAAATATATTGCACCCGTGCGAAGCCGGAGCGGCTAGTAGTATACTAAAATGTTTAGAAACGGCAGCTGCATTATAGCAAACAAGTCTTGGAGTCTGCAGTGGAGTCCAACGTTTTGGCAAGCGTAGTGTGACCACCTCTAGCTATAAAGTACCCCGTCTAGTATAAGACCGGCCGCCGGAAAAAGTGGCTGGGTGTGGAAAGCGGAATCTTCGTAAGGAAAGGTCTATCTTTATTTAATGGTGGACTGTTTAAGTAGGCCCTGAGCAAAGACATGCAAATATTTACGAGCGTTAGACGGGACAAGACGAAGATAATCGTAATTCAAAATTAGTTACTACTTAGTAACAAATCGTTCAGTGTAGTGTCATATGCCCGCTTGTCTACCTAGCATTTGTGTGTCAAAAACTACAATGTTCAGCATCAAAATTTTTGTACGAAAATATTCTCTTATAATTTCTTTAGCGCTGAGGTTAAGTTTTATGCAACTCATTCAATTCATTATGTACTTCCTAAGTCAATCTTGGACGTCACAGACACGGTGAAGGAAAACTTCTTGAGTAAACCTGGACTTATAATAATTAAGTCTAACATCACCAACCCATCTTGAGTAAGCGTGATAGTGATCAATGCTCGTGTCTCTCTGTATGAGCAGAATAATTTGCCCAGCAGTGGGACAGTAATAGGCTGGTATTGTAATGAACTGGGATATGCTTTGTGAGTATTTGTGAGCGTATGTCTGCATTCTAACCAAAGCGACAATCGCGTTCTTTTTTGTTCGTTCAATCCTAATCTCCCTGAAACTCACCATGTCCCACCAATTTTTTTTTTTTCTGCGGCAAGCCTTCAAAAGGCGACCGGTCTTTGGGGATAAGACCGGGGAGTGGAGTGAGGGATTTTTACCGCACTAAAACCACCCCAGTGGTCATCATCCACTCATGAGAGGAGTGCATCCTCCGTTTCCTTTTAAAAGGCCTGTCCGGAGCCTTCTCTGTGCAACGCCTGTTAAGGCACATCCCTGGGACCATGTTCCACCTAGTGAATCAATATAAAAGTATAGTTATTTGTTCCAGTGTGAGATTCAGCAAGGACGTCTTCCCAGCTTGTCTGGACTACTCCGGCGACGAACGGGCAATAGCTTTCGCGACAGGCTGGGGCAAGCTCGGTCAGAACCGGCCGCTTGCTGATAATCTACAAGAGGTAAGGGGTTACTCAAATGCCTGCCTATATTAATAGCGTACCATCAATCCTGTTATCACCGAAGGGCTAGACATAGATATGGTCGTCGTCGTCGTCGTCGATTTTTATACTGTACTCATACATAAAAAGAGGTAGATATCGCACTAGCGCGCGCAAATTGTTGCAGACAAATTCAGACAATTGTCGTAATTTAATTACTTCAAGCGCAATAGCTATCTCTTTCTGTATCATACGTTCCGTATTATCTATCGCAGTCGTAACAACGCAACGATATTTGAACGCCGCTCAGTATGAACGTAGCGTATCTTTCTTTATAATATCACTAGCGACCCGCCCCGGCTTCGCACAGGTGCAATATATACATATAAACCTTCCTCTTGAATCACTCTATCTATTAAAAAAAACCGCATCAAAATCCGTTGCGTAGTTTCAAAGATTTAAGCATACAAAGGGACATAGGGACAGAGAAAGCGACTTTGTTTTATACTATGTAGTGATTGACAGTACTGTAGTAATTGCTTGAATTACTTTATTCTAACTTTTGACATTTCTAACAACTGTGAATAGTTAGAATAGCTTTGCTTTCTTTGATAGTTCTCACTTCGTTCAAAATTCTTGTCTATTGCATAAAAATGCTTGCATAAGTAATTATTTATACTCAAGTTATTATTTCAACTTGACTATAAATACCAGGGCAAGTAATTAGGGACGAGTCGAAGACAATTTCAAGTATCGTTAAAACTTAAGAAAAGAAAATGGGCGTACCATACGCCCCGAAGTAGTAAACCAACGTGCCCACAGCATATTATTATGATCATTCAGCGTCTAATCGTAATTTACTTCAAACCTGAATACAACACTGATGCTTGGTAGCAGAAGTAGCCGAACGAATCAATAACTGTCAGAAACAGACTCCATAGATGGACGTCGTACTTGAGGCACTTAGGGCGCGTACCCACTATGTCGTGACGACAGATTATCGTGTCGCTTAAAGCGTCGTGACTTGTGTATTTAAATGGAGGTGTTCGCATATAGGACCACACAATTCACCTTCGTCCACAATTATCTAACGATAAATTAATCGTCACGACATAGTGGGAACGCGCCCTTACAGGACTTCATTCCACTTAGTTGTCTTGATATACAGGGTGGAAGGGACACTGATATTAAAACAGTTACCGTACCACGTATTGAGTACATCACATACAGAAATTTTTCGTCGGTTATTAAAAAAAAAAATTGCTGATTCCTACAAAACTGCAATTTTTTAATTTTACCGATGAGAAATTTTCAATGTGGGTTCAGAATGATGTACTGAATACGTGGTAACCGTTTTAGCGTCGATGTCCCTTCCACCTTGCATTGGCCGGCTAGTGTTTTAAAAAATAATTAAATATTACTAATTAAATATTCTTTACTATACAGGCTGTAAACAGACCCTTCACATAGCCGTCAACCAAGCATTCTGTACATCAAACTAAGTAACTTTACGCAAAAATTATTGCTGGGAATCGACTTTTTTTTGTGGGGTGAAAAATCACGTTCTACGGTAGGACTCGATGGAAAGCACTCAAAGCATTGTGCTGATGGATGGAATGAATAAAAAAAAAGAAATATCTTACATTAAAAACACGTATTTAAAAAAAAACTTATGAAAAAGTTGGAACTTTGACCCCCAATATCTCCGTAACTAGAAGGTTCCCAGGTATGGTCTAGAACAAAAAAAAATATCGCAAAGACGGGGAGAACAAGTGCCTTTCGGCTATGTTAAGGGTCTATTTACAACCTTTATTAAAAAGTTTTCTCTGTCTCTTTTCAGGTGACCCTAGAGCAGTTTTCGAAGGAAAACTGTCTGAAGCACTTCCCCCCTCACAGACTTCTAAAACAAGGGTACAGTGCAAGCAAGCAGATGTGCTACGGAGACGAGACGCACCCCAAGGATACTTGTGAGGTATGGTACTTGGTTTTATGGATGGCCAATAGCCATGAGCTCCACTATCTTTGACCCGAAAGCGGGACTGTTGAGCGTGGGGTCCTATGGGATGGGCTCTATTTCCATCTCAGTGTAATTGGGCTAAATTTGGTACCTATACAGAGTATAACAGAAAGGGTATAGTCATATGAAAGGATATGCTGCAGACCATCAAACTGAACAACTTCCTCCATGGGTTCAATATCGTAAATGCGAAAAAAATATCAGTTTTCCCGTACTAAATTTCAATACCTACTCGACCCAAAAGTCCAATGACAAATGTGTGAACCTGCAAAACGAAAAAAAAATTGGCGTTTTGTCTTTCGCAAATCATTGAAAGTAAAGTCAGAAGGTCGAAATTCCATTAAATTGGCCATCCACTGCTATGTAGAATGATCACGTTAGCTGTTCATTTGTTTCCCAGACAGTGTGCTACTGCTACTGTCAAAATGACTGATCTTTGATCTTGTTACAAAAAGCTTCCTGCTGGCAAAGGTAAATTAGCTGTGACAGGTTGTTTCTGTATCTTTTTTTTGAATTCCCCAGGGCGACAGCGGCGGCCCTCTCCAAGTGACGTCCGAGATCTCCAAGTGTCTGTACTCAGTGATAGGCGTGACGTCATTCGGGCGCGCGTGCGGGTACGCCGGGGACGCGGGAATGTACACTCGCGTCCACCACTACGTGCCCTGGATCGAGAGCATCGTGTGGCCGGGGTCTTATTGAGAGGAATAAACAATTTAAAAGTTTACCAGTTGTTTTATTATAAGACTAGAGACCCGCCCTTGCTTTGCTCAGTTTTTACAACAGGGAGAGAGTTGATAAAACAGGGAATTTCTTTATTAAATAGTCGTATTCAATACAACACTTTGTTTGTCTTTTGTTTTTCCCACCAAAATAAAACAATGTTAAATGCACACTCAAATTCTGTTTATTTCAAATATTTATTTATTGGTACGTCAAAAATACATCTACCATGCAGTCATCCGGTTTCTGATAGCCTACTCAAGTATAAAGTCAGTCAGTAAATCTGCTGTCACATCTCATCTCATCATCTGTCGTAGCTTGCGCGCGTACACGCGCGGCATATTCTGCGCTTCAAAAAATTTAACGCGCTTACGTTTGTGTTGAGTTGCCGGAGATTACACATAGAACAGGCTATCAGAAGTGGTGATTTTTTAAATATTAATTTACTTAACTATCAATGATACAAGTTTGGTGATTTATGATTAGCTAATAACTTATTTACAAGGAGCACCTACTATTAAAGTATAAGGATTATGGGTCATATAATATTACTTTTAAAATTCTTTATACAACATTATTTTTAGTATATGCGAAACCTGAATATAGTTTGTTCAGAATAAGTAAACTGAATCGATTCCAATAATTTTTAAACCATGTTATTCTTTTTCCCAAAAATATTAAAAAAAAGTTAAAAGTTGGATACCGAGCGACTTTGAGTACCTATCGCAATAATTTAGGTACCTACTGCCAAATTATTATTATCAATGAGCTCAAGACGACGCTGGAGGCGCGCGCTGCGTGGTGACCACGTTTTTGTGCGGACAACTAGGTAACAGAACAAGCTTATGACTTTGTGATTTTTCTTGATACAGTTTTGAAATTTTGTACATAGATTCTTTACATAAAAATACTAGACACGTGTATCAGGTTTCGCATATACTAAAACTAATGTTGTATATTGTGTAAAAAGCAAGCGTGTTTTGTATCATGAATACAAATCAAATAGTCCTGACTTTTGATCATCATCTGACTAACCTTTTCCAAACTTTGTTGTGGTCGGCTTCCAATCTAACCAGATGCAGCTGAATACCAGTATTTTACATGGAGCGCCTGCCTACCTGACCTCCACAACCCAGTTACTACTGGGTAATACGATACCCCTTGGTAAGACTGGTTGTCAGACTTTCGAGCCACTGACTACGTGTAAGGACTGTCAAAGATCTACAAATGTCAGCCGGGACCAACGGCTTAACGTGCTTTCCGAGGCACGGAGGAAACTCGGTATTGGATTCGCGTATTTGTATATTAGGCATATATATGGGTGACTGGTAATTAGTGACCGATACTTAAACACATGATTGTACTCATGATAACAAACAACTTTCCCAAAAAAACATTTTTTTTAATACTCATTCACTTTTATCACAATAACACAACAGTCGCGCGCGCCTTGACCTATCAGCTGTTAGCCGCGTGATGCCGTTCTGTCTCATTACTATCGTACCGTGCAACAGTGGGTAGGCAGAGCACAGCTGTAATGCTCCGCTGTTGTTTTATTGTGATGAAAGTGAACGAATATTAAAAAAATGTTTCTTTGGGAAAGTTTGTGTCTGTATCGGTCACTAATTACAAGTCACCCTATATTTAGTCTGCTCTTAGTATTTGTAAAAACGGTGATAAAATTGAACTGAACTAGCCTAAGCGTTAATAAACATTGATTTAGTTAGCTAAGCATTAACATTGAACGTATGAGTACATTTATGTCTACTTATTTTAGTAAAAGACGAATTCTGAAACACTACACAATTTTAACATAACATACATTCATAAAATTACGCCTGTAAACCCCGAAGGGTTAGGCAGAGGTGTACCTAATAGTACACCCATATTTCGTCAGTTATGTGTAATAGGGGGCGAACCTATTGCCATCAACTGGGCACAGATCCAGACTCCGTGGCTGCTGCTGAGAAATTCCTGACGGAAAAACCCAATAACACTTTGACTGACCCGGGAGTAGAACCCAGGACTTCCTGTTCAGTAGTCGTGCTTGCGACGACTAGACCAACGAGGGTGTCCTACTCAATTTTAAATCATGGTTAAGAGCGTTCACGACTTACGGTTTTTCATATAAACTTTCAAGTTCTTTTTTTCAAAACGACTGAACCGATTTTAATAAAACTTCATACGCATAAGCAGGATACATAAGTCTAAAAAGTTATGGGAGAACATTTCCGAAATGTTTTTTAAAAAAAAAGATAATCTTTTTCTATGGAAAATCTAAAATCGGTCTAATTTAGCTGTAACACTATTTTTCGAAAATTTAAAACATTAAGCCATATTTCTTATTTCCATACAGTAATATTGCCAAATTAATCAAAACAGCGAAATATTTGACAGCTATTTGCGACGTTGCCAGCTTTCTGTATAAACGCTCTCAAAGTTAGATATCGTTTGAGTATTCGGTTTTATATTTCACTAAATTGTAATACATATTACATTTGATAGATAATTTTAAAGAAAGACAATCGGACCAAAATACTATTGGTATTTTAGAGCATTTTTATATTAGCCATTTTTTTTTATTTATTCTGAATATTATTTATATAATTGTAATCTGATTATATGTTTCATATTTCTCGTTAATAATTTTTAATTATAATATTTTTAAATCTTAGCCCCCTTTTTCATAAAAACTTGACACTTAAAACGCTTATTAATAACACCGTCCTTGTTTGTTCTACGACAAATGAGAGAGACGGCAACAGTCAGCGTTTTTTTAGGTTTTATGAATAAGAGAGTAATGTTCGTTATGAATTTCAATAATATATGAATACAGTTCTTTGATTATATTTTGTTAATAAAGACAAATATGTATACAAGGTGTTTATTTGGTTTGGGAAATATTGAGCTTTGAATTATGCGAATACGGATAACTGATTTTCTATGGGACGGTTTTTTTATTAGATCAAAATGTCAATGTTTTATCCCGCGTCCAAACCAAAGCGATGTGTCGCGTTCCTACATTTGTTCGACAAGGCAACGTCGCAAATAGCTGTCAAATATTTACCTGTTTTAATTAATTTGGCAATATTACTGTATGGCAATAAAAAATATGGCCAACTAGTGAACTAGAATATTAATAATGAATTGCAATTAAAACGCTGAATTTGATGTTGTAACCGTTTTAGGTGTAAAAAAGGCATTTGGAAAGTTTCCAAATGCTTTTTTTTTTTAATTTCTAAAACTAAATATTCGGTGTTACGATATTAATGTTTGCATTTCATACTCAATATTTTAGTTTACTAGTTAGCCTTATTTCTTATTTCCATACAGTAATATTGACAAATTAATCAAAACAGCGAAATATTTGACAGCTATTTGCGACGTTGCCCACTTTCTGTATAAACGCTCTTAAGGCGCCCTCTATAACCCAATCAGACGTTCGTGTTCGTCTAACAAACTGAACGTGACGATTGCGTGTTCGACATCCAAGAAAACAGTAAAAAAGGGCAATTTTTTTATTTTACCCTTTTTAATTGTAGCATACCACACACCAGTGGCGAAGGTTCCATACAACCCGATTCCTACCGGCTTCCCCTTGAAAAATGGCACAGTCAGTATTCTATAGCCAATAATATTCTACACAGTAAAGATATTTACTCCGGCTTACCTCTTACGAAAATTGACCCTTCGCTACTGCCGCACACATTCTTGTCATGAAACAATAATAAATTGTAACTAGAATTTAGTAAAGAACCATCATGTCATCAACATAGGCCTAGAAGAAAGAAATACGTATTAAAGGAGCTAAAACTACTAAAACAAAGTTAAAAAAATGGTCGAATACATAACCTCCTCCTTTTTTAGAAATCGGTTAAAAATTAACGCGACGATCGCTTTAGTTCGACGCGGTCTTATGGAATATTACCATCTAAGATTTCATTGTGTTCACCGACTAAATAAACACCTTGCATCAATATTCATAAAATGTCGTATAATATGTTTGTGTGTGTGCTTTTTCGTTTGCTTGTGTGTTTGTGTGTATGTCCGGCGCGTGCGCCGCCGGGAGGGGGGCGCGCTATGGAGGAGTCATGCTGCCGCCATACTCAGGGGATGCTCCACGACCTGCAACACCGAAAAATGAATCTTTTTAAGAAATTTTGCGTGACATCAAATATGATTAGATGTGTCAAGTTCGTCATCATTATTCCCTTGCCCTCATCACTATTTATTAGTGGTCGGCGCAGCATGTCTTCTTCTTCCATGCTTCTCTATTACTCGTCATCTCAGCAGTCACCTCCTTTCTAGTCATATCATTTTTCACAGTCTAGCCATCGCTTCTTTGGTCTTCCTCTACTCTTATAGCCATCCACATTCATACTCAACATTCTCCTCACTACATTTTCTTTATTCTTCCGCATCACATGTCCATACCACGACAACCGATTACCACACAACTTTTCAGTCACCGGCGCCACTTTCAGACTTCCTCTTATATACTCATTCCTTATTTTATCCATTCGTGTTACACCACACATACCTGTTATCATTCTCATCTCAGCCACATGTAATTGCCTTTCATTCATCCCTTTTGTGGCCCAACATTCTGATCTATACAGGACAGCAGGTCCTGGCAGACTCCGAACCCAAGTCGGCCGTAGCAAAGATAATCTATTCAGATAGAAGTGTATGCGGCGTGTCTCCACAGACAATGGCCCATCTTCCATCTTGCGCTGCATGCCCTAACACCTGCGCACTTGACGATCTTATGACTGCATCAGCGAGTGGAGTTCGCATATCTGAATTTTGGGCCAAACATATTTAATAAAAATTTACCATCGACACGCTAAGAAAAAGGACAGCAGGTCTAACCATGGTTTTGTAAAAATATGAAGTTCTTATGCCAGATAATACCAGTGTAGAGACCACCCCCCTCAGGATATGCCTCACCTCCTTCCATCTGCACGTTCCAGGATTTACCGAAGCCAATGACACGTGCTGTGAAGGTGGCTACATACTAGTCGAACAAAATTAAAGCGACATTTGGTTAGGACGCCTGAATACAGTTACTGTGTGTACGTACCTCGGCCTCTGCCGCGGCCTCTGCCCCTGCCCCTCCCGCGGCCGCGTCACCTTCTTCCATCGCCCAGTCCCACCATGTCTGCAACATTTAATAACAAGGGTCATAACAAGAAATAATCCCGAGCATGCGCGAGGAGGCGCGCGGCCGAGTCGCGAGCATACGCGAGGCGACGCTTGACGTCCGCGTCGATTCATACAATTTTCTACCTTAAAAAATGGTAATACGGTCATATTATCAATGCAGCCAGCAAATTGCGCGAGGATTTTACGGCTCTTAGTTTTTTAAAAACTACGAGACGTATTATGTCCAAATATTCGCATTTTAACCACATAACTACGGGAGAACCAAGAGACTCGAGGCGCTTTGTGGTGTTAAGTTAGTAAGTGCATCAATGCACATGCAATTACAAACCGAATATTGGCTTTCGAATTGAGAAACAGCGTAACTAATACAGCCCCCGTAGCATGACCACCGTAGACAAGGATTTCTTTGACGGAAGAATTGACAAAATGACAGATAGTGTAAAGAAATCTGTCATTGTGTCGACACAATCTGTCATTTTGTCGATTCTTGCGTCAAAGAAATCCTTGTCTACGGTGGACATGCTACAGGGGCTGGGGTTAAAAACTATGAAAAACTGGTACAAGAGATATCAATACTTAAAAAAAGGTATTTGCTGATCTTTGTAACAATTACAATACAGCATCAAATCTATTCATCTCGTTTACAGAACTTCATATTCTTACCTATATTGGTAGCGGTCTTCTCAAGATACGCCAAAGGTCCTTGCAGGGGGGTGCCGGCGTACGCGCCCCTCCCCCCCGCCAGGAACATGCCCTGCGCGAGGCTGTTCTGCATCTGTCAGGAGTTGGAGATGTCAATACAATGGATCTGCAGAACGTGGTGTATGTATTGGTTGTTTAACTTGATCATAGAAACCGCAACGAGTCTGTATTATTATTATGATCTTCGGAAATATTGATCCGATTCCGGCAATTCTTTCACGGAAGGAAAGCTACGTTATCTCGGAGTGTTACAGGCTATACAACATTATTTTTAGTATATGCGAAACCTGAATATAGTTTGTTCAGAATAAGTGACTGAATCGATTCCAATATTTTTTAAACCATGTTATACTTTTTCCCAAAAATATTTAAAAAAGTTAAAAGTTGGACGCCGAGCGACTTTAAGTACCTATCGCAATAATTTAGGTACCTACTGCCAAATTATTATTATCAATGAGCTCAAGACGACGCTGGAGGCGCGCGTTACGTGGTGACCACGATTTTGTGCGGACAACTAGGTAACAGAACAAGCTCATAACTTAGTGATTTTTCATGATACAGTTTTGAAATTTTGTACTTTACATAAAAATACTAGACACGTGTATCAGGTTTCGCATATACTAAAACTAATGTTGTATTTAAAACGTTCTCGTGGAATTATTTCCAATCATAACCCGTTCGACGCCAAGGGCGAAAGCAATTAAGTAGGTCAACCATGGGAATTATGTGGCGGCCACTAGTTAACACTAAGGATTGAACCTCCTCTGGTAGCAAGGAATGGCACTTTGCCATGTTCATATCCTTTTCTGTCGCTCAGAACCGTCATTTGCTAGAGCAAGTAACAGAGCGGGAATGCTATCGCAGGCGGCAGCATCGACCGCGACGGTGCGATCGGCAGCACGCTCTGGAGGGTTACTATGTCGTCTTAAAGCAGGATTATTTCCAGTCCCACACTGGAGAGACAGAGCTATACAGGTCGTTTATCGTCATCTCTGTCCCACACTGAATTTACTCCTGCTTTAAAAGCGTTCATCCAAAAAGTTGGCAACGTCGCAAATAGCTGTCAAATATTTACCTGTTTTAATTAATATGGCAATATTACTGCATGGAAATAAGAAATATGGCTAACTAGTGAACTAGAATATTAATAATGAATTGCAATTAAAAAAGCTGAATTTGATGTTGTAACCTTTTTAGCTGTAAAATAGGCATTTGGAAAGTTTCCAAATACTTTTTTTACATCTAAAACTAAATATTCGGTGTTACGATATTAATTATTGCATTTCATAATCAATATTTTAGGTCACTAGTTAGCCATATTTCTTATTTCCATACAGTAATATTGCCAAATAAATCAAAACAGCGAAATATTTGCGACGTTGCCCACTTTCTGTACAAGACGTCATGATAGTCCACCTGTTTCTATGCGCTACCATGCTGCCAGAGGAGGTCCCTAAAGCTGTGCCTAAAGCTAAAGAAAAACAAGCGACACAAGCGTTATCTTTAAAGCGTGGTGAGTAATGCTCGTTCCCTCTCTAAGGGCCGGCGGTCACTGCCGGCACGGCACGGCGTGTCAGGGCAAAGGATTTCATTACTAATCACGTTATTTTGAATCTTATTTCAATGATTTAGAATTCATGTTACTTTATTTCGATACCACGATGCCGCGAAATGACAAACTTCCAACTTCAAATAAGCGCGGAGCAAAATTGATTGATGCCAGAGTGTCATCCTGCTGAAAGCCCTTTCAGCAGGATGCCACGGGATCCCACGGAACGCCGCCGGATGCCGCAGCACAAACTGCCTTGCCATGCCGTGCCACGCCGTCAGTGAGCGTCGGCCCTAAAGATATTCTGCCATAAGACAGTAACGGGTGGTTTTATCAATTATTTATACACGTAATATAACCAAAGTAAAGAAGCTATTGCACACAATATCTAAAACTCTCTACCTATACTAATTAAAAATGTAACTTAATACAAATGACAGCTGTCAAGATGTACACTCGGCAAAGTTAGCGTGTGACCACTTTTCAATCTTAATGCTAAAAGCATAAAGGTGGACATATTGAAGCCGATAATTTTATTATGACTGTATTTATTGTATAATTTAATTGGCCCTAAGTATTTTACGCTAAGTAAATATGGATATTAACTATACTTACGTAGGTAGTGTAAAATACTGGCTGCATAAATATGCATTTGTAATTATTTATTTCGATATGACCAATGCTACTTGTTTATACTTGGTCAACATAAATCTTAAGTTAAAAAAAAGATTATTCACTACAATGTTATCCAATCTTGAACTGAATTTCTTAGAGTTAGTAAACTTTCGGCTTCGGCTGAAGATTGTAACGACAGTCGATTAAGGTGGAAGCGTAGCTCCCAAATTCAAATTTTCTTAAGTTTTTTGCAATTTACAGGTCAGTGTCAAGTTGTATGTTAATGAAAAATGAGTCGAGCAAGTAACACGTATGTAGTTACAGAAAAATAATCAGTAAAGTCGTTAATACAACCCTCTATGTTTATTTAACCTCTTTGAATGACTATTACATGAAAAAGTCATTCAATGGGATTATGTGGAATTAGCTGACCCGCGCAACTTCGCCTGCGTTTGGATTTTTCCCCGTTTTAGCAACATTTTTCATGAATGCTCCGCTCGTATTGTTCGTAGCGTGATGTTATATAGCCTATAGCCTTCCTCGATAAATGGGCTATCCAACACTAAAAGAATTTTTCAATTCGGACCAGTAGTTTCTGAGATTAGCGCGTTCAAGCAAACAAACAAACAAACAAACAAACAAACTCTTCAGCTTTATAATATTAGTATAGATTAGAGGGTTGTATTGATGAGTTTAATGACTATAACTCTGTAAAGCCATATTCGTTAAAGTCGCGAATCATATCTTAATCAACATACAACCTGACACTGACCTGTAAATGCAAAAAACCTTAGAAAATTTGAATTTCGCGGGCTTCCACCTTAATCGGCTCTGGACAGAAATCGATCTACGGTCGGGTAGGTAGATTAGTTAAAATATTGTGTGCAAAAGCTAATGCGAAAAATAAAATAAAAAACTACATACCTTGCGTGTGCTGCCATGTCAAAAAATCTGAAGCGGTGTGGAAAGGTAAAAAAATAAATAAAACAAAAAAATAATAAAAAATCAAAATTATATATTTTTTTTTAACTTAAAATTAAGTTGCAATCTATCTACTAAACAAAAGAAAACGGAATTTAATTAATGCTTAAATATTACCTACTTTTAAATCACTTATTAGACGTAGGTGAGTTTCAAAATCGTACAGTTTTGAGTTATCTTTATGCCCTTATTCGGAAGTATTCTTAAATGGATAGTAGTATGGATCTACAGGGTGGATGGGACACCAACGCTAACTGGAACAGCTGTTTTTTTAAATTAATTTAATTTGACGGCGCAGTGGCTGAGCGTTTGACTGCTGCGCTGCGTGTCGCGGGTTCGATTCACACGGAACAAATATTTGTATGACCTGCACGTAGTTGTTCCGGGTCTGGCTGTTTGTGTTTTAAGTGTTTGTAAACGCACCCACGATAAAGGAGAAATTCCTAGTGAAAGAATTTTTTTAAAAAAAAAGGAACGTTGCCCACATACTTTAAAAAAAAATCTAATAAATACAGATGAAAAATTTGTTTTTTTTTTTTTTAATTCTTAGTGGGCTTACTCAATCTAACACACATCATTTATATGACACAGAATTTTTTTATCGGTTCAGGTTGATGTACTGAACACCTGGTAACCGTTTTAGCGTCAGTGTCCAATCCACCTTGTATATCATCACACATAGTTTGTCTGAATAGTGTTCCGGATCAAATGCTTATATGAACCTCGAAAGTTGTACATTATTAATTAGGAAAATTCAAAGTTTTCGAAACTGGTATAACTTTCCAAAAGATATACAACACTAATAGACACAAATACTATCCATCTATACAACATTAGTTTTAGTATATGCGAAACCTGATACACGTGTCTAGTATTTTTATGTAAAGAATCTATGTACAAAATTTCAAAACTTTATCATGAAAAATCACAAAGTTATAAGCTTGTTCTGTTAACAAGTTGTCCGCATAAAATCGTGGTTACCACGTAGCGCGCGCCTCCAGCGTCGTTTTGAGCTCGTTGATTATAATAATTTGGCAGTAGGTACCTAAATTATTGCGATAGGTACTTAAAGTCGCTCGGTCTCCAACTTTTAACTTTTTTAAATATTTTTGGGAAAAAATATAGCATGGTTTAAAAATTAGTGGAATCGATTCAGTTACTTATTCTTCAGAATACTACAAAACTATCAAATCAAATCAAATCAAACTTTATTTGTGAACATAAGAACAAAAAGGTGTTATTTATACATTTTGGCTGATCTGTAGGTTCGGCCAATAATCGGCATACAAATATAATATTAGTGGGCTGGTGGTGTTACTATATTCAGGTTTCGCATATACTAAAAATAATGTTGTATATGGTGACTGGTAATTAGTGACCGATACTTAAACACGTGATTGTACTCGTGATAAACAAGTTTCGCAAAGAAACATTTTTTTATTGTTATCATGAGTATAATCACGTGTTTAAGTATCGGTCACTAATTACCAGTCACCCTGTATAAAAATCATCCCTCTCATTCCACAGGACGACCTTTCTAAGCCACCAGGTGGCTTCTAATCCACCATATTGTTCGATACAAAAGCTCAGTATTTCAGATCCAAACACTTTTCCCCTGCAACGTTACTACCGACGTTGCACGGTCGCGGGGTAGGCGGGCGGGTGCGGGGGACGCGGTACCTGCTGTTGCTGCAACGCCGCCTGTTGCTGTAACGCGGCTTGTTGCGCGGCCGCCGCTGCTGCCATCTGTTGGGCCTGTAACATGTAGTCAAGATCGTTATTTTATGAATCTTTTCACTTACGCTAAAGCACGATTTAAATTGGGCAAGTGTTTAGGAATGTAGATACGTACAACCAACCACCTCCCATGGTCACACTGACATCATGTCATACAAGGTGTAAACGGACCCTTCAAGAAGCCGTCAACCAAGCATTCTGTACATCAAACTAAGTAAACCGTAGGCAAAAATGATTACTGGGAAACGACTTTTTTTTGAGGTGAAATATCATTTTTTATGGTAAAACTCAATGTAACGCACTCAAAACATTGCGCCATAGTCGTGAGGCATGACAGCCCGTTGGGTGAGGTCACTAGTCACCTGTACATTGTCTGTGTTTTTAGTTAAGTACTAACATAGGTTACGAATATTGTTACTAACCCAATGGATCTTGGTTATCTGAATAAATGAATGAGTACATACAGGTTGTGACAGAAAGGGTATACTTATATGAAAGGATATGCTGCAGCCCATCAAACTGAACAACTTTCTCCGTGAGTCCAATATCGTAAATGCGAAAAAAATATCAGCTCTCCCATATATTTGGGTCAAGTAGGTATTGAAATTTTGTATGGGACATAAAAGAGAAGTTATAATCTTAAAAAATGGTATTAAAAAAAAACTTGTGAAAAAGTTGGAACTTTGACCCCCAATATCTCCGTAACTATAGTCTAGATTCTATAACAAAAAAAATGATCGCAATGACGATGAGAACAAGTACCTCTCGGCTTCGTTAAGGGTTTGTTTACACCCATTATAGGCCGAAACTTCAAGTGGGTAAGGGCGGGGTGTAAATCGATCAGACAGTAACGAGTAAACAGTCACTGTCCAGGTTTTCTCTGCTCGCCACTGTCCTTGAACAATGTAAATCAGGCCTAAGCGCAGGTGCGACGATTTTATAACGCGATGCTTTTTAATCGTGCACTAGATTTTCAATTCTCGGTTGGGAGCCGAGTATTCAGAATCCAACGGAGCGAATCCCAGCGCGTCACAAACATATTGTTGGATTTTCAACTCTCGGCTCTAAAAAGCGGTGAGTCGAAAATTCAGTACGCGATGAAAAAAGCCCGGGCGAACGATAGCTTAATTAGCGCGGTGTGACGTCCATTTTGATGTTTTCGGGATATAATGAAGCTTTCTTTGTATGACAAATTCAATTTAATTATTTATATCTTCTGTAATTTTATTTACTTATTTATTTAAACTTCATGTACAATAGTGGTACATAGGTGGACTTAATGCCACAAGGCATTCTCTACCAGTCAACCTTTGGGTTAAATAAGAAAACATTGTGATAGGGTTCAAAATAAATATATAATAAATAACTTCCAAAAACCTTCACCAAAACCAAACCAAACAAACCCCCCCCAAACCTTCTTCTTCTTTAATTTTCTCATTTTCTAACCAAAACAATTTATAAACTATACTAATATTATAAAGAGATACAGTTTGTATGTTTCGATGTAGGGGGTCTTTGGAACTACTGATCCGATACCACATTTTTTTTCTTTAATGGGAAGCTAGGAGTGGAATTCCCTGCCTGCGTCGGTGTTCCCACGTTCATATGACCCTAATCTATTTAAACCGCGAGTTAATAGGCTTCTTTTGGGTTAGCTTCCATCGTCGACCTCATCTCTGTCTTCAGGACTGGATTGAAGTCAAGAGCAAGCCCATTTAATATATAAGGTCTAACTATTCATACACGAAATATTTTAAGAGTAACTTCTATAAGTCGAAAAGTCGCCATAGCAACGAAAAAAAAAATGAAGTGTGTTTTTTTTTTTTACGAAATTTTTATAATTCTACAGATTTTTGAGACTTTTTGCATAAAATCTTTACTCCCATATTCTAACAATGACACTCGGTAAATACGACGTAATAAACTAGCGTAATGGATGTTCAAAAATAAGGAGTTAGTATTTATTTTGTGAGTCAAGTAATTTAAAATTATTTATTTTTTGCAAAAATATATTCAGATAAAAAAAAATCCCTTGAAATGGCTTCGTTATAGCCGTTAGATGATTCCCTGAAAATATTTCGTGTATGAATAGTTAGACCTTATATATCATCATCATCATCATCATTTCAGCCGAAAGACGTCCACTGCTGGACATAGGCCTCCCCCAAGAAGGAGGGTTTTGCCATAATCGCCACGCTTGGCAGGCGGGTTGGCGATCGCAGTATGGTTGTTATAAAACTCAGAGAACGCTGCTGCCCATTCTCTGGTAAGTCCCTTAGTCGCCTCTTACGACACCCACGGGAAGATATGGGATGGTGCTATTCTTTACGTCCGGACACCATACAGAACACCAGACCTTATATATAAAAAAAGCTATTCCCGAGTTCCCATAACGCGAGTGAAATTGCCGGCAAAAGTCTATAGATATCATAAACTATAGCTACATTATACAGATCGCCAGCAAACGTGCGAAGCTGCCGTATTCACAGAATTCACACATATTTACGAACTGTTTCAGCGTCATAAGTCTAAATATTATTACTACCGTAGTAAACAGGCGCTCAGCCAATGTGTTGCGTTGCTGAGTCAAAACATTGTAGCTATATCTACCAACATTTCCTCCATCCATCTGTGAAGCGAGGGGGGTTACCATGAGCTCTTAAAGCGGGACTAATTCCAGTGTGAGAAAGAGACAGAGCTATACAGGTCGTCTAGCGCCATCTCTTTCCCACACTGGAATTACTCCTGCTTTAAGACGTTATGGTAGACCCCCTATTCCCAACAATGTTAGGGTCGGCTTCTAGTCTAACCTTACGTAGATGAATACCAGTATTTTACATGGAGCGACTGCCTATCTGACCTCCACGACTCATCTTGTAACGCGATACATTTTGGTAAGACTAGTTGTCAGACTTACAGGCGTCTGACCACTTATAACGACTGTCAAAGATCTACAAATGTCAGCCGGGACCGGTGACTTTCTGAATCACGGAGGAGTTTTGGTATGTGATGTATGGTCAAAATAAACGCGATACATCTAATGACCTTGCAACCTTCATAATACAAGGCTCAATTAAATTAACTAGCGAAAGCGATATTTAAACGACCGTAAAGTTTACACAATGAAAGATTATAAACTAATATTACAAGTAACCTGCTACGTTGACCCAAAAAATCATCACATTATTTCTTGTTTTATAATCATTAAATATTTATTAAGTAAAGTAAACTATACAACATTATTTTTAGTATATGCGAAACCTGAATATAGTTTGTTCAGAATAAGTAACTGAATCGATTCCAATCATTTTTAAGCCCAAAAATATTTAAAAAAGTTAGAAGTTGGGTACCGAGCGACTTTGAGTACCTATCGCAATAATTTAGGTACCTACTGCCAAATTATTATTATCAATGAGCTCAAGACAAAGCTGGAGGCGCGCGCTGCGTGGTGACAGCGTTTTTGTGCGGAAAACTAGGTAACAGAACAAGCTTATAACTTTGTGATTTTTCATGATACAGTTTTGAAATTTTGTACATAGATTCTTTACATAAAAATACTAGACACGTGTATCAAGTTTCGCATATACTAAAACTAATGTTGTATATAATATATAAAAACAATATTAATTAAACACTATTAAATAAACTAACAACAAACTATAAAAGGGCATCACAAAAACTCCTCCTCAACGCTGTCAGCTGGTAATGTGCCCAAGAGACTGGCGGCGTTGCCACGTTGTATGGCAACACTTAGCCTCTGGTCAAAGTAAAAGCCAGCCTTTGGGTCACGGGAAGCGTCAACTAGGCGTTTCGAAATTTCCTTAAACAGGCTATGAGCGCTCGGACTTGTTTTATTGTGTTTTCATAACAATACTTTTTTTAAAGTTTCTCTAGTTAATTCAATTTGACCCGGTGTTCTATGGGGGCATACCACCACCACTTAAAGCAGTACTATTTTAATGATAATTCAGTGTTAGAAAAAGATGGAGCTATACAAGACACGTAGCTGCATCTCTTTCCTTCGTATCGTTAAAATCCCTTGCAACATACCTGCACACTCTGTTGCACTACATGTTGCGGCGCGGGCGCTTGTTGCACGGCCGGCGGCGCCTGAGTGTTCTGTTGCTGACACTTGTTATATACCGTGTGGCCCTGGGCAGAAATGTTCTAAATCAAAAAATAAAACGTATATATTGAGACTTATTCTAGAACATTTTGTTTCCACCTGGACCCGGATGCAGCAAGCGAATAAGAGGATGCGTTCTGAAAGCTGGCAACATCGCAAATAGCTGTCAAATATTTCAATGTTATGGTTATTTAATCAATGTTACTGAATGCACTAAAATATTGTAATATTAGCAAGAAAAAAAGCATTTCCAATTGCTTTTTTTGCACTTAAAACAAAATGGTCAGTGTATCTATATTAGTTATAGCAATTTATAATCAATATTTTAGTGCAACACAGACCGATGTACCATTTTTTTTAAGAAAACGTTGCCCAACACTAGGAATTTCTCCTGTATCGTGGGTGCGTTTACAAACATTCAAACTCACATACACAAACAGCCAGACCCGGAACAACTACCCGCAGGCCATACAAATATTTGTTCCGGGAAACGAACCCGCGACACGCAGCGCAGCAGCCAATCGTGCAACTACTGCGCTAACCATGCCATCATTCATCCTGCATTTTTTTTTGCAATTCCCAAGTCAGTGTCAGGTTGTATGTTGATGAAAAATGAGTCGCGCAAGTAACACGTATGTAGTTACAGAATTATACAACATTATTTTTAGTATATGCGAACCCTGAATATAGTTTGTTCAGAATAAGTAACTGAATCGATTCCAATAATTTTTAAACCATGTTATATTTTTTCCCAAAAATATTTAAGAAAGTTAAAAGTTGGATACCGAGCGACTTTGAGTACCTATCGCAATAATTTAGGTACCTACTGCCAAATTATTATTATCATTGAGCTCAAGACGACGCTGGAGGCGCGCGCTGCGTGATGACCGCGTTTTTGTGCGGACAACTAGGTAACAGAACAAGCTTATAACTTTGTGATTTTTCAGTTTTGAAATTTTGTACATAGATTCTTTACATAAAAATACTAGATACGTATTTCAGGTTTCGCATATACTAAAACTAATGTTGTATAATCATTAAAATCATCAATACAACCCTCTAAGTTCATTTAACCCCATTGAATGACTTTTTCAAGAAATAGTCATTTAATGGGAGTAGATACTGACCTACAAATTGCAAAAAACACTTCCATTTTAATTTTGCATGCCTTACAGGCAGAATGTATGTAAGTACGACGGCCAATCAAGCTATACAAAACCAGTTTATGCGGATCTCTCATTGTATAGGAAATCTATACAAAGCGAGGTCAAGTTATACTGGTAATGTACAGCTTCAGGTGCCGCCGTGTGTACAGTCGCCAGCGCATCAAGTTACCAGAAATTGTCAAATTTTTTCATTTGATTTTGAACTTAACTTTCAACGTTTTATGGTTCAAAATCATTTGAAGAAATTTGACAGTTTGTGTTAACTCTGACACATAAAACGACCTTTTTAGCTTATTTTACGCAAAGGTTACCTGCCTACATAACATAACATAACATCACGCCTGTAATGCCGAAGGGTAAGGCAGAGGTGTACCCAATTCCATTCCCACCCACATTTCACCAGTTATCTTTAAGTCCCATGTGATAGGAGACGAACCTATTGCCATCAACCGGGCACAAATCCAGTTTCTGTGGATGCTACTGAGAAAATTCCTGATGGAAAAACCCAACAACAATTTGCCCGACCCGGGAATCGAACCCAGGACCTTAAGCTCAACAGTCGCGCTTACAACCACTCGACCAACGAGGCATGCGGTTACCTACCTAAGCATAAAATAAGCTACAGAGTTACACGGATAATTTGGCGCTTGAACGTCATTGAAAGGAGGCCCCTGGCCACAAGGACACAAAGTAAAAACAACTCTCAAGCGCTGCGATTAAGTGCAATTTAGCTTGCGCGTGCGCAGGGAGTGTCTTTCTTCGAGACCAAAGAAGTGCATATTTCGTACATTAATACTATTATTTACTATGTGACATTGCGGAATTGATTCGTGAAATGTATTGAAAAAACAAAATATTAGCCACGCGCCAAAATATCCTTGTACACCTAGACTTTCATGAAATTTGACAGCCGTCCTACAAAGATTACCTCCACCCAGAATATTCCAGAATCCAGACCAACCTGTAAATCTGCTAGCAAGTTCTGCCACTGGCTAATCTTCTCGTAATGTCTTCTTAGCAGTTCCTCTTTCCTCTGTAGTTCACATTTCAGTTCATTATTGTCTTCTTTAACTAATAGTTCTGGTCTCATCGCTGATAGGAGGAATCTAGAAGGTGAGTGAGAGAAAATATAAGGTCTAACTATTCATACACGAAATATTTTCAGGGAATCATCTAACGGCTATAACGAAGCCATTTCAAGGGTTTTTTTTTTATCTGAGTGTATTTTTATAAAATAAATAATTTTAAATTTCTTGACCCACAAAATAAATACTAGCTCCTTATTTTTGAACATCCATTACGCTAGTTTACTACGTCGTATTTACTAACTGTCATTGTTAGAATATGGGAGTAAAGGTTTTATGCAAAAAGTCTCAAAAATTTTTAGAATTATAATAATTTCGTAAAAAAAAAACACTTAGATATTTTTTTTTTCATTGCTATGGCGACTTTACGACTTATAGAAGTTACTCTTAAAACATTTCGTGTATGAATAGTTAGACCTTATATGTATAGTGAAAAATATTATCCTCATTTTTGGTTTAGAATGATATACGAGAATGTCCGTTTTCCCGACTGCAGAGTAGAAGACGGAGATTCTCGTATGACTGTAGTCGTAATCTATTCAAAACTAAATGTTGCCCGCGTGAAATTATAAAAAAAATTACATCATATTTTCCCCGTATTTGCAACATTTTCTCATATAGTAGCATTAACTTGATATTTCTCTAGGTAAAAATTACATTAACTGATATCCCAAAAGTTTTTATTCCCTGGGAATTGAACCAAGGCCTCACCGCCCAGCAGTCGCGTTTGTAATCACAAAACCAACAGTCAATTATCTGATAGCAATTTTTCTGATAAAGATACGGAAAATAAACAAGTCTAATCCAATAATCAATTCTTTATCTTTGTGGAACCAGCAAAACTGTTATATGAACTGCGTTCCCGATTTAGTTTTCAAACAAGTAAACAAATATGTTATAAGAGAAGCAACTTTAACGCCCACACATAAAGCTCAATTTGCGCTACTTCAAGCAATGTTTCAAAAGTGCAAGCTTTCTAAATCCAAATTAAATTATACCATTATACAGGGTGTAATAGAAAGGGTATAGTCATAATATATACATTTGGGTCGAGTAGGTATTGAAATTTTGTATGGGACAGCTGATATTTTTTCGCATTTACGATATTGGACTCATGGAGGAAGTTGTTCAGTTTGATGGTCTGCAGCATATCCTTTCATATGACTATACCCTTTCTGTTACACCCTATATAATTCAGAATAACATCAATTGGGAGCAAGGATTTGAAGACTGGAGAAGGTATTTATTTAGATTCAGCATATCACCAAACCAAATAGATTTTTGATGTTGTACTTAAAAAAAAACGTTGCCCCACACTAGGAATTTCTCCTGTATCGTGGGTGCGTTTACAAACACGCCCAGACGACACACAACTACCAGTAGGTCATATAAATATTCGTTTCGTGCGGGGATCGAACCCGCGACACGCAGCACAACAGCCAATCGCTCAGCCACTGCGCCAACCGTCACTTTACTAATGAGATTATCAAAACACGTTACAAGTTGACTGATACGAGTATCTTATCTGCACCATTTGGCGACATAATTATTATTTAATAGTATCGTTACTGATACTGATAGCCTGCGTCATTAATAGCATTGTTGTGTCGTAATATTCCTAACCAAACCAAAAACATGTGTAACATGTTTTCCACACTTTTTGGTCAACATCATATCATCACGCCTGTAATCCCAGAGGTGTACTACAAATCCAGACATCGTGCAAAAAAATTAACGTACACTACCAGTTATGTCTAAGTCCCATGTAATAGGGGCGAGCCTATTGCCATCAATCGGCCACAGATCTAGACTCCGCGGCTGCTACTGAGAAATTCCTGATGGTAAAACCCAATAACACTGTGCACGACTCGGGAATCGAACCCAGGACCTCATACTCAGCAGTCGAGCTTGCGACCACTAGTCCAATGAGGCAGTCCGAGACACTTTTTGGTGTTTTGGCTAATGAAATACTGGTCTAAAATATGTATTGATGTCTATGTTGCAGATGGCAGGGCTCCAAGCTAAACATTATCAATTTATCACCGAATTAGGACCACCAAAGCGGAGACGCGCGGGCACGGAGAGGAGACGTAGATCGCAAAAGACGAGGGACGCGACCAGCCCCTAGCATGACCACCGTAGACAAGGATTTCTTTGACGGAAGAATCGACAAAATGACAGATAGTGCAAAGAATTCTGTCACTGTGTCGACACAATCTGTCATTTTGTCGATTCTTCCGCCAAAGATATCCTTGTCTACGGTGATCATGCTACGGGGGCTGGATTTCAGTCAATGTGATTAGTCGATTCCCGCACGACTCCTCTGCTCCTCATTGGTGTACACCAGGGGGCCTAAAATGGCCGCTTTATTAGAATCATAATACGATGATAATATGAATTACGTTACAATTCGTAAAATTGCACAAACTGACTATTCATAATAATTAACTGCGTCTGTGAGCATTTTAAGGATTTTAACTAGGTTCATATTATCATCTTATTATGAATCTGCCAAACCGACTATTAGGCCCACAGGCCTTCGATGAGTCACACAATTCCTCCATGTCACCATCATTTACTCCCAATTACACTTTCAAGGCTACAAACCTCTTCTGCAAGAAGAACGCCTCCATCTGTCTAGCCAGGTCTATGAATCGCTCCACCTCCACCTTCACTTCTTCCTTCTCCACGCACGGAGACGCTTCTTGCTTCGTCAGCACGTTCAGACATGCCTGGAAAGAATCTTCGGGTGATGATGTGTTCCTTTTTTATAACAGTGCGTTCGTATTTGATTAACAGGCCCCCCTATTCCCCATCAAAAATACCAGCGCTGCGACATTTATTTTTAAACCTCACAGCGATTCTGATATTGGGGCCTTTTAGCCTTATACAAGACTGACATAATTGTATTTGTTTATTTGTTGATTTATTTGACTGTAGCAGTGATAGTCTAGTGGTATGACCGTCGTCGGACTGACAAGTCATAGGTCTCGAATTCGAATCCAAGACACGCACCTTTGATTCCGTGCTTTTAGGATTCATGTGCGTATTGTATAATTATCACTTGCTTTGAAGGAAAACATCGTGAGGAATCAGCATAACTATTCACAAACGCTTCGATTCGTATGTCTATCTCGCTCGCTTTCGTAATTCCAAAAAAGGTAGAATCATCATCATCTGCCTAGCCTTTTCCCAACTATGTTGGGGTCAGCTTCCAGTCTAACCGGATGCAGCTGAATACCAGTATTTTACATGGAGCAACTGCCTATCTGACCACCACGATTAGAATACGACTTGTTGAATAGAAATCGAATCGAAGCGTTTGTGTATAGCTATGCATCATGTCTGAGAGATATTTCTCGACGGCATGTAAAGCCAAGTCAGAGGCCCATGGGCGGCACAAAACTCTGACACCAGGTTAGGCCAGTGCCTTACCTGGTGTCAGAGTTTTTGTTTCTTTATCGTGTGGTCAGTACCACAAGATAAAGAAATAAGATTTGACTGTAGACTGTACACACGGCGACACATTATGAAGCTACACATTTCCAGTATAACTTCGCTTTGTATAGATTTCCCGTACAATTATTGCGGGGAGACTTAGTTGTCCCTTTACGAGGCACTGTTGTAACCGGCATGTTGTTAAGGTATAATAGCTGTCATCCTATTAATTTGACATTAATTTATCGTTCTTGTAATTTCACATTTTGCAATCAATGTTTTAAGAATGATAATTGATTTTGACATTTATTAATTTATTCTAAATCGATTGTGTATTTTACTTTTGACAATTTACAAAATTACTTTTTGTTAATTTAATTCAATAGTGTTTCTAATGTAATTCTACCAATGGCCGTTTTTACATTAGGCGATAACGACACGATGTCGTGGGACTGGTTTCACACATTTTGTTTGCTAATGTCGTCTCGACATCATCGGACAAATGATACTACCAGACCTACGATATCGTGTCGTTATCGTTATCCCCTAATGTGAAAACGGCCATTGGCAGAATTACATTAGAAACATTATTGAATTAAATTAACAAAAAGTAATTTGTAAATTGTCAAAAGCAAAATACACAATCGATTTAGAATAAATGAATAAATGTCAAAATTAATTATCATTATTAGAATATTAATTTATCATTATCGCCTAATGTGAAAACGGCCATTATAGGTTTTTGCAATAATGTAGGTGTTTGTATTTTTATCTATTTTTATGTTATATGGGTCTCGGCCCTGAAATAAATGAAATTTATTTATTTAATGAGAGATCCGCATAAACTGTTTTTGTATAGCTTGATCGGTCACCGCGCGTATGAGTCTTAATAAATACTGTTTCTTTGTTCCAAGCATTAAGAACATGTCTGATGAGATAAAAGATTTTAACTAAGAGAAGACAGAAATAGGGATTTCAACATGTTTTTTGTGCGTACAGTTGTGTGGTGTTTTGTTTTCTCGTTTGTTTGTTGTCGAAATGACAAGGATAGGTAGTATTTTTAAAGGTACAATTTCTGAAGGAGACAGCAACTGCAAACGTCGCATATTCGCTACGACAGACTGCGACACGAAGGTTTCTATGTACTACAGAGTACACTGACGGTCGGCTACTTTTCACTCTTAGCCCTAAGACTTAGGTCATATAAAGTGAAGACCACGTTTCAAACTTATTACTTAGCGCTTAAATAATAATGTTAAAAAGTGATCGGCTGCGTATCATGGCTACGTTGGCTCAATACTCAGATACAGTCTGCTTGTATGGGGTAACTCTACCTTGAGAAATGTATCAGTCATTTGCGGCGTTGGACCTCTCGATTCATGTAGACCTCTATTCAAAAATTTGGGCTGACTTACTCTTACTAGCTTATACATTTTAGAAGTAGGGATGTTTGTTAAAAACACACCCAAAACCTGTTCACTAAAGTTATAGAAAATAAAAAGTCTATCTCTAGAGATCCCACCAAATTAGCCATAACAAGATGTAGAAGCACTCTCTTTCAAAACAATTGCTATAGCATTTCGGTCAAAATCTTCAATACAATACCGAAACAAATCAGAGAACTACCAATTATAAATATTTTTTTTTTTTATTAATTAATTTATTTATTTTATTATATATTATATTATTATAGCTAGCCCATATTGTCCCACAAATGACATAATAATATATAATTTATTTATTTAATGATAAATAAAAATAACCTATATTAACTAACTAACTTAAAAATAAACTTAAAAAATGGCGTTAAAAAACTCCTCCTCAACGTAGTGAATTGGTAATGTACCCAAAAGACTGGCGGCGTTGCCACGTTGTATGGCAACGCTAAGCCTTTGGCCAAGGTAAAAGCCAGCCCTTGGGTCACGGGAAGAGTTAACTAAACGTTTAGAAATATCCTTGAAAAGGCTGTGAGCACTCGGACCCCACGGACCGATCTTATTATCATCTTCTTATTTTAATTATAAATATTAAAATAAGAAGATGATATGAATTAATATAATATAATGTTAATTGTAATATTAAGTATGTATATTTTTTAAAACGATTTAAATTGCAATGCCTTAACAGGCAACTAAGTTCTAAGAACCTACCTATTGTTACCATTGTCAAAATACTGTACACTTAGTTCGCAATAAAGAATTTGAATTATTTCAAAAAGGCACTGAAGGAATGGCTTTTTAATAACGTGTTCTATACAATTAATGAGTACTTGACTTATAAACCCATTTGTGTAATGGTTAAGTAGCTTATGTTCCTATTTTATTGATGTTATCTAGTCTTCTGTCTTTGTAATTTTTTCTAATTTTATTACATTATCCTACACACGAGTATTTTTAATTCTGAAATAATATTATTGTCAAAGATAATACTTAATGTTTCTTAAATGTTTTGTTAAATTTTTAACTAGGTACCTAACCTGTACCTACGAGTACATTGTGTCAGGTATTTTAATTTTAAGTTTGCATGCTAAAGGAGGTCAGCGAAATATGAGAATTGAGGAAGGGAGGAAGAGGAATTTTTATTTATAGGACCATCATGTAGCATATTTCATGCAAAATAAAGAATCTTGAATCGACCGTCAATGAACTCGGTATACCTACCTCTTAACTCTAAGATTGAACGGCTGTCTGTTGCAGTCGCCTTCGTAATAGTACCTACCAGTAGCGAAGGGTCATTTTTTGTAAAGGTAAGCCGGAGTACAGATCTTTAATGTGATTACATTATTTGTAGAATACTGACTGTGCCATTTTTCAAAGGGAATCCGGTAGGAATCGAGTTGTATGAAACCTTCGCCAGTTACCTTGTGTCAGTTTTAAAAGAGCCTTCTATTTTGCATGGTGATCAAAATAGAATATTATATTAAAAGCTACACTTTTGGACTACTTTCTTTTTGTTTTCAGAGGTGTAAACGGACCTTTCACAAAGTCGTCAACCAAAGCATTCTGTACATCAAACTAAGTAACTCTACACTAAAATTATTTCTGGGAAACGACTATTTTTTTGCGGTGAAAATATCACATATTACGTTAAAACTCAATGTTACGCACTCAAAACATTGTGCTGATGGATGCATTGAATAGTAAACGGGTTACGGAGGCATATAAAGTAAAGTTATAACCTTAAAAACTAGTATTTAAAAAAAAAAACTTGTATTCAGTTAGAACTTTGACCTCTCACCTTTGACATATCACCGTAACTGGAAGGTCTTCAGGTATGGTCCATAACAATAAAAATTGCAATGACGTTAAGGATCTATTTATACCCTTTTTGTATAGCTTCTATCGCATCGAAAGCGTTCAGTAGTATCTGTGAATCTTGCCCTAAAGAAATTGTTTCAGGTCCAAAAACAAAATCCAGTAATACTCATCATTATTTTATTTGAAAGAACGTCATTTTTAAAACAGCATTTGAAATTATACGCTATCAAATAAATCTACAGTGAACAGATACCCGTGGTTACTTGTTTAATGTCTAATCTTATGATGTTTCGCTCAAAATATCTGTAGTCTCAGTAAAGTCAGTGAAACCTAATTGCTTTGAATTTTAGAAAATTGACTACCGACTAATTTGTCCATTTATTCAAATCAGTGTGAAATAGATATATTGTATCAATTTCACAAACAATACATTTCACTGGCTGTACCAAAATCGCAGTTAACTTACATAAATATATATCTATCGCAGTTAACTTACATAAATATATATCTGTACATTTTTCTATTTAAATATAATGTATTTATTTATTTTCCTGTAATAATTAGCAATCTGTGTGATAAGCATTTTGTTCAAAGATGCAAATCGTTGGATTTGCCCACCGTACTTAGGTTGCGCGAAAAAATGTCCATACTGAAAAGAGTGACCACACCATCCATTTCCAGTATAAGTGAGCGAGACAAAATACTATTCAAAATGTCATCAACAACGAAACAGACGTGAACTTATACGCAATAGGGCGAATTCAACAATTTAAATCTTTTTTTCTATCATTTACAACTTTGCGAACCGCCCGCATATCTGCGAGGTGCGGGAGGCCGTTCCCGCGTACGCACGTCGACCAATCAAGCTATACAAAACCAGTTTATGCCGATCTCTCATTGTATCGAAAATTTATACCAAGTGAGGCGTTATACTGGAAACGTATAGCTTGATGTGCCTCCATGTGTACCTGCGGACCAAGCCCATTTAATTTCGATAGGCACTGAGCGACGCGCGTAGATCTGGGGGCGGCTGCAAAATAATTAAGTCGACAGTAGAGATCAGTACAATAATCTACTTACAACCACTCCTAAAAGTGAGCGAAATATTAAAAAAATAAATGGATTCTGACCAAGTAACCACGAGTCCAAATATACTTTAGTATCTATGACTATCATTTATACAATATCTCACGTTTTCTGACACCCTGGTCACTTGTGAGCTCAAGTGTTGTAGATGGCAAGAGTTTCCTTGTAATAAATAATTGTATCTATAAGGCAATATCGATATTATAAGCGTAATATGATCATAGTTTATACGTATAAACCGTAACCTCTAAATTCTAAAGTTCTAATAGTTATGAATGCCACTGCTAAGAATCCCTGTCTAGAAATCCGGCCGAAAACATCGAATGCATGTGATACCCACCAACTCGAACTGTGCCCATTCCCTCTCATAGAGAGGAAGCCAGTGTCCCAGCAGTGGGGAAGTTAAAGACTGATTATTATATGTAAAGAGGATCAAGTCTCCTCTTACACTTGTAAGTCTCACTAATTCTACAAAATCTTGAGTTCACAAAATCGCTTAGTGTGTGCAGAGCATTATATTATTTTAAAATTAACAGTTTCATGTTGTGTCTAGCGCAAATCTAATACTTTTGATACAGCCAATTCGGGCTAAGTATTTTTACATATCCAATGGAGTAAAATTGTTGTGATTTTAAGTATTACACACGATACATTTTGTAAAAGTTCGGACATTTTGCGGACACCGATAGATACTTCAATATTTATTGCCCGAAGCCGCTTCCACAATCCGTCCGTACTGGTTCAACCGAAATTTAATTTTCGAAAAAAAAAAAACGTATTACACTACACTTTTTTTTTCATTAGGTAAAATAATAATACAATTTTAATCCAAAGATTTTTCAGATTTGCGTTAAACTAAAATTCAATATTTCTGCGCAAAACACAATTTAGTCTACACATTTAAACCAATTTCGACCAAATAACGAAGTTTTATATATTTTAAACACACACTCAGGTAACATCCAAACTACTGGACTTTTCTTGATAATACTCCGATTTAGAAAAACAATATTTAATAATCAATTTATTACAATTTGCGCAATTTTAAATAACCAAAATATTTCACTTCGATATTAAGAATGAATCACATTAAAAAAACATCTTATATCATAATTACGTCTACAATAAAGCTGTAAAGAGCGAGTTACATGTCAAATTGTATCATTAATTTAACAGGTAAGAAGATAAATTAGTCTTGGGGACTAATTTATCTTCTTACCTTCAATTAAATGAGAAAACTGTATTTTGCCCCACTTTCGAAAATTTTGTCCTTTTTGGGAATATTGCGCATGCCCAAAGCGCCTGACTATTTTTTGAATATCTTGCGTACCTTTTTTCTAATATTAAATGAAAATATTTTCAAAAATAAAATGGAAACTACTTCTCGTTTGACATATAACCCCGCCTGACTATATCTAGAGCCCTACATACGTTCCAATATTACACCCAATCAAGATATTTTAGGTTACGATTCTAACTTTGTTAAGACCTAGTCCACACTACGATAAAATATCGCGTGATTTTCAACACCAATCTTTGTCATACCAAAAGTAATGTATTTCATCACAAACGATGAAGGAATTTATCATCGTGCGGAAACCAGCAAGTCCAAGAACTAAAAATTCAAAGACATGTGACAAACAAACCAACCCGCGCTGGGCCTACGCGGCAGATTACAGCCCTCCCCTTCTTGCAGAGAGACCGGAGGTCCAGCAATGAGAATTATAGGCTGACTACGAAGTTTTGATAATCGTGCAGTCGAAAAAAACTAAGTTTGCAGGCAGCTAGCTACTACTTTATACCCATGATGTGTGTGCTGAAAGTGTCTTATGTTAAAAAGCTAGCGTGGGATAATGATGTTTAACTTTTAACCTGCTTGCCAATTTTTTTTGCCAACTGTTCTTCAGGCAACAGCGACTTTAAAATCGCGCGATTTCTACCCGCAGTGCAAATTAGGCCTTAAGTGTCGAAAGTTATCTACAAGCCTTAACATCGGGTGTAAATTGGACGAGTGTAAGTACGAAAACCTACAAGTACTTTACAAACTTAAATAAAAACTCATAGATGATCTTAAAATGAACCGCTTTAATCAGTCGTCATAAATGGCTAATAGAATTTACAATATTTACGGTGTTCATCACTCTATATTGAATTTAATTGTAAGATAAATAAATTATTCTAATACGACACCACAAGTTCTACTTTGGATATTACAGTCTAACCGGATGCAGCTGAATACCAGAATTTTAAATGGAATAGCCGCCTTTCTGACGTCCATAGTCTAGTTATTATTGGGTAGAATGATACTTTCTGGTCAACCGTTAATGTTATCTGTCGACTCTTGGGTTTCTGAGTACGCGTACTGAGATCGATTAAAACGCGACCAATAGAGAAAGAGCAGCTGTTATGTATCTTAGTATTTCTCTTAAATAAAACATTTTCTAGACACATTAAATATAAATCTTAGCAACCTTCTAAATTCTTTTGTTTACCAAAAGTAGAACTTACGATACGAACAAGTGGAGTCTCATTATGCAGTGTTTAAAAATCTAATCTAAGTATTGCTGCCCTCAAATATCTATGTAATTACTAATATATTTATTTATCTATTTATCTATTTTATAAATATATTCTTCTAATATTTGCAACTTATCATATAAATCTGAGAATTGTAAATTCAACATTTATCTACATAGGTACTAACATTTGTGGAATTGTGTCTTTATGCTGCACAATGGGTTTGTGTTAATGATGCTAAAATGTCAACAATATTGCTTATGTTTGTAGGACATACATACTCAAAACTTTTTAAGGCTTGAATATGAAAACTTCATAATAATGCACTTTGGTTTCGGTCGATTTTCGTAAAAATCTTGAACAAGCTCTGCATTCTAGATTTTTACGAAAATCGTAAAGAAATTACCTGAAATTGCTGCGATATATATAAGATTGAATTAGCAGTCAATATGACTGCACTACACTGCCTAATTACTTTCAACATTGAAAAATACTCAACATAACTAGACTTCAAAACATTGCACAAATGAGACAAAATCGTGGACATTGCCTTAACCTAATTAAAAAAAATACTGCTCATTTTTGATAACCATACTGCCACGGAGATTGGTAGGGACTCCTGTAGTAATTATTTGTCATTTGAGGGTACATATGAGGGGCGGGCATCGGAGAATTGTGCATAGGTGGTTGGTGGTAATACTCTGGCCTCCACTGAGTCCTATCCACAGGAGGTTGGAGTCTTTCAGCACCAGGATAGGTCCTATAATCTAAAGGTGAGTTGAGGAATATAGAATCGTTATACTGCCCTACAGGCATTGACCAGCCGTCTCTCTGCTGTTGAATTGGCGGCGGCTCGTTACTCTCAACGACTACTTTATCGCCTGGCGGAGACACTTTCGGCGAAAGTTTCCGAGGCATCTGAATCATCCTCGGCGCCCGCGGCGAAGGAACTTGCTTTGATTTTGACATAAACTTATGAAACTCGCCCTCAAATGCACTTGGATTCTTATTTATTGGCGGTACCACTTTCGGTACCCTCAAGCTGGGATCTAATACAATGGCGGAGTACGTTTTCGGTGGTCTTGGCGGACTAGGTTTCCGCTCAATTTTTGGTGATAGTGTTGACGTAGATGTTGATGTAGCTGGTATAGGTATATCGGCGAGTGAGTAGGTAAGCTTCGTCATCGGCGGTGGCCGGTACGACTGTTGAGGCTTCGCCATGATTGGTTCAACCGGCGAACTATACTCGTAAGTAGTCTTCTTAGGTGTCCTAGGCTTTCGTGGCTTTTTCTCTTTGATAGGAGCATCTGGATTCTTAGGTTTAGGTTCCCTCTTTTTCCTTTCTTTCTTAGGTTTTTCGACTTTCTCACCTTCTGCTTTAGGAGATTTTCGTTTCTTCGTTTCCTTTTTAGCGGCGGGGGTTGTAACTGTAGTTGCTGCTGGCGGTGGATGGGCTTGTACTATTGTAGTGTGGGTAGTCACACTACCTGTTGCTGTTGTCAGAGGATCATTGGTAACTGGCGCTGGATTGAGGATCGGTATCTCTTCCTCAACATGAGGAGGAGATTCCCAATTAGAGACTAGAGCTGCCATGGTTTCCAGTTGTTCCTCTGATAATTTCTTTGACTTCACTTTTTTGCCTCGTTTTTGCACTGGAGCCTTCTTTTTCTCTGCCGTTTCCTTCTCTGTTCCATTATCTTCTTCCCCTTCTTTAGGATTGGTATCTTCTTCTTTGATTTCCTTCTTTACTTTAACCTCTTTCTTTATACTGTCCTTACGCTTTTTACGTGTTTTAGAGCTTTTCTTATTCTTTGGTGCTTCATAATCAGAATCCTTATCAGAATCTATGTATCCTACATCAGGTAGTTGTGCCTCTGAAGGGTCCATCTCATCTCCTTTCAGCCAAATATCTTCGAGAGCATCAAGCTGTGTCTCATCTGGTTGTAAAGGCAAGTTTGGTCTCTTCATTGAAGTCATCATGTCTAGGTCACCTTCAGCCATGGTCATCTCATCATCATCCATGACATCATGACCAAGAATAGAAACAGCTATAGCACCTTCAGATATGCTTTTACTAGCCATTGCTCGCTTTAAATGTAATGGATGCCGCTTTTTCTTTTTCAACCCTTCTATCTCTGCTTCTATAAAAGATTCCGGAAGTTCTGTATTATGTTTATTGCATAAAATATCTTGGCCTGAGGGATGCGGTGCAGGAACCATCTTTTCAGGTTGTTCTGGATGGCAACCAATGTCCTGTCCCTTCAACCATAGTTCATAGCGGTCAGGTTGGAACCGTTTCACAAAAGTATCCATTGATATCTTAACCATATCGTTACTGCAGGTACATTGAGTAGCTCGCTTGCCATATTCAACCCATCTAGGAGCGGCGAAGTTTGTAGATTCCGCACAGTTGAATCCATGATTAAAACCAGCATGATAGCCATATGGAAATGTAATCATAATCTCGCCCGCCTCTTGTGTGATCTTATTTACAGGAACAGAATATTGTTTTAAAATTTGAGGAGAAATTAATGTCATCTTGTGTCGGAGGAACGCTTGGCAAGTCTTGGCTGAAGTTGGGAAGAAACCAGAGGCTATCCGCTCAAATCTTTTACCATGTTCCGGTGGGATTGAGTACCAAGTTTTAGGATCACCAAAGTGTAAGTAGTTTATAGAGTATAAATCCATGTCTTCAGTATGCCAAGCAAATGTCGTCTTCCACATACCAAAGTACAGGTAAGCGGTGTTAACTCCATCAATTTCAATGCCATAGTCTGAGTTTACGAAGTCAAGGATTGTGCCAAGGCTGTTTATGTTCCATTCTTTGACATCAGGGTCTGTTATGCTACCATTGACATCAGCTCCGTAGATCGGGGCCACGTAAGTGACGTTTTTCCAGTATTTCCTCTCAAGATCGTCGAAACCCGTGTGACGAGGGGTGCAGTACTTTGCAGAGTTAGCCATTACTGCGAACTGCTTGACGGTCATAGCTTTCTTTTGAATATTTATTTGTTGAAACAAACCTTGCTTGCCAGTCACTACCTGGCATATAGGCGAAGGAATCGTCACGTTCAGCTGCTCCAAGTCGTAGCCAGACTTTCGAGGCACCCATTCCGGCGGAGGAATCACTTTCGCAAGGCCAGCCTTGTGAGCCCCTTTTGATTCCATGTACTGTATGTATTTGTTGAAATCCTTAAATTCTTCCCATGTTGGGCGGAATACCTGTATTGACATTCCGTTCGAAGACATACTAACTTCTTCCCCAGCCACAGACATGGTCTTTTTCACGATCACAAACACCAAAAATCAATCAACAAAGTTTCATCACACTTCAGTCACTATTACACCATCGTTCACAAATTGTTCGTTTTTATCCATGAATTACGCGACACGACATAATATTTAACAGTTCTCAGTCCGCTAATTGAATTAATAAACACGCGATAAACCTTTCGTAATGATGTGAAAACATTATCAGTAAAATGGCCGACTTGATCGAGATGCGCTTGCAACAAAATCCCTTCACGACAGTTGTGCGTTAGTAGAAGCTACATAAGCAAATGTGGGTCACGTACACACGAAAGTTGTTCTGCATTTCCCGAAGAGAGATTTTATTCACCATATGAAGCTTTTACTAAATAGCAACACCGGGCCACGATTAGTTTAGATTTGCTAGGTTGGTAGAACCACATCGTAGTTTGACGTTTGTGAATAAACCTATTTGTTGAGGTTATGAATGAAATACAATTATATCGAAATATTCGTGAAGATACGAGTTGAAATGAGTAAATTGGGCTCACCTGAAATGATTCTTCAAATTCCTCCACTAGATTACCACTCCCGTTTGACGGTGCCGCCATTTTCGCGTCGCATTTAGTTCGCTGCTGTTTGTTTATGTGCCCCCATGACAGAAGTGAAGTGAGCCATATTATTTTGTAGGTAGACGTATGATTCACGCACAACACTACCACCACATTCACGTTAGTGCCCTCTCACTCGCACTTTGGCGAATGATATTTCTGTCTCTTTTTAGAGATCAATAAAATTAGGGCTGGTGCGGAAATTAGGCTGTTTTTTGCCGTGTTCATTTTCCCGGAAATGAAGATGAAACTGTCAGTCAAAAACTGAAACTTTCAGAAAGACAACAGATGCGGACATGGTCTTTTGCATACAACAGGCCAAACTGACCTCAATAATCCAAAAGACGATGACCAAAACTAAATTAATGAGACATAAGCCATGCAAAAGTCGAGAAAAAAACCTTGAACTCAAATGTGTTAATACATGGTTTGACTATGAGACAGTTCCACAGAAGGAGAAAAAGTCCCAATGAAAAAAGTTCCAATGAATGAGTACGAATAGGGCTTCGCAGTGCAGACAACTTATAGAAACAAAATGATTCGTGGGCTGTCGCGACCGCGTCGTGTCGCGTCGTTCGATGCTCGAGCGCATGTCAATGTTTACATCACGTGACCCACAATGTTTGTAAACTTTGAAGCATGGACTTCACATAGGTATAACTTGTCACTTGAAATGAAACTTTCATAGTATTTCCAATTCATGCCATGGGTTTTAAATTGCTGTGCTATGGGCTGGACTGGAACACATTTTATGTTTACATACCTTTGTCTTGGTATACTTATGTGGGACTTCCTTACTATAATTTTGTTATAGTGCCTCTGGGTCTCAAGTAAGCTATATTTTCATCAGGTAGGTATACATTCATGAATTAATGATGAAACATTTGCATAAACTTACTGTCTGATGGATGAGATAAAGGATTCAAAAAAGAGAAGAGCGAGGGAGATATTAAGATTAATACATTAAATTGTTTTGTGTGAAAGTTTTAAATCGCCCGTTCGCATGTATTGGCAATTGGCATTCTGCGAGGGCCGACGGCCGGCGACCTTCATTAGGTCTCGTGTGTTCACCTGTCGGGGGCCGGGCCTTCCGCCATGCCGTCGTTCCCATTCAACGGTCCGTTTCTTATTTTTCCTTCAATTCAAATGAATTCGTAGCAGCGGTGCTTTGTAGTTTACGTTTAACCCATGGGGAAAATGCTTTATGACGATTTTAAATGAAATTATTTCTACCGGCTTTAAAAAAGAAAGAGGTTATGCAATCGACAATTTTTTTTAATGGTTTTAATCTAATCAAATAAATAAAATTGAAGTGTCTGTTTGTAATATTAAAATAACAGCTTTTTACTATATGCACCTGAAAGTATGTATATACGGTACTTACAACGAAAACACATTTCTTTTTAAATTTTTGTGTCTTTTGTTACCGATTTTGATGGAACTTTTACTGGCAGATAGCTGATGTTATAAGGAGTAACTAAGGCTACTTTTATTTTGGAATAATAATTAGAGTTGCGTGCAAAGCAACTAAAACCCTTGAAATTGGTATAAAAAAGTATCTAATAGTATTAATTTAGTTTTGTTAAACTTGTGCATCATAGCACAGTAGAGGCTGGAGCACAGCAAGTAACTTACATACATAAATAAAATTACAAACTTAGCCGGTATAAAAATAAACCCTAAGGAAAATTAAAAACAACAATCTTGATTCCTATCAAGGTTCTTGATGTGTGGGCTGCACCATAAATGATGCTCTGTGGCTGCACCGAATATTGGCAAAGTGTAACAGACATAATTCTTTACCTACGATAGCTTTTGTGACGACTGACTGACAGTCACGTCATCTAAAAATTTTGCGAGTCAGCGCCATATTATTGTTTTTACTGTTTAGCGGTTATCAACCTGGGTCAACGACCGCTTCGTAATACTGATATTATACGTTATGTACTAAGTAGTAATGATTTTAATAAAGCAGGTATTGATTCTAGACATTTCTAGAAAATAAAGGTATAATAGTTTAAGGCTTTCGTTGATTATGCAAACTTTCTTTTATTTTGAGCGTAATAATAAGTTTAGAATGCTCAGATTTATTATGCATTTAGCACAAATTTGCTAAACGCCCAGGCTGGGTCACTCTTCTAGGAATCAGCGTTGTTGTTGATTACATGACCCCTATATGATAATTGATAACCAGACTGTGTCAGTTTACATCATAGCCTACGTCAAAATTAGTTGATAAAAAATATAAATAAATACCAACTTTCCGGAGTTAATTTTGTGAGTTACTACCAAGGAACTTACGTTACTACTAATACTCATTCATTTCCCGTAATTTTATCGACGGATCATCGTTCACAAAGAAGGTAAATAACCAGGTACTCAGACCGTTTTTTTTTATCTGTGTGAAACAGTCAAACATGGCGACGGCGGCATAACCTACCAAATTTTGTTTTGTCGTGTTTTCTTTTAAGAATTTTACGACATAAAGCATTATAAAGTGATTAAACGATATTGAATTCTGTGTGAAATAAATAAATCGACATGGCTGATGCGGCTGCGAGACAGTTGCAATATGAATACAAAGCCGTAAGTAAAATATTTTCATACGCACTATTTTGACAAAATTATTGCTTGTTATTGTGCAATTTTATCACGTTTTCCGATCCAAAACTAAGCTTTTTTTAACAATAAACTCATCTCAGTTCTTATTATACTTATTTTTCTCTAAAAGTTAGATTATTTTCATATTATATGAAGATAATCTAACTTTTAAAGGTTGCTAAAATATTTTTGTGATATTTTTCGTAGAACTCGAATTTGGTTTTGCAAGCTGATGTGAGGCTCATAGAGCGACGTGGTCGTGATGAGGCCACTGGAGAGGTGTTGTCCTTGTCGGGGAAGCTCACTGGAACCCGAATGGGTGACAGAGCGCAGCGCACCAAGCCAGACAAAACTGAGGAGAGGAAAGTCAAGTAAGTCTTTGCATTCCTGTGTTTTTTTCAAACAGATAATCCATAGCATTTATCTCGTATCCTGGGGACATTTTAGAGTCCTTTAGAGTGCCAATCTCATGTGTATAAACAGTTGCATTCAACGAATATCCTTAATTTGCCAAAAAATCTTATAAGTGTTTTATTTAGCCTATGAACACATAATTAGCGTCATCAATTCAGCAGATATTTTCTTTCATTATACTTTGACTACTTTTACAATCAGCCTCAATAATGCCTCTGCTGGGTGTATCATACTACGGCTCTTTTGACAGACCACCTATGATACCCACTCAAAGTTAAATCCGTTTTATCTATGTTTTAGGCGACAAAAGCGTGATGAAGCATCATATGAGCTCTCCAAATCAAAGACCTCCCGTGTCGCCTGGGCAGATGACACCCCTGGCGTGCTCTACCGTCCACGGGCACAGCACACAAGACACGCTTACGAGATGCTCCTTACATTCATGCAAAGTGCTCTTGGAGACCAGCCGAGGGATATCTTGTGCGGAGCATGTGATGAAGTGCTGGTTGTGTTAAAGAATGATAAGCTGAAGGACTTAGATAAGAAGAAGGAGATTGAAATGCTGTTGGGACCTGTTGCTGATGAGAGATTTGCGTTGCTTGTTAATTTGGGTAAGTTCTGCTATTCTTCTTTGATAGTTCTTTACAAATAATGGACTTTGTCTACTTGTAGACCGGGCAAAAAGTTTTATTCTAGATTGCTTACCTAGTCAAAAAAAATAAAATAAATGCATAGACGACGAGTATGCAATCATATTATAATATGCACCGCAGTTTGTGGATATTATACTATTCCAGCAGGCATATTCATATAAAAAAGGTATGTCTACTAAACATGACAGTGATAGCCCAGTGGTATGAATGTCAGACTGCCAATTCATAGGTGTCGAGTTCGAACCCAAGACACACTGAATTTTCGGATTCATGTGCATATTGTATAATTATCACTTGCTTCGGTTAAACAAAACATTGTGAGGAATTCAAACTAGCATGCCTGAGAGATATTTCTCGACGGCATGTAAAGCCAAGTGAGGCCCATGGGCGGTATAAAAATTTACACCGGGTTAGGCAATAACCACATGCAAAATAGAAAGAAGACTGCTAAGCTAAACAAGTATATAACAACAGTCCAAGTCAGGTTTCATGTATCCACAATGTATTTTTTCCACAGGCAAGAAAATAACAGACTTCAACATAAGCTCAGCGGCTGAGAGCAACACCGAGATTGACGAGACGTACGGCATCAATGTACAGTTTGAGGAGTCCTCGGAGGAAGACGATGAGGACGCTTATGGAGAGGTGAGGAACAGTATTAAAGTAGTTCTATATCTAGCATAATATTTTTGACAGCACTCCAAATTATGATGCAATAGAGGAAACAAACTCGTGGCTAAATAATAACAGCCGCTTCGGTCGATCTTTAGGTTAAGCCGTGCTTGCCCAGGTTGGTCTGTGGATGCGTGACCACCCATTACATACAAAATTTCCCCCGTGCCTCGGAAATCACGTTAAGCCGTTGGTCCCGGGTGTCATTTGTAGATCTTTGACAGTCATTAGGAAGTTAGTGGCCCAAAAAGTCTGACAACCAGTCTTCAGACCAAGAGGTATCGTATTACCCAGTACTAACTGGGTTGTGGAGGTCAGATAGGCAGTCGCTCCATGTAAAATATTGGTATTGAGCTGCATCCGGTTAGACTGGAAGCCGACCCCAACATAGTTGGGAAAAGGCTAGGCTGTTGATGATGACAGGAAACAACTTAAATAACTCAGTCCACCTACGCCTTGCATAAGAGGTATAAACGGACCCTTCACGAAGCAGTCTTATACAAAAGCCTGCTTTTAATAGGCTAGGGTAAAGGCAATGCTGGCCTATTTGGAGACACATCAAGTGAACTAATTAACCATGCATATGCAAAAAACGCGTTAACATTATGGAGTTTGTGCACTTAACTAGAGGTTATTCAATTTTTTTAACTGACTACAAAAAAGGAGGAATTCGTTGGAATCTTTTTTTTCATATATGATTACCGATCACTCGAAGACGCCGAGATTTGGAACCGATTTGGAAAATTCTGTTTTGTTTCTAAAGGGTTATACATTTCCCAGGAAGGTCTCATTTAAATTTTATCGAAATCGGTCGAGCGAAAATCTAAAAATAGTATCAAAATCAAAGCATTTATTTCAAATAGGCCAGTTACAGGCACTTTTGAATTGTCGAAACAAAGACAACAATGAAAAGTAGCTACAGTCCCAGTCACAAGGCATAAAAACTGTGAAAGTACTGTAGTTGCCAATTCCCTAACGTAGATCTCTATGGAGAAGAACGGGCAAGAAACTCATAAATCAATGATGATGATTTTCGTTGACTCCGAAACCTCGCTGTCTCATTGGAGCAGTGCGCAAATATTTGTATAGGATATTACAACAAAAATGAAAAAAAAAAAAAAAAAACTTTTTGGAAAATAAAACTGAATCAAACAAACAAAAGTCACCGACTTCTGAAGCTAAAGTTATTTTACACTTTTTTTGTGTTTTTGAAGTTGGTTTTATTTTTGCAAAAAAGTTTTTGTAAAAACATGTTCTCTCATTCTGTAGTTTAACATTATTGACTGGTTAATTCTTTTCTCTAGGTGCGTGAAGAAGACAAAGAAGATGGAGAAGAAGGCTCAGAGAATGAGAAGGAGAAGGACAGCAGTGCTGATGAAGACAGCGATGGAGAGGGCAAGAAAAATGCTATACATGCCAATGTAAGTAGTATATTTAAAACTATGTCAACAACTTTTGAGAAGTATGTTCTATGTTAAGGGTGAGGAGCTCGTGGCTAAATAATAACAGCCGCTCGGGTCGACCTTTAGGTTAAGCCGCTTGCCTATGTTGGTCTGTGGATGGGTGAACGCCCATTACATACCGAGTTTCCTCCGTGCCTCGGAAAGCACGTTAAGCCGTTGGTCCCGGCTGTCATTTGTAGATCTTTGACAGTTGTTAGGTAGTCAGTTGCCCAAAAAGTCTGACAACCAGTCTTACCAAGAGGTATCGTATTACCCAGTACTAACTGGGTTGTGGAGGTCAGATAGGCAGTCGCTCCATGTAAAATACTGGTATTCAGCTGCATCCAGTTAGACTGGAAGCCGACCCCAATATAGTTGGGAAAAGGCTAGGCAGATGATGATGATGATGATGATGTTCTATGTTAAGGGATTTGGTTTCCGCACTTAGTCTTTAAAGTAGACCATTGTACTTGAGCCATGGTGGCCGTTACTCCAACCAGCCCACCTCCCTCCAGAAGCAGATCAAACTTCCCGGTCTTCTCAAGACTTCAGCAAGGGATCTTGGTGTTCCAAGAGTCTCCTCGCGGATCTGGGTGACGCCGGTGCACTCGAGGAGTACGTGCGCCACCGTTTCCTCTGCCTCCATGCACGCTCTGCACGGGGGAATGTCAGTGATACCTAGGGTGTGGAAGTGTTTGTTCAGTGATGATCCCCGCCACCAGTCGCAGACTATCTCTGTCCAGGTGCAGAAGGCCCTTGGTCAGCTTCCTATCCAGGGATGGCATATTTTGAGAAGTTTATTAAAATGTGATGCTAGGAAATTAGAAAGACATCTTACAAGTTCCGATTAACTTATCTAGCAAATAGTTAATACAGATTTTTTCGAAAAAACTCTCTTATGATGTTTTTTTTTAATTTAATTGGTAGTTAAGTATTATTTTAGTAATCGTTTGCACAAAAATTATCTTTATTTTTTCTCTCGGCGCAAAGCAGTGCTTTGTATATTGTTTAGAAAATGCGCGTTCAAAAAAAAAAAAAAATACACGTGATATCTCACTATCCCCCCTAGTAATATTCCGTGACTTGTTCCAAACGACCTTTTTTTTCTTTTTTTATTCTGTATGGGCTTACTCTTGACCTCAATCTAGTCCTGAGGACAGAGATGAGGTCGACGATGGAACGAGCTAACACAAAAGAAGCCTATTAACTCGCGATTTAAATAGATTGGGGTCATATGAACTTGGGAACACCGACGCAGGCAGGGAATTCCACTCCTTGGCTGTGCGCATAATGACTGATGTAGCAAAGCGCTTTGTGCGAATGAAAAAAAAAAAAACCTCCCCCTCTTTCGAGCCTCACATGATTAATGGACGACCCCTAAACTACAGGCGTTTTCAGAAGTTACTCAAGGTTCTTGGCGATAAAGAGAATATGAAATTGTAATGTTAACTCTCCAATTCCCCCAACAGCTAACAGAAGAACAATCCCAAAAGCGTCGCGACGCCACCCTGCACCCCATGGACATCGACGCGTACTGGCTGCAGCGGCGCCTGTCGCGGCACTTCCCCGACGCCATGCTGTCGCAAGCCAAGTCCGTGGAGGTGCTGACGGCGCTCGGAGACGCGGCCGACGACCGGGACCTGGAAAACAGGCTCGTCTTACTCTTGGGATACGACTGCTTCGAGTTTGTGAAACTGCTCAACAAGTACCGCTATACCGGTGAGTGGCTAGGTTCAGTAACTCACGGCTAGGCGTGGAATCGGATGGGTTGACGATGACAGAGATCTGGAGAACAGGCTAGTGCTGCTGCTGGAGTAGGTTAAGTTTACGCAACGCATGGTGAGGATTGTAACTGAATGTGTTTGCAAGTTATATGATGCACAAGAAAAAAATATCGGCTGTCCCATACAAAATTTCAATACCTACTTGACCCAAATGTATGGGACAGCTGATAATTTTGTCGCATATCTGATATTGGACCCAAGGAGAAAGTTCTTCAGTTTGATAGTCTGCAGCATATCCTTTCATATGACTATACCCTTTCTGTTACATCCTGTATAATTTCTAAATCTTTTCTCATCTCCTTTTGTCCACAGTACTATACTGCACGAAGCTAGCTTCGTCTCAGTCAGAAAGTGAGCGCGTCGCCATCAGAGAGGAAATGTCTAAACAACCACATTTGCAGAAGATTCTGGCGCAGCTGGAGACCGGCAAGGGGGATGATGAGGTATGTTGAGTTTCTGATGTTAATTGTAGAGCAGCTAAGCAGTGATAGCCTAATGATGTGACCGTCGCACACTGAAATTTTGCTTCAATTGCGGTCACCTATATTTTATCCCTTCATCTTATAGATCCAGCGAAGAACTAAAACTTCTGGGAAGGAACCATGTTTTTTTTATGTTTAGTTTAGAAGTTATTTTAAAACTCGAGAAAACTTCATTGAAACCATAGAAATGCATTATTCCGTCTCAGATATATGATTTTGCAATTTTTATAGATGAGGTCTTAAAAAGGACTGTTATATCTACTAGTTGAGTAGACAAAAAAAAAATACTAAGACTAAGACTTGGCAGTCCGATGCGGACTGCCAAGTCTTAGGTCTCGAGTTCGAACCCAAGACACGCACCTCTGAGTTTTCGGATTCATGTGCGTATATGTATCACTTGCTTCGGTCAAGAAAAATATCGTGAGGAAACCAGCATGCCTGTGAGGTATTTCTCGACGGTATGTAAAGGCAAGTCAGAGGCCTTATGGGTGGCATAAAAACTCTGACACCAGGTTAGATACTAACCGCACGATATAGAAGATTGTGGAACTTTAGAACTGTCTCCACGGGTGACAAAAGTTTGTAGGGGAAGGGTTACCGGGGTGATCTTCAAGCCTAAGCAACACTTGTTGAGGTTGCTCCATAGATGGATGACCGTCCATAACATACAGAGATCCCTCCTTGCGTTGCAGTGGATGTTATTAACTTTCAACTTATAATGAGCTTAATTACTCACGACATTAAGGATGCTTTTGGACATAAATAGACACTTTTTTCGCCACACCTTTTTCGAAACTGCACGGTATTGACATCGTTAACATGACAGACGGTTTATAACCACATACCAGTAGCGAAGGGTCAATTTTTGTAAGAGGTAAGCCGGAGTACATTATCTTTAATGTGATTATATTATTTGTCTATAGAATACTGCCTGTGCCATTATTCGAAGGGAAGCCAGTAGGAATCGAGTTGTATGGAACCTTCGCCACTGCCACATAGGTAGATCATGTAAATGTTAAGATATCATTACATATTCGCAGTTTTGCTGTATCACAGTGTTTCCATGTCAAACACGGAATTAACGAAATAATCCTACGCAATCTTTAAAATATCCTTCTGCTCCACCAGACAGCCCAGCAATCGTCCGAAGCCCCCCGCAAGCGCCACAAGACGGAACCCGAGCCGGCGCCGGGCACGGGGCAGGTGGGCGGCAGCCGCAAGGTGCTGCAGCTGGAGGAGCTCATGTTCGCGGCCGGCGCGCACTTCATGGCCAACAAGCGCTGCCAGCTGCCGCCTGGCTCCTTCAGGAAGCAGAGGAAAGGTAGAAGATGACGATAAAATTGTGTTTAACCATGGACCTGGGCATATATAAGCATTATGTACATCAAACTAAGTAACTTGACTTGACTTTTTATTTTTGGGGTAAAAATCACGTTTTACGGTAGGACTCAATGTAACGCACTCAAAACATTGTGCTGATGGGATATTGAATAGTACGGGGGTCGTGGAGGTATTTAACGTAAACTATATTTTAGAGGTCAAAATTGGAACATTGACCTATAATATCTTCGTAACTAGAAGTTTCCCAGGTATGGTCTAGAAAAATCAAAAAATCAAAGTATTTATTTCAAGTAGGCCAGTTACAGGCACTTTTGAATTGTCGAAACAAAGACAACAATGAAAAGTAGCTACAGTCCCAGTCACAAGGCATAAAAACTGTGAAAGTACTATAGTTGCCCATTCCCTAACGTAGATCTCTATGGAGAAGAACGGGCAAGAAACTCCATGGACACTCTTTTAAATCAGAATACTTTACAATACCTTGGTTACATCATTTATGTTGAGATGGTACATTATGTGAGAACGATGTAGCAAGATGTGTACGTTAAAAGTGTCCATAGTAAAATAATTCAAAAATAAAATAGAACAGCCATACTCGACTTTTTTTTTTTATAAGGGCCACAAACACGTTTCAGTCATGGTGTTGCGAGCCGCAAGCAACAATTATTTAGATGTTAATATAAACGTAATTCAAAATGAATAACAATTTATTATTATTATTAATAAAAAAAAAGCACAAACAATAACTTTAAGTTTTAACAAAGATCTTTATCATAAATTATGTTTTAATGAGATTTTTGATACTGTGAACACTTTTTTTTAAATTTAATCGATTTCTGTACAATATCTGTACCTGCATTTTGTTAGGAAATAAATTTAAAATGGTTTACAATAAATTTAACTACAGGTGGGCCAACTACAAAGGTTGAGTATAGCTGGTCTAGAACAAAAAAAAATATCGCAATGACGGGGAGAACAAATGCCTTTCGGCTTCGTTAAGGGCATTACATTGCTCGAGGACCTTGATGATTTGATCCCTGTACTGGTTTTTGTTGACTTGCCCCGCACATTTCGCAAAATTTCGGTTTTTATTTATTATTTAAAAATATTAAAAGAAATAACAGAAAAAATACAATACAGATTGTTAAGTATATCATTACGTATTTGTTGTTACAAAATTCATGCCGATCTATTCAGCCGTTACAGAGATAATTTACAATTAAGGTTGAAAAAGGACCTATTTTCTACGATTAACCAAAAAAAATTGAGAAGGTTTATTAAAATTTTAAACAATACAATTTATTTGTGATGAACTTAACTATAACATACTTTTTTTACACGGAAAACGCACGAAGGGATTCATCAACAAATTTCTTTGAACATACGCTGTTTTTGGGATTTGAGCCATGTAATGCCCTTAAGGGCACTTTTACACCCGTCACAAACGCACCCACAACTAAAACACAGAAAACGTTCTTTCACAAGGGTTTTAGAATGTTCCCGGACATTCTAAAACCCTAAATCTTCTCCATCATCAGGTTACGAAGAAGTCCACGTGCCAGCTCTGAAGCCGAAGCCGTTCGATGAGGGAGAGACCCTGGTGTCGGTGGACAAGCTGCCCAAGTATGTGCAGCCTGCCTTCGATGGATTCAAGTCGCTAAATAGGATACAGGTAACGTAATACTCATAACTGACATAATGATACATCACGCCTGCTATCCCCGAAGGGTTAGGCAGAGGTGAACCTAATAGTATGCCCATTAGCATCAGCCTGCCTTTTTCCCAACTATGTTGGGGTCGGCTTCCAGTCTAACCGGATGCAGCTGAATACCAGTATTTTACATGGAGCGCCTGCCTATCTGAGCTCCACAACCCAGTTAGTACTGGGTAATACGATGCCCCTTACTTGAGAGACTTTCGGGCCACTGACTACCTGTAACCACTGTCAACGGCTTAATGTGCTCTAAAACTCGTTATGCAATGGAAAGTCACCCATCTAAGGATCGATCTAGGCAAGTGCGGCTTAACCGTGAGCATCGACCCGGCTGTTATTATTTAGCCACGAGCTTCTCTCTAATAGTATACACCACAGATATAGATAGACCTAGATAACGCGAGAGCAACTACTTCGCGTGCCTAGCTTACGTACAAAAATCGTAAGTGGTCAATTTCGCGCTCAGTCTGCATCGGAGCATAGCGCTAGTCGGACGTCAGTGGGCGTCATGGCGGGGGGTAGGACGAGGGGGGCGCCGTACGCGGCGGCGTCTTTGAATCGGTTTGATTTTCCCATCACTAAATAGTGCTTGTGACGTCATAATAGGTAGTCAAAAAATGGCACGCTTGGTTTTCATACAGATCGTGATACTTGCGTTATCTAGGTCTATCTATATCTGTGGTATACACCCATTTCGCAAAGTATACAAGGTGTAAACAGACCCTTCACGAAGCCGTCAACCAAGCATTCAGTACATCAAACTAAGTAACTCTATTATTACAGGTAACGACGTTTTTTTTGGGGTGAAAAAATCACGTTTTACGGTAGGAATCAATGTAAAACACTCAAAACATTGTGCTGATGGATGGATTGAATAGTACGGGGGTCGTGGAGGTGTTTAAAGTAAAGTTATAATATTAAGAACCGGTATTTAAACAAAAAATTGTGAAAATGTTGGAACTTTGACCCTCAATATCTCCGTAACTAGAAGGTTCCCAGGTATGGTCTAGAACAAAAAAATGATCGCAATGACGTGGAGAACAAGTGCCTTTCGGCTTCGTTAACGGTCTTGTTACACCCTGCATATCACAGCAGGCAGGATATTTTATGATGTTAATTTGTTGTCCTCTCCCCCCACAGTCGCGCATATCAAAAGCAGCCCTGGAGACGGACGAGAACCTGCTGGTGTGCGCGCCCACCGGCGCCGGCAAGACCAACGTGGCGCTGCTCACCGTGCTGCGCGAGGTCGGCAAGCACGTCAACGACGACGGCACCGTCAACGTGCACGACTTCAAGATGATCTACGTGGCGCCCATGCGGTCGCTTGTGCAGGAGATGGTGAGCTTACACTCATTTGTCAACATGGCCGGAGTTTTTTTAGAAATATTTCGTGATTTTGCTGTGAAAATGCATGCACTTGAATCGACTCAGGCGCATGATATACCTCGTAGCTGGAAAAGAATGCGCGCGCGCGGGTGTTTTATACGCCCCAAATCTGAAAGTTTATTGCAATATTTTTCATCTTAGCGTGTCGATGGCATATTTTTAATTAAATATCATCATCATCATCATCATTTCAGCCGAAAAGTCCACTGCTGGACATAGGCCTCCCCCAAGAAGGGGGGTTTTGCCATAATCGCCACGCTTGGCAGGCGGGTTGGCGATCGATATGTTTGGCCCAAAATTCAGCTATGCGAACTCCGCTCGCTGTAACAGTCATAAGATCGTCAAGTGCGCAGGTGTTAGGGCATGCAGCGCAAGATGGAAGATGGGCCTTTGTTTGTGGAGACACGCCGCATACACATTTGAGATCTGAGCTGTTCATGCAGATAATCTCTTCAGATAGGGGTTCCCATCTGAAGAGATTATCTTTGCTACGGCCGACTTGGGTTCGAAGTCTATTCAGAGATTTCCAGGTCGGCCACGGCAAAGCATGCCCAGGTGCCCGTTGTACCGTCCGCACCATTGACCTGCACCATCAATGGTGCAGATGAGACCATAGTACTAATGCAGTTTTACTTGCACCATTAATGATGCAAACGAAACTAATCAGTCTCCTCTGCACCATTGATGGTGCAGACGGTACAACGGGCCCAGGTGGAAGACTTTCAGAATATTTTTCTCAATAACAGAGTTTTCATTCACTCTGTTAATGAGAAAAATATTGCAATTGTGCGGAGCAATCGATAAAAGAAACATTGTGACGCCGATGAACTCGCTCGAGCTGGAGATGATGAGTGAAAAGAGAAATCTTCCAGCCGTATCATACGTGCGTGACACAACTCACAGGGTCGGAAAATGTAGATAAATTGCACTATTTAGCACGTTGTCATCATCATCTGCCTAGCCTTTTCCCAACTATATTGGGGTCGGCTTCCAGTCTAACCGGATGCAGCTGAAAACCAGTATTTTACATGGAGCGACTGCCTATCTGACATCCACAACACAGTTAGTACTGGGTAATACTATACCCCTTGGTAAGACTGGTTGTCAGACTTTGGGCCTCTGACTACCTAACAACTGTCAAAGATCTACAAATAACAGCCGGGACCAACGGCTTAACGTGCTTTCCGGGGCACGGAGGAAACTCGGTATGTAATGTGCGGTCACCCATCCACAGACCAACCTAGGCAAGCACGGCTTAACCTAAAGATCGGCCCGAGCGGCTGTTATTATTTAGCCACGAGCTCTTCACGAGCTCCTATACAAAAAAAAAAAAAAAAATGTTTATCCAATTGTCTAACACGCAGTCATCCGCAAAAAAGTTGCTTCACTGATGCATCGACCTCGGGTCAGTAACAATAGTATCCTGAAACTACTGGCGGAGAGTATTTACTCCCCTTTTCTGAGGCATTTTGTGGAGAGGATGGTCAACTAGGCAGCTGACCTCTTTCTTGCTTGATCGTTCTCTGAGCAACCTGCCTCGGACCGTTCTTTGTGTGGCCGGTGTTGATCGTGTTTTCTATTACTAACATTAGGTATAAGGTATTTTTTACTAACAACATGGATTTTATTGTTGTCCGATACTGAATAAATCATCAGTCTCTTGCCCTTATCCCAATTCATTTGGGGTCGCCGCAGCATTCTCTTCTCCCATATTTCTCTATTACTCGTCATCTCATCAGACATCTCCTTTCTTGCCATATCATTCTTTACACGGTCCATCCATCGTTTCTTTGGTCTTCCTCTACTCATATACCCATACTGAATACATAAATAAATAAAATAAAAATAAATAATTCATCATCATCATCATCATTTCAGCCGAAAGACGTCCACTGCTGGACATAGGCCTCCCCCAAGTGTCGCCACATTGACCGGTCCCGTGCGACTCGCATCAAATAATTAAAAACAATAAATTAAATAAATAAAATCAATAAATAAAATAAATAAATAAAAACAATAAAATAAAATAAATAGAATAAATAAAATAAATAACTAATCTTTTGTCTTCAGGTGGGCAACTTCAGCAAACGCCTGGCCGCGTACAACATGAAAGTGTCCGAGTTGACAGGAGACCATCAGCTGACGAGAGAACAGATCGAAGCCACGCAGCTGATTGTGTGCACGCCCGAGAAGTGGGATATTATTACTAGGAAAGGTAAGATAACATTACGACTGTATACCTCTAAGTGGCAGGCACAAGTTTGTAGTACAAACACTAATAGGGAACTAGCCTAATGCCATCAACGGGGTAAAACATAGGGGCTGCAACGAAACTCCTTTTGTTAAAACGCAATAACTATTTGGCCGACTTAGGAAGTGAACCTAGCATCTCACATTCAGCAGTCGCGCTTTCGACTGCCGCACTAATGGAGCTGGGTTGTGTTAAAAAGTTTTGTGTCTTGCATAGTACAAATTTTAATTAATGAATTTATTTTCCTGTTACACATATCAAAGTACAAAAACGGTGATCATGATGATGATGTCATCTAGCCGATTTCGGCCACAGCGACTGCATTCGATGGCTTTCTAGGGAGGTTGTCGAGGGCTTTGGTGTGCTGCTCTATCATGTGTTCTCATTTGGCTAGCATACCCAATTTTGGCCGAAAAAATTCGAGCACAAAGCGGACTTGTCAGAACGCGATTGACGACATTGTATATACAGAGCGACTGGTAATTAGTGACCGATACTTAAACACATGATTGTACTCAAGATAACAAACAACTTTCCCAAAGAAACAATATTTTTTAATACTCATTTAATTTTATCACAATAACACAACAGCGGGCCGTATGAAATTCGCGCGCCCTCGCCTGTGACCTATCAGCTGTTTGCCGCGTGACGCCGTTCTGTCTCATTACTATCGTACCGTGCTACAGTGGGTAGGCAGAGCATCCGCGGCTCGCAAGCTCGCTCCGTAATGCTCTGCTGTAAACCGTAAAAGCTTAAAAATGTGTTTATATAAAGCGATTTTTCAATTGGTTATTTCCTAAGGAACCTTATAAACTTTATGGCTACTATTTTGTCCGACTGCTAAGGAATACTACTTCCTTTTCAAATAAATATCTAATTCTCATGTCTATTCTCAGGTGGCGAGCGCTCCTTCACAAACCTGGTGCGCCTGATCATTATCGACGAGGTCCACCTTCTCCACGACGAGAGAGGCCCAGTTCTAGAAGCTCTCGTCGCCAGAACATTGAGGACTGTGGAGCAGACACAGGAAGAAGTAAGTTGCATCACTTGTTCACGTCCACAACTGGTCATAGGTCTCCAAGCATTGTCAAACGACTAGTTTACTTTCAGACTATTCCTTCGTGTGAACTTTAAACGTCGTTTTTAGGGTTCAGTAGCCGAATGGCAAAAAACGGAACCCTTATAGATTCGTCATTTCTATCTGTCTGTCCGTTCGTATGTCACAGCCACTTTATTCCGAAACTATTAGGAACTTGGTAGGTAGATGTATTCAGTGAACCGCTTTACGATTTTTATACAAAAAAATAAATTAAAAGATTAAGGGCCTCCCCTTGGTAGGTAGTCAGTGGCCTGAAAGTCGGACAACCACTAGTCTTACTAGGGAGCATCGTATTACCCAGTACTAACTGGGTTGTGGAGGTCAGATAGGCAATCGCTCTATGTAAAATACTGGTATTCAGCTGCATCCGGTTAGACTGGGAGCCGACCTCAACAAAGTTGGGAAAAAGCTAGGCAGATGATGATATGGTTTCTAGACTCTATAATTCAGTTTTTTATGAATATTTATTACAGGTACGTCTAGTAGGCCTTTCCGCCACGCTGCCGAACTACACAGATGTGGCTGCCTTCTTGAGAGTCAAGCCAGAACATGGCCTGTTCTACTTCGATAACTCGTTCAGGTAAGTTTTAATAGTTTAAAAGACATCGTGAGGACACCGGCTTGCCCTGGAACCAAAAATTCGAAGACAAGTGATAATCCAGCAACCCGCACTGGGCTGGCGTGGTGGAAACAGCCCACCCCCCCTTACAGTGGGGAGGCCTGTCTTAATAATAGGAAATTTATAGGCCACTAATACTTACAACCGGAAGACGCTGCATTGGAAGGCCTCCCACTAGGTGGACCGATGACCTGGTGAAGGCTGCAGGGATCCGCTGGATGCGAGTCCCACGGGACCGGTCAATGTGGCGACACTTGGGGGAGACTTATGTCCAGCAGTGGACGTCTTTCGGCTGAAATGATGAATGATGAATGATGAATACTTACAATATGGTGCTTAAATTTGAACTGATCAAATAGGGTGGAAGCGGCAGGGTAGCCTACGAAATTCATATTTTCTTGCAATTTGCAGGTCAGTGTCAGGCTATTTCATGAAAACGCTAATCAATTGGATTCAATGGACTTCGAGGGTTGTATTGATGATTTGAATGGATATAATTCTGTAAATACATACATATGTGTTACAGTCGCGACCCATATTTTATTCTACACAGCCTGACACTGACCTGCACATTGCGAAAAACATAAGAAAAATTGAATTGTCAGAGTTTAAACGTTATTTGTTGCGCAATGCGCATGTGCCGCAATTATCGGGAAATACAGTTCCTGCCCCCGTAGCATGACCACCGTAGACAAGGATTTCTTTGACGGAAGAATCGACAAAATGACAGATTGTGTCGACACAATGACAGATTTCTTTGCACTATCTGTGATTTTGTCGATTCTTCCGTCAAAGAAATCCTTGTCTACGGTGGTTATGCTACGGAGGCTGTTTTCACGAATTAAACAGTACGCATCCAGGTAAGTGTCGTCAAAACTTTGTCCGATTAGTTCTGGGCTGACACAATTTAGGTTGCCATCGACACGCTAAGAAGGAGAAGAGGATATTATTTTTTTATTAACTTCTATTTTACTAGTGAAGATTCCATTTATTTTTCAGACCCGTAGCCCTAGAACAGCAATACATCGGTGTGACAGAGAAGAAGGCTCTGAAAAGATTCCAAGTTATGAACGATATTGTCTACGAGAAGACCATGGAACATGCTGGAAGAAATCAGGTGAGATACACATATATTACTTTACGGCAAGTGTGCAAGGGGGTATCGTGATACCCAGGGTTGGTTTGGTTTGGTTTGGTTTTTTTTAATTGTTTATACATTATTTTTAGTATATGCGAAACCTGAATATAGTTTGTTCAGAATAAGTAACTGAATCGATTCCAATAATTTTTAAACCAAGTTATATTTTTTCCCAAAAATATTTAAAAAAGTTAAAAGTTGGACACCAAGCGACTTTAAGTACCTATCGCAATAATTTAAGTACCTACTGCCAAATTATTATTTTCAATGAGCTCAAGACGACGCTGGAGGCGCGCGCTGCGTGATGACCGCGTTTTTGTGCGGACAACTAGGTAACAGAACAAGCTTATAACTTTGTGATTTTTCATGATACAGTTTATAAATTTTGTACATAGATTCTTTACATAAAAATATTAGACACGTGTATCAGGTTTCGCATATACTAAAACTAATGTTGTATATTAAAGAACAAAACAAAATAAAACAGGAACATCACAAAAACCTCAATAGGTTTGTCCGGATGTTGAGACACTTTTATGCTATCTTAATACTTTTATGGTTAACACATAATTTATTACAAATTGTGAGGTACTTCGTAAATAATGACTAAGAAAGATTACAAAAACAACGTCGGCGCGGGTCAGACATCGCTTCGATGCTATTACTAATTGAATGAAATTTAAACAAGATGAAAATAGATACGCAGTCGCTCCATTATCGCTGGTATTCAGCTGCATCCGGTTAGATTAGAAGACGAGCCCAATATTGTTGGGAAATGTTGATGGGATTATTATAACTTCGTCAAAATATAATTTAAAGAAAAACGCTATCGCTACTATTTATTATAATTGCATTTATATTCTTTTTTTTTCCAGATCCTGGTGTTCGTTCATTCACGTAAAGAAACCGGTAAGACTGCACGCGCTATTCGTGATATGTGCTTGGAAAAGGATACGCTGGGACAGTTTCTAAGGTAAGATCCACTAATAACAACATAACATCACGGTTGTAATCCCCGAAGTGTTCAGTAGAGGTGTGCCTAATAGTACACCCATAATTCGCCAGTTAATATCAAATAAATATTTGTAGATCTTTGACAGTTGTTAGGTTGTCAGAGGCCCAAAGTCTGACAACCAGTCTTACCAAGGGGTATCGTATTACCCAGTACTAACTGGGTTGTGGAGCTCAGATAGGCAGTCGCTCCGTGTAAAATACTGGTATTCAGCTGCATCCGGTTAGACTGGAAACCGACCCCAATATAGTTGGGAAAAGGCTAGGCAGATGATGGATGTGATAACATAACATTGCCATTATTTCTAGTGGTCACAAGTGTGACTGCTGAGCGTGAGGTCCTGGGTGCGATTCCCAGGTCGGGCAAAGTTTAATTAGGTTTTTTTAATATCAGGAATTTTCTCAGCCGTTTCGAGTCTAGATTTGGGCCAGTTGATGGCAATAGGTACACTCTGTATTACATGGGACTTATGTATATACAGGGTGTAAGGGACACCGACACGAAAACGGTTACCACGTATTCAGTACATCATTCTGAGCCGGGTTATTAAAAAACATTGCTGTTCCATACATTTTACAAAAGTGCAATACCTACAGGTATTGCACTTTTGTAGGAAACAGCAGATATTTTTTTTAATTTTTTTTTTTTTTAATAATACATCCGGTTAGACTGGAAGCTAATTCCGCTATTATTTACTGATTAATTTCATTGCGGAATCCAAGACAGTTAAATTGTTTCTCTGGGACTTCGTCGAGCTTCATTGTCTCGGCGCTATTCTGGTGGTCGCCACTGTTGGTTCTGGCGCACAGGAGTTGCAGTGGTTTGGGAATAGTGTGGCGATAAAAACAATTGGAAGCTGACTCTAACATAGTTGGAAAAAGGCTAAGCAGATGATATAGCTCTCCTCTCCCTAACTCATCGGGGCTATATTAAAATACACGGTGTAACCGGACCCTTCACGAAGCCGTCAACCAAGCATTCTGTACATCAAACTAAGTAACTCTACGCAAAAATTATTGCTGGGGCTTTTTTTTTGGGTTGAAAAATCACGTTTTACGGTAGGACTCGATGTAACGTACTCAAAACATTGTGCTGATGGATGGAAAAATCTTACATTAAAAGCATGTATTTAAAAAAAAAACTTGTGTATAAGTTGAATCTTTGACCCCCAATATCTCCGTAACTAGAAGGTATGGTCTAGAACAAAAAAATGATCACAATGACGGGGAGAACAAGTGTCTTTCGGTTATGTTAAGGGTCTATTTACACCCATTATAGCCATACTGTCAAAACTTTTGTCTCATTTGATTACATCATTATCCTTTGCTAACAGGGAAGGCTCAGCAAGTATGGAAGTACTGCGGACGGAAGCGGAACAGGTCAAGAACCCGGAGCTTCGCGAGCTGCTGCCGTACGGGTTCGCCATACATCACGCCGGTATGAGCAGGGTGGACAGGACGCTCGTCGAGGATCTGTTCGCTGATAGGCATATACAGGTGAGAGGCAGTGGAAATGATACGGCCATAGTGTAATCACCAGGTGTCTTTAATGTGACCATAAATCGTATATATTTCTGTAAATTGGTTTATGTATGTTTAACTAACTACACGTTCGTCCACAGGTCCTAGTATCCACCGCCACGCTAGCCTGGGGAGTGAACCTCCCCGCGCACACCGTCATCGTGAAGGGCACCCAGGTGTACTCCCCCGAGAAGGGCCGCTGGAGCGAGCTGGGCGCGCTCGACGTGCTGCAGATGTTGGGCAGAGCTGGCCGCCCGCAGTACGATACTAAGGGCGAAGGTGACTTATTATAGACGCTATTGTTTCCTCGTCGTGGCCCATGATGGCCCATGCTGGCTCATGATGGCCTATCGTGGTTCACTATGGTACATAGTGGCTCATAATGGCCGATAGTTGTCCACGATGGTCCATAGTGACGCACGCTGGTCCATAGTGGCCCACGATGGGTCTAAGTGGCCCATGATTTAGTACAATGGCCCATGTTGGACTATCATGATAACATGCTCGGCTACGATGGTCCATGTGATGATCATGGTCCATGCTGGACTACTATAGCGGCTGACTTGAAAGTTTTCATCATCTGTCTGGCTTTACCGTACTATGATGGATTTGACTTCAAGTCTAACAAGACTCAGTAGATATCGTCTAGTATTTTACAAGAAGCAACTGCCTATCTGACTTCCTCAATGCAGTAACTGGGTACTAAGATAACCCTAGAGCCACTGTTTGTCCTACTACAGAATATCTGTAGCGACTATCACAGATACACAAATGCATCGGGACCAACGGCTTAACAAGAAACTGTGTATGTATGTAATAGTATATAATTATGGTCGCCCATCCACAGACCGACCTCGGCAAGCACCGCTTAACCTCGAAGATCGACCCTTGCGGCCGTTATTATGTAGCCACGAGTCTCAACTTCTATCTAATCCAATGTTTTGTCCTCAGGTATCCTCATCACCAACCACTCGGAGCTGCAATACTACCTCTCTCTGCTCAACCAGCAGCTGCCGATAGAGTCGCAGCTGGTGAGCAAACTACCCGACATGCTGAACGCGGAGATTGTGCTCGGGTCTGTGCAGAGCGTCAGGGATGCCGTCACTTGGCTAGGTGAGTTTTCCCCTTAAGACATGGTCCGCAGTGGTCCATTAGAATCGAGTGGGAATATACTAAAGGTGGCAATGGGAGATATGTTTATAGATCGCATGTTTTTAAATGTTACAGCATTGAATACATCCATGACCCCTGTACTATTCAAGGCATTCATCAGCATAATGATTTAAGTGTTACATCAAGTACTCAAAATCAAAGCATTTATTTCAAGTAGGCCAGTTACAGGCACTTTTGAATTCTCGAAACAAAGACAACAATGAAAAGTAGCTACAGTCCCAGTCCCAGTCACAAAAACTGTGAAAGTACTGTAGTTGCCCATTCCCTAACGTAGATCTCTATGGAGAAGAACTGCCGGTTACCGTGATTTTTCACTCCAAAACAAAGGTCGTTTCCCAGCAATAATTTTTGCGTAAAGTTACTTAGTTTGATGTACAAAATGCTTGGTTGACGGCTATGTGAAGGGTCCGTTTACACCCTGTATATCTCTCTTGATTTAGGTGTCGTTAGTGCAACTTAACTTCATAAAACTCATTTTATTATCATTTACAACAGGCTACACGTACCTCTACATCCGGATGCTGCGTCAACCAGCACTGTATGGCATCACACAAGAGAAGTTCGCAGAAGACTCCCTGCTAGAGCTGCACAGAGCTGACTTGGTGCACACAGCTGCCAGTTTGTTGGACAAGTAAGTCACACTTTTAAACTGTCATAAGGAATATTACTATCTCTACTCTATCCTTCCATGAAGTCCAGCCTCCGTAGCATGACCACCGTAGACAAGGATTTCTTTGACGGAAGAATCGACAAAATTGACAGTGCAAAGAAATCTGTCTTTGTGTCGACACAATTTGTCATTTTATCGATTCTTCCGTCTTGTTGACGAAAGAATCGATAAAATGACAAATTGTCTACGGTGGTCATGCTACGCGTGCAGGTTTTATTTTAATCCAATATTATTATATCTTTGACAGATTCAGAGCGAATTTTAAATTCGTTTAGCGTTATACTTATTTTTTTTAAACATTGTTCCACACATTTTCACTCACATACACAAACAGCCAGACTCGGAACAACTACTTGTAGGCCATACAAATATTTGTTCCGCGCGGGGAACGAAGCGGCGACACCCAACGCAGCAGTCAATCGCTCAGCCACTGCGCTAACCGTGCAGTCCTACGTTATTAAGTGATTTCTGGTGCGACATAACTAAACTAAAAATTCCTATTCCAGGGCTGGCCTTATAAGATACGAGCGCAAATCCGGCCACTTCCAGCCTACCGAGCTCGGCCGCATAGCGTCCCACTTCTACTGCACTTACGAGACGATGCAGTGCTACTCACAGCTTCTGAAGCCCACGTTAGGCGAGATCGAGCTGTTCCGAGTGTTCTCTCTGTCTGCTGAGTTCAAGCATATTGCTGTAAGAGAGGAGGAGAAACTCGAGCTGTGCAAGCTTATGGAGAGGGTGAGTGATTTTTTCTCCATAGTAGCCCATGTTGGACTTTTGTGGCCCATTCTGGACTTTAGTGGCCCATGGTGGACTATAGTGGCCGATGTTGGATCATAGTGGCCTACAATGACCCATACTGGGCCATAGTGGCGAAAGTGATGCTTATCAGCCACACGTAAGTACCACTCTGCGCTTCTACTACACATAAAAGACGATGAAGTGCTACTCTTAGCTTCTAAAGCCGACTTTGGGTGAAATCGAGCTGTTTAGTGTTTTCTCTGTCTGCCGAGTTCAAGCATATGTAGTACAGCTGACTGACACAGCTACACACAAGTTAGAAATTACTGTGGCATCAGTGTGACTGTCGGTGCACACTAAAGAAACTCAGGATGATGAAAAGTGACATGTATTGGTTTCCCATTGTACATTTTCTAAATTATTTGAATCTAACTTAATTTAGTCCTCATTTTAAACGTACATATCTACCATTCTCCCCATTGTAAGCAGAGCCACCGTAACATTCATACTGAACCAGCAAAGTCGTAGACACCAACATGCAAGCAACTACTAATATTAAACATTATAGTTCCTCTTTGCCTCAGTCATACAAAATAACGCGTTTTCCGTAATTTTACACAATTGCCAATACATAGAATAACCCTCTATGGTCTTCCACAGGTACCGATCCCAATAAAAGAGAGCATAGAGGAACCATCAGCTAAGATCAACGTGCTGCTGCAAGCGTACATCTCTCAGCTGAAGCTGGAAGGGTTCGCGTTGATGGCCGACATGGTGTACGTCACCCAGTCTGCTTGTCGGCTGTTGAGAGCCATCTTTGAGATTGTGCTGCATCGAGGTAAGAAATATTACCTACTTTCCTTTATTTCGTCATAGGCCAATTTCCTAAGTGGCCGACGTTGGTCCTCAGTGGCCGATGCTGGCCCACAATGGCCATACTTTTCGATGGTGGTCCTGTGTCCCATGTCCATTAAATCAACGTTAAACAAAAAGAAAGAACCTCTTTTCTTTATTGGATCCATCATAGCTTATGATGGCCAATAATGGCCTGTACTGGCTCACAGTGGCCCATATTGGCCCACAGTGGCCATTTCGGTCCATGCTGGTCCATAATACCCTACATTGCATCAAAAAGTTGTCTAGAAAAACATTAATAATGTGATGTTCTTATAAGGGGTTTTATTATTTTGTTTTGTTAACAGGTTGGGCGCAGTTAGTGGATAAATGTTTAGCTTTGTGCAAGATGGTGGATAGAAGAATGTGGCAATCTATGTCTCCACTCAGACAGTTCAGGAAGATGCCGGAAGAAGTAAGTGTTGTCATCGTACTTTTAGACCTGATTGAATAACACTCCAGCCCCCGTAACATGACCTCCGTAGACAAGGATTTCTTTGACGGAGGAATCGACAGAATGACAGATAGTGCAAAGAAATCTGTCATTGTATCGACAAAATCTGTCATTTTGTTGCGTGAAGGGTCTGTTTATACCCTGTATAATGATTGTTTAAACAGCCTACCCTCTTAAACAGGTAATAAAAAAACTAGAAAAGAAAAACTTCCCCTGGGAGAAACTGTACGAGCTTGGTCCCAACGAGATTGGTGAATTAGTCCGGGCTCCTAAACTCGGCAAGATGATACACAAATATGTGCATCAGTTCCCTAAGCTGGAGCTGGCGACGCATATCCAGCCCATCACGAGGTCTACCCTGAGGGTGGAGCTCACCATCACACCCGACTTCCATTGGGACGATAAGGTAAGTTAATTATTCCAATAGGGAATATGCAAGAAATACAATTTTTTTTTTTATTTGTTAAAAATGCCAAATAAATATTGGCCCATAAAAACATTGTGGTACCACTTGTTCTAATACAACACTTATTTTACAATTTAATATTTATGTAGTGTCTACAAGGTCTAACTATTCATACACGAAATATTTTCAGGGAATCATCTATCGGCTATAACGAAGCCATTTCAAGGGATTATTTTTTTTTACTGAGTATATTTTTATAAAAAATAAATAATTTAAAATTACTTGACCCACAAAATAAATACTAGATCCTTATTTTTGAACATCCATTACGCTAGTTTACTACGTCGTATTTACCTAGTGTCATTGTTAGAATATGGGAGTAAAGATTTTATGCAGTCTCAAAATTTTTTAGAATTATAATAATTTCGTAAAAAAAAACACTCAGATATTTTTTTTAAATTAATTAATTTAATTAATAATTCATTTATTTGCCTGAAACATGGTGGTACAGATCTTAAAATACAACAAGTACAAGGTTCTTCATGTTCCGCCTTATTTTACAGCATGCAAATTTTAATTCGGACTAATTTTCTTTTTTTATGTAATCAAATTCTTACAAACAATCCCATTTTATATGTCAATTAAATAAATGCAAATCAATTAAATTAAATAACAAAAACAATAAAATGAATTACAAATATCGAGCCCAATAATATGAACAATAAATTAAATTACAAATGTCAATTAAATTGAATTACAAATGTCACTAAGTTTATCTATATGCAAAACAAAAGAAAATGTCAATAAATTAAAATAAAAATGTCAAAGATTTAAAATAAAAATGTCAATAAATTAAAATAAAAATGTCAATAAATTAAAATTAAAATGTCATTAAATTAAATCATAAATGTCAAACAATAAAAAAAAATATATAAATTAAATGTCAAAAAGTTAAAAAATAAATGTAAAAAAAAATAATATTTCATTCTAAAATTAAGTTTTATATCTGGCACCGCTTCTTATTCATATTATAATTAAAAAATTCATTTACAGTGTAAAAACAATTTTCAATAAGCCATGTTTTGAGCTTTTTTTGAAAAAAATTCGTTGGCAATTCTCTTATTTGTTTAGGTAACTTATTGAATATTTTAATTGCCATACGACTCGTGTTTTTGTGGCAAAATGCTGTTCCACACCTAGGCATCGCTAATTTTGTTGGATCCCTGGACATTTTACCCATCTTGTAGACATTTTCGCTATCTGCTTTACTGAAAAGAGTAGGATGTTTGTTTACAAATACTCCCATTTCCAATATATATAAACACGTTAGAGTCAATAATTTATGCTCTTTTAAAATGGGTCTGCACGATTCTAACGGACCAATACCAAACACAGCTCTCAAACACTTTTTTTGAACAATAAAGGCCCTGTCACTGTCTGTAGAATTGCCCCATATTATTAATCCGTATCTTAACACGGATGAGACGTATCCATGATAAGCCATCAGAGCAGCATTTCTTCCTACAGTTTTCCTAAGATTTCTTAGTGCAAATGCAAAGCTGTTTAGCCTGGTACATATATTATCAATGTGTTTTTTCCAATTACAATTTCTATCAATTAATATGCCTAAAAATTTTGTACAGTCAACTTCTTCAATTGTATTACCACGACCAATAATTTTCAATGCTTGATTTGCCATTTTATAGTTACAATAACTAATATATTTTGTTTTAGAAATGTTGACATTTAAATTGTTTTGCTCAAACCATTCCAGTATGGCTTCTACGGCAACATTTATTCGGTCTTCATATCGTTCATTTTTATTCTCTTTATTAATTACAAGTGAAATATCATCAGCAAATAAAACGCACTTATCCTTTATTACTGCTGGCAAATCATTTATGTATAGAAGAAAAAGTAAAGGCCCCAATATGCTACCTTGAGGTACACCATACGTATTTATTCTATACTGAGATTTATACTTTATAACTTCTCTGTCTTTATTTATTCCTAAAATTTCAACGCTTTGTTGCCTATTACTTAAGTAATCTTTCAGCCAATTTAACGCTTTTCCTGTTATTCCGTAATTTTCGCATTTTTTGAGCAGAATATCATGTTTGACAGAGTCAAATGCTCTACTCATATCAAAAAATATCGCAGTGACTGGTTTTTTCTTATCAATGTTTTCGGTAATTAATTTAATCAGTTGATAACAAGCTAATGCAGTTGATTTTCCTCTTTGAAATCCATTTTGTTCTGGTCTTATTATTTTATGTTTATCTATAAATGAGACAATCCTATTACACATTGCTTTTTCATATATTTTTGAAATCACGGGTATTAAGGCCACTGGACGGTAATTATTTATATCTAGTTTGCAATTTTTTTTATATAAAGGCTTTACTAATGAAAATTTTAATTTGTCCGGATACTTTTCTTCAAAGAAACCTACATTGATTAGATGAGCTAAAATAGGTGACAGTATATCAGCACATGATTTTATAATTTGTGTCGATATATCATCATACCCCAAAGCGTTAGTACTATTTAGCGATGAAATTATTTTACTTATTTCATTTGGTATGCAGGGTTCAATATATATACTATTACTATTACTTATGTTATTAATATTAGTCATGAGATTATTTTTATTATTAGTTATGTCTATGTTTGTAGAGTCAATAAAGTGATTATTGAAAGCTTCCGCTATTTCTTCAGGTTTATCTATCAAAATGTCGTTTAGGTCAATCGCTTTGATAAATTCTGGACCTCTATATTTAGATTTATTTTTAATTAATTTCCAGGTCTCGCTACACTTGTTTTTAGCTTTCATAATAAAGTTGTCAGAAGCTTGTTTTTTGGACACATTAATGCACCTTTTTAACAGTTTCGCATATTTATCATATTTTAATTTGTTTTCCCGGGACTTATTTTTATGATATTTTGATTTTAGATATCTTTTTGAAAGGCATGACTTTTTTATACCTTTACTTATCCAGTTCAAAGTAGGTGAATGACAATTGACTTTAATTTTTTGCAAAGGGAAATTTAACATATAAAAAAGACTAAAAATTTCATGGAAATTGTTAAAAGCTGTATTTGGATCCATTTCGTCATAAACTTCCTGCCATTTCAGGTTCAAGAGACACTCTCTAAATTTTTGAATATATTCCTGGCTATAATTTCTTTTGTATATAAAATAATGCGATTGAGCAGGCTTATTTGATGTTATAATTGATGGAAATGTTAATATCTGAGCAGTATTATGATCCGAGAGATGTAACTCACATGTCTCACCGGAAGAGTCTGAGATATTAGTAATAATATGATCTATACAAGATGTTAGTCGGGTTGGAGCATTTATTTTGAGAGTCAAGTTATAATTTAGAAGTATATTGTTTAATATGGTGGCGTTCTTATTTGTGACAAGTGTATTTATGTTTAGATCTCCGACCAATATAATATTTTTATTTTTTCTGTCACTTAGTTTATGCAATAGAGACTCAAGTTTATTAAAAAATACTGCAATATTCGAATTGGGGGTCCTATACACACACACAATAATGCAATTGTATAGTGGTATTTCTATGCCACAGCATTCGAAAACTTTCTCTACTGCCATTTCTTTACATAATTGTATTATTTTGTATTCAAGGTACTGTTTTATTAAAATACATACCCCACCCCTATTTTCCTTTTTTCGAGAGTATGAAGACGCAAGTTTAAAGTCATTCAAACATATATTTATTTCATTGTTAGCTCTAACAAATGTTTCTGAAAAACATAATATTTGGATATTTTCAAGCCTGTCATTATGCTCAGATAGACATATCTCTATTGAAGGAAGTTTATTGAGTAATCCTGCAATATTTTGATGTAGTAGTTGTATATTTAGACATTTAACTTTAGCATGTTGTTTTAGGTTCTTATTTAAACTAGAGACGAAAAAACTGTTCCTTTCTTAGATAATTACTGTTCTCTACATTAGGTTCCTTGATGTTGGAGAGGTAATTTTGGTCTGTATACATACTAAGATAGCACTTCAAATTGTCAAAAATATTCTTGAAACCATAGTTATTCAGTACTCCATTTTGTTTATAAAACATAGAATCATCATAAGTCAGATTTAAATTAGAGTCAAATATCATCGCATACTCATGGGTGCAGATATCCTGGTAAAGTAAATTGCTAAATGTTTCTACTCTTGAGTTAAACAAAGAGCTATATCCATTAAATTTATAGGTAGGTAAACAGAGTAAAATATTAGTATGTTGAATTGAAAATAATGCGGTCCTTATACTAGTAACTAAATTAAAATAATTGTCGGTTTTTCTGAAATCTTTTTCGCCTATCAAAATAATACAATAGTCTTTCTTTGTGTAGTTTACCAATTTTTGTTCTAGATTGTCGAGTAGCTGTATAATGCCACAGTTTGTGGAAATGTGATGACATGATTTTTCGTTGCTATGGCGACTTTACGACTTATAGCAGTTACTCTTAAAATATTTCGTGTATGAATAGTTAGACTTTATATTTGGTGAAACGGAACGCAAACTCAAAACGCACGATGCGTTTTGAGTTTGCGTTCCGTTTCCCTCGAATATTAAATTTAGTCCTGTATGTTACTGGATATTATGTTTAATTATTAGTTTGTGCAACAATAGTTTACTGCTAATTGTGGAAGCTTTAAATGGCTTCTGGTTGATTGCCTCACCATAACTTTTTGTATTTGTTAGCTGTAAGCCACCCAAACACAATCAAATAATTAAATCATGATTTTTTGATTGAATTGACTTGTTAAGGTAGCCATGCAAAACCGAGTTTCATTCCAAGGATAACTGTACAGTTTGATCACATACTCGCTAGGGTTTGCCTGTCGGTTATGCATGCAAGACTAAAAGCATCATGCAAACCCGGACGTGCATGGCCACCTAACAGTGGCGAAGGTTCCATAGAACTCGATTCCTACCGGCTTCCCTTTTAAAAATGGCACAGTCAGTATTCTATAGACAAATAATATAATCACAGTAAAGATTGTACTCCGGCTTACCTCTTACAAAAATTGACCCTTCACTACTGCTACATAATATTTTTGAAATTTAAATATTAGCCCCTAAGCAGTAGTCGCCTCTTTGGCGTATGCCAGCCACCATTTCCTTCCACTGATATATCTAGGACCACCCTACTTTAAAATAAAATCTTGATCCATTCAGTTCACCATGTTCGAAAAGATTCTTTGCCACCTAAATAAAATGTAGAAATGGTACCCATGGACTATCAGTTTCTGTTAGTCAAGACCATTATCTCTTCCAGATTCACGGGCAGTCGGAAGCGTTCTGGATCCTCGTGGAGGACGTGGACGGCGAGGTGGTGCTGCACCACGAGTACTTCCTGCTGAAGGAGAAGTACTGCAAGGACGAGCATCACGTCAAGCTGTTCGTGCCCGTGTTCGAGCCACTGCCGCCGCAGTACTTCCTCACCGTCGTATCCGACAGGTTAGTACACAGTGGCCCATGCTGGCCCATGATGGCTCATACTGGCTCATGATGGCAGATGATGGCCCTCGCTGGCCTACAATAGTCCAGCATTAATATCTACGAGTGATGGTAACAGGAGAAGGTAAGTAAGAAATTTCTCATACTAGGGAACAAGCATACTTTGCAATATGAATCCTGTCAATCTGTAAGAAGCAGGTTGGCGAGGTCAGCCGGTTGATGGGTGACCATAAAGTAAAGAAGCACTTGAAACATTGCCTTAGGGCATGTAGAACTCACATCTAACCATCACCGTCTCTTTTAGATGGATAGCAGCAGAGACCCAGCTGCCGGTCTCATTCCGCCACCTCATACTCCCAGAGAAGAACCTGCCCCCCACAGAACTGCTGGACTTACAGCCGCTCCCTATATCGGCACTCCGGAACCCGAAGTACGAAGAGCTGTATAACGAGACATTCCCGCAGTTCAACCCTGTTCAAACTCAGGTATGTTGAAAACCTATTTTTACCTCACTGAGGGTAATGTGTTTATTAGCCTATACTATGTCTGTTTGTTCCTATGTGGCACTCTAAGGACCAAACGCGTGGGCTGATTTTGATATTTTTTACGTTAATCGATTTGCGAGTGTCACTAAAGTTAAAATTCAATATGACGACAGTCAGAGGCAAAAATGAAAGTCGATGAACTGTTACCCCACTTCGGGTATCATTGAATTGGTATCTGAAAATCGTCTTAGGTGTCTCATTCATATTTCTCATCTGTATTTTTCATTTTCAAAGTCAAGTCAAAGTCAAAGTATTTTATTTGTTGAACATAGGTAATATGGTACATGGTATAAAATATAAAATTTGTGTTGTATCACTATGTTTTGCCTTGCAAGGCGTACAAATTAGGCGTAAAAAACTACAAACTAAATAAAATTGTTTCAAACAAGTAATAGTAGTAGGTAGTAAACAAGAAGTATATAGAACATGTGGATCGGACATTTTTTATTTTATGCTTCTATCTTCTAAAAACTCATTGATAGAGTAGTAAGCATTTCGAATGCTCATTTAGGTTTTATAATGATGTAAAGTTGGTTATTCGAAATAACAAATAATAAAGTGCAAAAAATCATGTGTGTGACGTAATTTATGGATGGCCCCTTATTACAATTCCTTCGTTTCTTTGTAGGTGTTCAACGCAGTGTACAACTCGGACGACAACGTGTTCGTGGGCGCGCCGTCGGGCTCGGGCAAGTCCGTCATCGCCGAGCTGGCGCTGCTGCGCATGCTCAGCAGCTCGCCGGCCGGCCGCGCCGTGTACCTGCTGCCCAAGGACGCGCTCGCAGACATCGTGTTCGCAGACGTCTACCACAAGTTTGGCACAAGGTTCAACTTGAAGGTGAGTCGATGTTATTGTTTAAACAGAGCAATATTTGACAGTTTCAGAATGCAGGGAGCATTCTGAAACTGTCAAATATTGCTCTGTGTTATTGTAAAATATTGATTACCTATGAATTGCAATCGGGAAACCAAAAATTTAATGGGGGACTAATATACTTAATAGGCGACTAATATACCAAGTAAGTAACTATTTATCCGGTCATTGCGGCAAGGAGAACGAAGGAAGTAAGAGCGAACGAAGCGAGCTCGGGACTTGTGGCACCCCGACTCAGACAGGTTAGGTTCGAAGACGATGGCGGGGTCTAGTAGGCGAGCGAAGCGCGCGAACTAACCCCGGCTTCCACTTCGTGTTAGGTTACTTTAAAACCCACAAACAGAAATAGGAGGCCCGCGCAGCGGGGCGTCGGCGATTACGCCTTATTATATTGAACAACTAGTAACTCAATTTTGTATTTTCAAGTTGCTGTTTTTAATTTGTATTCGCCCACTGTTTGTCGCCCACTACAAACACATACGGTTTTTCAGTAGCTCATATTCAGTATTTTTCACAGCTTTAATTTGAATTTATTTTCGCTCGTTTAAATACACATTGCAATCATCAATACCGTGACATTGTATGTTTAGTTGAAGGGTGTAGAAAAGCAACTGGAAACTTTCCAAATGCCTCCTTTATCCTTAAACTATAACAACACCTAATTCAGTAGTTTGCTTGCAATTGATAAACAAAACTGTAATGCCATATATAGCATATATATATTTATCAAGATAGTAAAATACTTGACAGCAATTTGCGACGTTGTCAACTTTCAGAATGCACAGCCAAGTCAATGCCCATTGCAAATTGTAGCAAGATTTTTTTTCCACCAGCCACTCACTATCTACCATCATGTGAGCTTGTTCCTGCTAGGTCTAATCTTACGTGGCCCAGTTGAAGTGGTATGCTTCTGAATAAGTTTTTGGTCCAACAATGATTAAAATACTGTCTGAAAATTCTACCCAAAAAATTGGCTGGCAGTGTCACTTTGGGCGACACAGCTGTTGCTTATTCGTGGATTCGTATGTAAAAGGGAATTTCTTGTGTGTGTTTCTCTAGTTTAAGACTCTGCTAGGTCACGCCCACGCGCGTCAAGGTCACCTACCTGGTACTTTTCCGTTTAGGCTCATAACCTAACTAGCTGTTGCCCACGAGTTCGTTCGCAAAATTGACAAAGTTTCATAAAAACTTTGAACCCTCGTTTTAACCCCTTAAAGGATGAATTTCCAAAAATCTCTTCTTAGACACTTACGTCATTTAAGGATCGTTTGTACAAAATTTCATGCTTTTCAGCTGTGAGTTGATCGATCAGTCAGTTAATCAGTCAGCCAGTCAGTTTCTTACTTTATATATGTATATAGATACGATGGTACAACTCCCGTCCCGCCATCTATTATAAGTTTTAGTACAGTTAAATTGTCTTTATCGCGTTTCTGACATGCACCTCCAGTTCACTGCGACTAGAGGTGCATACGGATTCACGTTAAAAAATTGCTAGAAATAAATAAATAAAACTTTATTTTCAGACTACATTCCATAGTTTTGTTAGTATTTTAGTGGTAGTAACAATGCTGCTTATGCAATTAGGTTAGTATCGTTAGTGTTTACAACTTAACTATTTATTTAGACCTATGACTGGCCCCACCCAGTGTCTTTGGAGGGGGCAGTCCCGTCTGGACAAAATCATCTTCAAATTGCTGTTGTCACCAGCATGCAGGCGTTGTAGTAAGGAGACCGCTTCCTGTCCTATGATAGCGTGGAAGCCATCTGTGCGAGCCTCGCGAACATTCCTTAATTTTTTTGTTTTCCGTGGGAAACCTTCAAAAGGCGACCGGTCTTTGGGGATAAGACCGGGTAGTGTGGGATTTTTACCGCACTAAAACCACTCTTGTGGTCACCATCCGCACTTGAGAGGAGGAACCGTTTCCTCTTAAAAGACCTGTCCGGAGCCCCCTCTGTGCAACGCCTGTTAAGACACATCCCTGGGGCGACTATACAGAGGTCTCCCCTGAGCCTCGCTGTGCAAGTATGCACGGCAGCACGTGACCACTGTGCTGCCGGTCATCTCCAAGGTCACTCGGTGAGCGCACAGAGTCCCCACTCTGACCGCCCGTGACCCCAATGTTCCACCTGCTTTACGTAATGCAGGCGGGACTCCCCGACGACTTCTTCTGCTACTGGGATCGGCTCTCTCACGATCCACGCGAAGATACACGCGGCTACAGCGCCATGGTACTCCCAACAGCATCCTGAAGGCGTTATTAAGTAGGACGTGCAGGACATTGTAGGCTGATATGCTGACTCTCTGTTCTATACAGGTAGTGCAACTAACGGGTGAGACCGCTACGGATCATAAGTTGCTGAATAAAGGACAGATCATCATCACCACTGCTGATAAATGGGATATCCTGTCGAGAAGGTGAGTTGTATAGCATTTTGCTCATATCGGTACAAGCCACAGAATAGCTTACTTGAAATTTCATGAGTATAGCAACATTTTGATTAATTAATGCTTTAGACAACATTAGTTTTAGGACTTAAATCGCATTTATTTGGTATTATACATATTATATCTACAACTTTATATATACATATATTTACAGACTAAAAAGAACTAAAGTAATGATAAAAATAAGACTAAAAGTAAGAAAATATAAACATCTAAACAAAGACGACAATAGGACACTTAGGCGTCGTTTTAGGTATATGCGAAACCTGAAACACGTGTCTAGTATTTTTATGTAAAGAATCTATGTACAAAATTTAAAAACTGTATCATAAAAAATCTGTTACCTAGTTGTCTGCACAAAAACGTGGTCACCACGCTGCGCGCCCGCGCGCGCGCCTACAGCGTCGTCTTGAGCTCATTAATAATAATAATTTGGCAGTAGGTACCTAAATGATTGCTATAGGTACTTAGTGTCGTTCGGTGTCCAACTTGTAGCCTTTTTAAAATATTTTTGGAACAAAATATAATATGGTTTAAAAATGATTGGAATCGATTCAGTTACTTATTCTGAACAAACTATATTCAGGTTTCGCATATAAAAGTAACTGATAGAATTTCTTGTGGGCTCTGAAAAAACTCACACGTAATTTAATAAAATGTATGGAACAGGATATTTTTTTTCTCAAGTAGTTTTTTTCGAGAATAGAATTAAAAGAAATACATTTATTTTTTGTACGCAAAATACGCGCTTTTGACGTGGAGTTGCGGATACCGGCCCGTTATATTACACGCTATCTACTGCGTGTGTCTTCGTCTGTCGTGGACTCGTTTACCGGGATGAAAGTATCGTATTTATTAATTCAGGCTATACAACATTATTTTTAGTATATGCGAAACATATAGTTTGTTCAGAATAAGTAACTGAATCGATTCCAATAATTTTTAAACCATGTTTAATTTTTCCCAAAAATATTAAAAAAAATTAAAAGTTGAATAGCGATAGACTTCGAGTACCTATCGCAATAATTTAGGTACCTACTGCCAAATTATTATTATCAATGAGCTCAAGGCGACGCTGGAGGCGCGCGCTGCGTGGTGACCGCGTTTTTGTGCGGACAATTAGGTAACAGAACAAGCTTATAACTTTGTGATTTTTCATGATACATTTTTGAAATTTTGTACATAGCATCTTTACATAAAAATACTAGACACGTGTATCAGGTTTCGCATATATTAAAATTAATGTTGTATAGTTTATAACCTGAATGAATAAATACGATACTTTTGTGTGCTTGGTGGACACAAAAGTATCGTATTTATTCATTTATCCACATCTTTTCAGCCGTTTTTGCGTGAATGAATAATAAACATACGTCCATCCATCCATCTTCATAAATTCCGCGTTTATAACATTAGTAAGATAAGATAAAAAGTGAAATCGCCGTCGAGGTAGACCGCGGCGAAGGTGGTGTGACGATCTGATCTCGTTTGTGGGGCGAACATGGACAGATATCGCACAGGACAGAGAGGTTTGGATGGAGAAAGGGGAGGCCTTTGCCCAGCAGTAGGACACCCAAACAGGCTAACAAAAAAAATAGTGAATGGAAATAGTCCATTTTTCAAAATTTGTGCATGTGTGTGTGTGTGTGTGTGTGTGTGTGTGTGTGTGTGTGTGTGTGTGTGTGTGTGTGTGTGTGTGTGTGTCTCTGTGTCTGTGTGCGTGTGTGTGTGTGTGTGTGTGTGTGTGTGTGTGTGTGTGTGTTTCATGATTTTGACATTTAAATATTCCTTCACCAGATGGAAAGTCCGTAAGAGCGTCCAAAGTGTATCTCTGTTCATCGTCGATGCTCTCCAGCTGTTGGGCGGTGAAGAGGGACCGGTGCTTGAGGTCGTCTGCTCCAGGATGAGATATATTTCTTCACAGATTGGTGAGTTGAGATCTATATTGAGTGTCTTACTTTTTGAGTATTGCTATCCTTAATGAAAGACTTGTGATTGAGTCGCAGTTGCGACTGCACGTCACGTCCTGGGTACGATTCCCAGGTCGAGCAAAAGTGTTATTGGGTCTTTCCATCAGGAATTTACTCAGTAGCAGCCTCGGAGGCTGGATTTGTGTCCGGTTGATGGCAATAGGCTCGTCCCTTATTACATGGGACTTAAACATAACTGGCGAAATGTGTATATACGCTTCGTCACCCATAGCCGCAATCAAGGTAGGTAACCAAAATTCTTCCTTCATCCGATTAACCATTAGGAACATCTCCATACGTTTCACTTACACGGTCCAATCACGCGATCTTGTATTGAATTCTGTCAATTTTACGATCGACATTTGATTATAATTTTTGGACGCTTAATTTTTAATCCTCGTCGCCAGTGAGATATACAGGGTGTAAACGGACCTTTAACGAAGCCGTCAACCAAGCATTCTGTACATCAAACTAAGTAACTTTACGTAAAAAATATTGCTGGGATACGACTTTTTTTTGGGGTGAAAAATCACGTTTTATGGTAAGACTCGATGGAACGCACTCAAAGCATTGTGCTGATGGATGGATTGAATAGTACGGGGGTCGTGGAGGTGTGTAAAGTAAAATCTTACATTTTAAACTTGTATTAAAAAAAAAAAACTTGTGAAAAAGTTGGAACTTTGACCCCCAATATATCCGTAACTAGAAAGTACCCAGGTATGGTCTAGAATAAGAAAAATATCGCAATGACGGGGAGAACAAGCGTCTTTCGGCTTCGTTAAGGGTCTATTTACACCCTTTATGAATAAAACATGGGCCTTATCAGAAGGCTTAAAGTCACCCAAAGGGCAATGGAGAGGGCTATGCTCGGAGTTTCCTTGCGTGATCGAATCAGAAATGAGGACATCCGCAAGAGAACCAAGGTAACCGACGTAGCCCGAAGAATAGCCAAACTGAAGTGGCACTGGGCAGGGCACATTGCTCGCAGAACGGACGGCCGATGGGGCCAAAAAGTTCTGGAGTGGCGACCGCGAACCGGAAGACGCTGCGTTGGAAGGCCTCCCACTAGGTGGACCGATGACCTGGTGAAGGTTGCAGGGATCCGCTGGATGCGAGTCGCACGGGACCGGTCAATGTGGCGACACTTGGGGGAGGCCTATGTCCAGCAGTGGACGTCTTTCGGCTGAAATGATGATGAATAAAACTACAAGATTCCAGTATAATAATATAATAGCTAATAATATTATATTAAATTAATAATATTATAGCTCGGTTTAATGGAGACAGACATGACAGCCGCATCACCTGTCACAGCCCGCTGATATGACAGGGCATGAACAATATGTAACTGTCCATACATTACAAGAGAACAGTGGTGGCCTAGTGGTGGCAGTTCCGACTTATGAATAGCATTACTTTGGGTATTACTCATATTTATTCATAAGTATGTAAATTTCATCACCACTGCTCTCAAAACGGTGAAGGAAAACATCGTGAAGAAACCGGCATGTCCTAGAACCAAAAATTCGAAGACATGTGACATCTACCAACCCGCTCTGAGCCCGCGTGGTGCATTATAGCCCATTCCCTCTCATATAGAGGAGGCCGTGTGTCCCAGCAGTGGGAACATTAAAGGCTGATTATGCATACATTACAGCAAGTAATCTGAGCAATCCAATAATCCGGCCTTTGGTTTTGAGACTCTATTTTCAAAGCCATCTTCAAAAGTAACTTTCCCTGTTCTCCAGGTCGTCAAATCCGTATCGTAGCGCTGTCGCTCCCCCTGGCGGACGCTCGCGACGTGTCGCAGTGGCTGGGCTGCAACGCGAACTGCTCGTTCAACTTCCACCCCAGCGTCAGGCCGCTGCCTCTGCAACTGCACATACAGGTATTGTGAACTAGATCGTCATCTGCCTAGCATTTTTTCCAGCTGTTTAACTGAACTGAAAACATTTGTTTGTTCATTCATTCGTTCTTGTACCAACTCTATGGCTTTGAAATTGTTATTTTTTATTGAAATAGTTGAATATAATATGTAGCTGAATACCAGTATTTTATATGGAGCGACTGCCTATCTGACCTCCTCAACCCGGTTAGTACTAGGTAGTACGATTCCCCTTAGTACGACTGGTTGTCCGATTTTTGGGATTTTTGGGTTTTACCTTTACCGACTGTTGAATATCTACAAATGACAATCAGGACCAACGGCTTATCGTGCTTTCTGAGACTCGGAGTAAATTTTGTACTTAATGGGTGGTACCCATCCAAGGACCGACCTGAAAATTGATCCGTGCGGTTGTTATAACTTCGCTATGAACTCTTCCGTTGTCAACTACATACATTTTTAAATAAAAACAGAACTTCTGCTAGAGTCTGATATTATTGTTAAGAACTTTTTGTTAGCATAAAATCGAGATTATTGACGTTCCTATTCTTATTTGAAACGCATTGTACATGCTTCTTCTTAATTATATTTTTCTTTCCCAGGGCTTCAACATCTCCCACGCAGCCTCCCGCCTGGCCGCCATGACGAAGCCGATCTACAACGCCGTGATCCGCTACGCCGGCAACAAGCCGTGCTGCGTGTTCGTGCCGTCGCGGCGCCACTCGCGCCTGCTGGCCGCCGACCTGCTGGCGCTGGCGGCGGCGCACTCCTCGCCCACCCGCTTCCTGCGCGCCCGCCCCGACATGCTGCAGCCCTTCCTCAAGCGGGTGCACGACAAGGTACGTCACGTGTGGCATATGGCCGCCGACCTGCTGGCGCTGGCGGCGGCGCACTCCTCGCCCACCCGCTTCCTGCGCGCCCGCCCCGACATGCTGCAGCCCTTCCTCAAGCGGGTGCACGACAAGGTACGTCACGTGTGCCATATGGCCGCCGACCTGCTGGCGCTGGCGGCGGCGCACTCCTCGCCCACCCGCTTCCTGCGCGCCCGCCCCGACATGCTGCAGCCCTTCCTCAAGCGGGTGCACGACAAGGTACGTCACGTGTGGCATATGGCCGCCGACCTGCTGGCGCTGGCGGCGGCGCACTCCTCGCCCACCCGCTTCCTGCGCGCCCGCCCCGACATGCTGCAGCCCTTCCTCAAGCGGGTGCACGACAAGGTACGTCACGTGTGGCATATGGCCGCCGACCTGCTGGCGCTGGCGGCGGCGCACTCCTCGCCCACCCGCTTCCTGCGCGCCCGCCCCGACATGCTGCAGCCCTTCCTCAAGCGGGTGCACGACAAGGTACGTCACGTGTGGCATATGGCCGCCGACCTGCTGGCGCTGGCGGCGGCGCACTCCTCGCCCACCCGCTTCCTGCGCGCCCGCCCCGACATGCTGCAGCCCTTCCTCAAGCGGGTGCACGACAAGGTACGTCACGTGTGGCATATGGCCGCCGACCTGCTGGCGCTGGCGGCGGCGCACTCCTCGCCCACCCGCTTCCTGCGCGCCCGCCCCGACATGCTGCAGCCCTTCCTCAAGCGGGTGCACGACAAGGTACGTCACGTGTGGCATATGGCCGCCGACCTGCTGGCGCTGGCGGCGGCGCACTCCTCGCCCACCCGCTTCCTGCGCGCCCGCCCCGACATGCTGCAGCCCTTCCTCAAGCGGGTGCACGACAAGGTACGTCACGTGTGGCATATGGCCGCCGACCTGCTGGCGCTGGCGGCGGCGCACTCCTCGCCCACCCGCTTCCTGCGCGCCCGCCCCGACATGCTGCAGCCCTTCCTCAAGCGGGTGCACGACAAGGTACGTCACGTGTGGCATATGGCCGCCGACCTGCTGGCGCTGGCGGCGGCGCACTCCTCGCCCACCCGCTTCCTGCGCGCCCGCCCCGACATGCTGCAGCCCTTCCTCAAGCGGGTGCACGACAAGGTACGTCACGTGTGGCATATGGCCGCCGACCTGCTGGCGCTGGCGGCGGCGCACTCCTCGCCCACCCGCTTCCTGCGCGCCCGCCCCGACATGCTGCAGCCCTTCCTCAAGCGGGTGCACGACAAGGTACGTCACGTGTGGCATATGGCCGCCGACCTGCTGGCGCTGGCGGCGGCGCACTCCTCGCCCACCCGCTTCCTGCGCGCCCGCCCCGACATGCTGCAGCCCTTCCTCAAGCGGGTGCACGACAAGGTACGTCACGTGTGGCATATGGCCGCCGACCTGCTGGCGCTGGCGGCGGCGCACTCCTCGCCCACCCGCTTCCTGCGCGCCCGCCCCGACATGCTGCAGCCCTTCCTCAAGCGGGTGCACGACAAGGTACGTCACGTGTGGCATATGGCCGCCGACCTGCTGGCGCTGGCGGCGGCGCACTCCTCGCCCACCCGCTTCCTGCGCGCCCGCCCCGACATGCTGCAGCCCTTCCTCAAGCGGGTGCACGACAAGGTACGTCACGTGTGGCATATGGCCGCCGACCTGCTGGCGCTGGCGGCGGCGCACTCCTCGCCCACCCGCTTCCTGCGCGCCCGCCCCGACATGCTGCAGCCCTTCCTCAAGCGGGTGCACGACAAGGTACGTCACGTGTGGCATATGGCCGCCGACCTGCTGGCGCTGGCGGCGGCGCACTCCTCGCCCACCCGCTTCCTGCGCGCCCGCCCCGACATGCTGCAGCCCTTCCTCAAGCGGGTGCACGACAAGGTACGTCACGTGTGGCATATGGCCGCCGACCTGCTGGCGCTGGCGGCGGCGCACTCCTCGCCCACCCGCTTCCTGCGCGCCCGCCCCGACATGCTGCAGCCCTTCCTCAAGCGGGTGCACGACAAGGTACGTCACGTGTGGCATATGGCCGCCGACCTGCTGGCGCTGGCGGCGGCGCACTCCTCGCCCACCCGCTTCCTGCGCGCCCGCCCCGACATGCTGCAGCCCTTCCTCAAGCGGGTGCACGACAAGGTACGTCACGTGTGGCATATGGCCGCCGACCTGCTGGCGCTGGCGGCGGCGCACTCCTCGCCCACCCGCTTCCTGCGCGCCCGCCCCGACATGCTGCAGCCCTTCCTCAAGCGGGTGCACGACAAGGTACGTCACGTGTGGCATATGGCCGCCGACCTGCTGGCGCTGGCGGCGGCGCACTCCTCGCCCACCCGCTTCCTGCGCGCCCGCCCCGACATGCTGCAGCCCTTCCTCAAGCGGGTGCACGACAAGGTACGTCACGTGTGGCATATGGCCGCCGACCTGCTGGCGCTGGCGGCGGCGCACTCCTCGCCCACCCGCTTCCTGCGCGCCCGCCCCGACATGCTGCAGCCCTTCCTCAAGCGGGTGCACGACAAGGTACGTCACGTGTGGCATATGGCCGCCGACCTGCTGGCGCTGGCGGCGGCGCACTCCTCGCCCACCCGCTTCCTGCGCGCCCGCCCCGACATGCTGCAGCCCTTCCTCAAGCGGGTGCACGACAAGGTACGTCACGTGTGGCATATGGCCGCCGACCTGCTGGCGCTGGCGGCGGCGCACTCCTCGCCCACCCGCTTCCTGCGCGCCCGCCCCGACATGCTGCAGCCCTTCCTCAAGCGGGTGCACGACAAGGTACGTCACGTGTGCCATATGGCCGCCGACCTGCTGGCGCTGGCGGCGGCGCACTCCTCGCCCACCCGCTTCCTGCGCGCCCGCCCCGACATGCTGCAGCCCTTCCTCAAGCGGGTGCACGACAAGGTACGTCACGTGTGCCATATGGCCGCCGCCACCATGGGCCATACCAGACCATTTTGGACCATTATAGGCCAGCAAGCATCCCAAAGTCTGTTTAGAAAGTGCCATCGTCGACCATTATGGGCCAGCATGGGCCATTGTAGTCCAGTATGGACACCTAAGTGCTTTTAGAAAGGGCCATGGTTGACTATCATGGGCCATCGTATAGGTCGTTTGACGAGTGTAGTTTCTACAGACCGATGAAGCCGTGCGCGGACCTCGTATCCTCCTGGCGAGTGCCAGCAAGAAGGCCTTATGGCTATACTGGGTGGAAAGATGGAGGAAAGTTACTCATCCTCCATTAAAAAAGGAAAAGAAGACGAGTTCTTCGTGCCGATGCGAGATTTTGTGTATCATCAGGTATGAAGCGTAGTTCGTATGAGGCCACAAGTAGTTTCATGGTGTCCACTATAAGCTATTTTGAAGTTTATTTTTGAATTCTTGGTATATTGGATCGTTTACCATTGGCAAGCTTGTTGTATGGTTTTCTGATAAATCATAGTCGGCCACATAACTAATTAAAGGATACAACCAACGCCTGACGCTGGTTTGCATACTCAGCCTTCAATGTTCCCACTGCTGGGACACAGACACACTCTCTTTGAGAGGGACTGGGCTATAATCCACCACGCGGGCCCAGTGCCGGTTGGACGCTGGTTTACTGGTTTAATTATGTGAGATACCTTCTAAACAGTATAAATCACGAAAATAGTAACTTAACTACTATTACTCTTCCAGATGTTAAAAGAAACCCTCGCAGCGGGTGTGGCATACCTGCACGAGGGCGTCGAGCCGGGCGACCGGCGCCTGGTGCAGCAGCTGGTGGAATCGGGAGCAGTACAGCTGTGCGTGGTGGCCGCCGAGCTGGCCTGGGCGCTCGCCGCGCACGTGCACACCGTCATCATCGCCGATACACACGTGTGAGTACTAAAACGCTTCTGCGGTCACTGTCGACCAGCATAAGCCATAGTCGGCCATCATAGGCCAGTTCAGTTCCCTTTTGGAGTTTCTAGGAATGGCCAGTTTCGGCCATCTTATGTAAAAAACCAATAACAATTTCCCCAACCCGGGATTCGAGTCCTACCTCATGCTCAGTAGTCGCGATTGCGACGACGAGGCAGTCTTTATATATTATTTGTTGAAATTCCAACAATGTTAGTGTAAGCAGTCATAAAACATTTCTCTTCTCCTTCATATATTCCTATTTTTTTATTTGCTCTCTCTGTCACACAGCTACAACGGCAAACTGCACGCGTACGAGCAATATCCGATCACGACGGTCCTACAAATGGTCGGTCGAGCCTGCCGGCCGTTAGAAGACGAGCACGCGGTCGCAGTACTCATGTGCGTGGCGCATCACAAGACGTTCTTCACCAAGCTGCTGAACGACTGTTTGCCGCTAGAGGTAAAGTAACACTATTTTTTTGATGGGCCATTGTGTGGATACGAATTTGAATGCCATTTACAAGTTTTCACATATAATTATTCGTTGTTCTATTGATGAATTTAATGTTAATGATTAATATTTTTAAAAATAATGTAACTTTAATGTTTTGTCATAATAGTGAGTGATAGAAACCGACATTTAAAAACATTATTACGTATTGCTTGCTCTTACATTAAAATATTGTAAAATTTTGCCTGTCATCTATATCTGACTATGTATTAGGAACCTCAACTGATTTAAGACCAAAATGTACCAATACTTATTGCAAATAAATGATTATGATTATGCGCCTGCATGGGCCAGCATTGGCCTTTGTCGGCCAGCTTACATCCTTTGGTTATTGTTTAGAATGGGGGATTTTTTACCATCACATGCCATTAATGGGCTATTGTCGTCTATCTTGGGCCTTTGGTGACCGAATTAGAGCACTTAGTTATTCTAGGATGGACCACTGTCAACCATCATGGGCCACTGTCGGCCACCTTGGGCCAGTATTGATCTTCATGGAACAATTGTTGTTTCTGTATAATCATAATAATCATGCACCCTTCTTTTCTCTTGCAGAGCCACCTCGACCATAGACTACACGATCATATGAACGCGGAGATCGTGACCAAGACCATAGAGAACAAACAGGATGCTGTGGACTACCTCACGTGGACGTTCCTGTACCGACGACTGACCCAGAACCCCAACTATTATAACTTGCAGGGAGTTACACACAGGTAAGACACAAACCATTAAGGGCATTACATGGCTCAAATCCCAAAAACAGCGTATGTTCAAAGAAATTTGTTGATGAATCCCTTCGTGCGTTTTCCGTGTAAAAAAGTATGTTATAGTTAAGTTAATCACAAATAAATTGTATTGTTTAAAATTTTAATAAACCTTCTCAATTTTTTTTGGTTAATCGTAGAAAATAGGTCCTTTTTCAACCTTAATTGTAAATTATCTCTGTAACGGCTGAATAGATCGGCATGAATTTTGTAACAACAAATACGTTATGATATACTTAACAATCTGTATTGTTTTTTTTTCTGTTGTTTCTTTTAATATTTTTAAATAATAAATAAAAACCGAAATTTTGCGAAATGTGCGGGGCAAGTCAACAAAAACCAGTACAGGGATCAAATCATCAAGGTTATCGAGCAATCTAATGCCCTTAAGTTGAGTGCACGCTGGCGCGACTCGTGTTGCGCCTGCGCTGGGCGGACACGACAACAGCACGAGGTGCGCGCGCCGGCCGAGATAGCACGTGCTCGCGTGTCTTGCGAACTGTTCAAATTGTGTTGAAAACTCATTTAGAACTGCTCTCCCGCGCAACCAATAGCAATATCATTATAATGTCGTGTAACGCGGTCGCCGCGACGTGTGGTAAATCAGTGGCAAATGCAGCGTCCAGGGGTGCACGGTGCAGGTAGCCGCGATTCCCCAGCGTGGCTTTCATCCAACACCGTAATGGTCTTTTAATTGGAAGGCTTCATTCTTATGTTACGATGGCGTGCCCCTGACTCTCAATTAAAACCATACAAGAAATTTCTTTTGACCACTGCTTGCCATTGGGCATTCATAACTTTGTTATAAGACTAGGTTGTTCTCGCGGCTTCGCTCCTGTTATGTACGGAAATTAACGGAAACGTTTTAAATGTAAATGTAGCCTATAGCACTCGGGGATAATGTAGCTTCCCGTTAATGAAAGAATTTTCCAAATCGGATCAGTATTTACGAAGATACATACAAACTTACAAACAAATTTTACTTTACTTATACTGACACTTACGGGATATCTTCCGTGATTGTTTATTATTTTGAGCTCCCGATATTTCGAAGACAATCACGGAAGATATCCCGTAAGGGACAGTATCAGATTAGTTTTAAACCGTGAACACTTAAAACAATGTTTAAATTTTACTTTTCACTTCGTTTATAGAGACAACGGTAATGTCGTTGTCTCAGTAAGATTACTGACGTTGCTCAAAGAGCCGGTAAGCTGATGTGGGACTGGGCTGGCCCCGTCTGCCCGCTTTGTGGAGCTCTGACGGCCAGAAGGCGTCGCTGCAGACCACGGAACAAGATGGATAAAGCCATTGGTCCATATTAGCCCCTGGATTTAAAAAAAACTTGAAGTTGTGGGGAGAGGCCTTTGCACAGCAGTGAGATGACGCAGGCTAACAATACGAGTATCAGTGCGGATGTCGATATGCTTAATTACATATAATAACAGACTTGGACAGAGGCCCAAAGCCGCACCTTACATATCATAGCATAAGCATAATCAGCCTATAATTTTCCCACTGCTGGGAATCAGGCCTCCTCTCTATGAGAGGGAGTGGGCTATAATCCACCACGCGGGCCCAGTGCGGATTGGTAGATGTCACATGACTTCGAATTTTTGGTTCTAATACATGCCGGTTTCCTCACGATGTTTTCCTTCACCTTTTTGAGAGCAGTGGTGATGAAATAATTTACACAAAGTAATGCGCCTGCCTGGGTTCGAACTCGCGACTCACTGTTCGTAAGTCGGGGCTGCCACCACTGGGCCACCGCTGCTCTAAGCCGCACCGTACGGTATTCTCTTATCGCGTAAATGTGTCCCAAGTTTTACGTTTGTGTAGCATTCCTCAGAGTCCTATGCTGGCCCATGTTGTAGCGGCAAATGTACTTCAGCACCATAGTACAAAAAGTACGCACGACGGCTAATCAAGCTATGCAAAACCAAATTAACCTGACCTCTCATCGTACGGGAAGCTCATACAAAGTGAAGTCAGGTTATACTGGTTATGTATAGCTTGATGTGCCGCCGTGTGTACTACAGCGCCATCTATTATACAAAAGATGAACTAACGTCAAAACTATAAATCGCGGAGTTAAAGTTATGGCTAGAAAGGAGGTGACTGCTAAGATCACGAGTAATAGAAAAATGTGGAAGAAGAAGACATGCTGCGACGACTCCAAATAAATTGGAATAAGGGCAGGAGAATGATGATGCCTGCCAGGGCTGCGGGACTGTTCGAAAGAGCTACCGCGGCCCTGGAACACAAAGGGCAAAGAAGGAACATGGATGGGTTTTAGTCAGTACAAGTCTGACACTCCCTTCCGCTCCGCCCAGAGCGGAGGGGGTCATTTGATGAATTCCCATCGTAAAAAAAAAAGGAGAATGATGATGCAGTTAAAGTTATCCGCGACTTAAGTAAGACCAGGTGGGCCTTTAGCACACCAGACATTACACCTCTCCCTTTTCTATGGGGGATGAAGGATTACACCCTGTTCTTCATACCCCCAAATTTGTTTAGTCAATTTTGTGTTTGTCTATCTACAATCCATAAAATAATTTTTCTCTCCACAGACATCTGTCAGATCACCTATCAGAGCTCGTGGAAACGACGCTGACAGACCTGGAGCAGTCGAAGTGCATCGCTATAGAAGATGACATGGATGTACAGCCTCTCAACTTGGGCATGATCGCTTCGTACTACTATATCAACTATACGACAATAGGTAAGATAGCTTAAGAAGTCTGAAAGTGGATTTGGTTAATAAATAAGACTTCTTGAATAAAACATCATCATCATCATCTGCTTAGCCTTATCCCAACTATGTTGGGGTCGGCTTCCAGTCTAACCGGATGCAGCTGAACACATATGATACATGGAGGGACTGCCTATCTGACCTCCACAACCCAGTTAGTACTGGGTAATACGATACCTCTTGGTAAGACTGGTTGTCAGACTTTTTGGGCCACTGACTACCTGACGACTGTCAAAGATCTACAAATGTCAGCCGGGACCAACAGCTTAACGTGTTTTCCGAGGCACGGAGGAAACTCTGTATGTAATGTGTGGTCACTCATCCACAGAGCAACCTAGGCAAGTGCGGCTTAACCTAAAGATCGACCAGAACGGCTGTTTTTATTTAGCTACGAGCTTCTTGAATAAAACATATATTAAGTTAAATTACATACGGCATAGAAAGTATCACGACAAGACAGACAAAAAAGTATAGCGCTGTCAAGTGTTACCATAGATAAATAAACAGGCAAACAGCATGCAGCATACAGCCTAGCATTTATATAAAATTAAATCCAATATGCCATATGATGCGGAGAAATGAGGAAAATGTAGTGAATAAACTCCTTGACTGTGTTGTTAGTCATCGCTATGTATGTACCTGGCCGCTTATTCTATCTAATGAACTAATTTTATTCAGTCAGTATTGTGAGTCAATGTCATGTTTCATGTTCAATCGCAAATTTTTACTTAGAAGTAATGTTTTCCTTGTGAGTGTAGGATATATTTGTGTATTTGAATCTATTACGTTACAAGAAAAATGGATATTGGTGACTCCGAAGATTTTAAACTGATTAATACAAAAGGTAAACTGTTTATCCTATACAGAGTGTAACATAAAGTCACTAGACCATCACAGGCACTTTTGAATGACAAATAAATAAAAAAAAAGCGGAGCTACAGTCACAGACACAAGGCATAATAACTTGAGAAAGTACTGTAGTTGCACATTCCAAAGCGTAGATCTCTATGGAGAAGAATGGGCAAGAAACTCCATGGACACTCTTTTAAATCAAAATATTCTTACAAAATCTTGGTTACATTGTTCATGTTGAGATTATACATATATGTGAGAACGATGTAGAAAGACGTGCACATTAAGAGCGTCCAGAGTAAAATATTAGATCAGCAATAAAAAAAATAAAGTAATTAGAATAAACCGTGGCAGCTAAGAGATGACCAGTCCCAACTGACAGCGCCCGTAATGAACGCCCCATTATAAACGCAAGAGCTCTCGTGTGGTCTCTCAGACCATGAATCTAAACAGCTTTTGTTCTATGACTTTTGCAAATTCCTAACTTTTTTTTTTAGTTTAAATACATGTTATCGCGTAAATTCCTATAGAAAATCCCATTTTTTTTTTTGCGAATATCTAGAACTCGTAGAACAAAAGATGTTCAGTTTCATGGTCACACGTGAGGTTTTGCATTTATTTATTTATTTATTTATTATTTCTGACCAACCAACAATTGTTTATACGGTTACATTTTAAAATAAAGATTCTTATATCAAATGTTAGTATAACAATTTCTTATAGGTTAGCACCGCATGCCCCATAAAATAATAAATGTTACATTAAAGACTAAAGTAAAATTGAAATCAAAGTTTAAAAACAGAATTAAAATCAAAATTAAATTTAAATATAAAATCAAAATTAAAAACAAAGTCAAAGTAAAAACAAAAATTAAAAACATAATTAAAATTAGATACAAAAGAAAAACAAAATTAAAATAAAAAGCACAATCAAAATAATACAATACAAAATCAAATTCACAAGTAAAAAGTCAAAAAAGCAAATTCATTTATTATGTTACACCTTGTATAAAGGGTTTAAATATTGTATTACTGCTGCTGCTAAAAATACTGACAATTTAAATTCTCGCTGCAGGAATCGCAGCAACTGTTATACCTCCGTGACTGTGAACGATACATACTCTATTCTTAGGGAGAGTGTCCATACATGTTTGCAAAATTTTGGTCGTAATGACATCATAAGATTCTCAGGTATTCCAATACGGTACGGCAAAGCATAGTACGTAAATTCATACGGAGTCAGTGGTAACAAGCTACAGATGGCACACTATCTAAAACTCACCGCGTTCATACAGGGTGTAAACGGACCCTTCACATAGCCGTCAACCAAGCATTCTGTACATCAAACTAAGTAACTTTACGCAAAAATTATTACTGGGAAACGACTTTTCTTTTTTGGGTGATAAATCATGTTTTAAGATAGGACTCGATGGAGAGCACTCAAAGCATTGTACTGATTGATGGATTAAATAGTACGGGAGTCGTGGAGGTATTTAAAGTAAATTCATTACATTAAAAACCGGTATTTAAAAAAAAAATAACTTGTGAATAAGTTGTAACTTTTTTTTAGAGGGTTCCCGGGTATGGTCCAGAACAAAAATATGATCGCAGTGTTGGGAAGAATAAGTGCCTTTCGGCTTCGTTAAGGGTCTTGTTACACCCTTACAATTATTTTGTTACAGAACTGTTCAGTCTTTCCCTCACAAACAAGACGAAGATCCGTGGTCTGCTAGAGATCATCTCCTCGGCTGCTGAATACTCCGAGCTATGCATCAGACACCGCGAGGAGAACATTATCAAGGCTTTGGCTGCCAAGTAAGTTTTTATCTCTTATGCTTCGAGATATAACACGAGGAGACTGTTTTCAAGTTCTTTATATCATCTGCTTGCCTTTTCACAACTATGTTGGGGTCGGCTTCCAGTCTAACTGGATGCAGCTGAATACCAGTGTTTTACATGGAGCGACTGCCTATCTATCCCATATCTTCCCGTGGGTGTCGTAAGAGGCGACTAAGGGACTTACCAGAGAATGGGCAGCAGCGTTCTCTGATTCTACAACAACCATACTGCGATCGCCAACCCGCCTGCCAAGCGTGGCGATTATGGCAAAACCCCCCTTCTTGGGGGAGGCTTATGTCCAGCAGTGGACGTCTTTCGGCTGAAATGATGATGATGATGATGATGACTGCCTATCTGACCTCCACAACCCAGTTAGTACTGGGTAATACAGTGCCCCTTGGTAAGACTGGTTGTCCACTGACTACCTGTAACGACTGTCAAAGTTCTACAAATGACAGCCGGGACCAACGGCTTAACGTGCTTTTAGAGGAACGGGGGTAACTTGGTATGTAATGGGTGGTCACCCATCCACGGACACACCTAAGCAAGCACGGCTTATCCTAAAGATCGACCCGAGCGGCTGTTATTATTTAGCCACGGGCTCCTCTGTTTTCAAGTACTTGATCAAACTAATTTTTATCAAAGACACAGTTGGTTCTCGAGCTGAGTGAATAACTGCTATTGGTTCGATTGATTGATGTTATTTTAGACAGCCAATTACAAGTTTTAATATGGTTTTGAGATTCGTGTTTGACATTTTTGTGTTGATTAGTTACTTCGATAGATACAGGGTGTAAACGGACCCTTCAAGAAGTCGTCAACCAAGCATTCTGTTGGAATCTGAACCCCCAATAACCCCTTAACTAGAATGTTCCCAGGTATAAAAAAAAATACCAGTAGAACAAAATGTTTTTAATGACGGGGAGAACAAGTGTCTTTCGGCTTCGTTAAGAGTAATTTTACACCCCTTAGCTGAATTATCAGATCAATAGGTCTATGGAAAGACCTACTCTCCCAGACACCGGTTAGCTCTAGCTTCTCCCTCATACAATGTCGACATTTGTTTTCGCAGAGTACCACACAAGCCGACAGCGCCGTCTGGCGGCAGCGTGAAGTACAACGACCCGCACGTGAAGGCGCACGTGTTGCTACAAGCTCACCTCTCCAGGATGCAGCTCCCCGCTGAGTTGCAAGCTGACACCGCTCTTGTACTGGCTAGGGTAAGTATCGCGTAGCTTGACCCAGCCCCCGTAGCTGGACTACCGTAGACAAGGATTTCTTTGACGGAAGAATCGACAAAATGACAGATTGTGCAAAGAAATCTGTCATTGTGTCGACACAATCTGTCATTTTGTCGATTCTTCCGTCAATGAAATCCTTGTCTATGGTGGTCATGCTACGGGGCTGGTCGATCGACTTCTGTGACTGTCCGTCACCTGATAAATTATAATTAATAAATCTTTATTCAGAATCCCAGAAGGTAAAATACGATATGGATCTAAAACTAACAATATAGGTATAATAATATATGATCCTGTATCACAGGCTGCAGGAGCTCTAGCAGTATGCTATACAGGGTGTAAGCGGACCAAGATTTTAAACTATCATGGTCACTAACATTATTATTTAGACTGGAAACGGGATATTTACCATGGTAAATATCCCGTTTCCAGTCTATTTCCAGTCCATTATTATTTAGACATTATTATTTATTCCAGTCTAAATAATAATGTAAACAGACCCTTCACGAAGCCGTCAACCAAGCATTATGTACATTAAACTAAGTAACTTTACGCAAAAATTATTGCTGGGAATCGACAACGATTTTTTGGGGTGAAAAATGACGTTTTACGGTAGGACTCAAAACATTGTGCTGATGGATGGATTAAATAGTACGGAAGTCGTGGAGGTGTTTAAAGTAAAAATATTACAACATGTATTTAAAAAAAACTTTTGTGAAAAAGTTGGAACTTTGACGCCCAATATCTCCGTAACTGGAAGGTTCCCAGGTATGGTCTAGAACAAAAAAAATATCACAAAGACGGGGAGAACAAGTGCCTTACGACTTCGTTAAGGGTCTATTTACACCCTTTATGCAGGACAGTAGATTATTTTATTTTGATTAACTTAAACTCCATTAACTTAGAACATGATGATCACCTGATGATCTGATCCGTGATGGATTACGGGTCCACTTGTTATAACAAAGTGAAAAACTGTTTCAACACTAGGAATATTATAGGCTGTTTATGTTATAACTGTAATACATAGAAAAACATCACGTCTATAATCCCCGAAGTGTGGTGAAACTAATAGTCGACCCACATTTCGCCAGTTATGTTTTAAGTCCATCAACCGGGCACAAATGCAGACTCCGTGACTGTCTACTGAGAAATTTCTCATGGAAAAACCCAATAATACTTTGATAGACCTTTGAATCGAACCCAGGACCTCATGCTCAGCAGTCACGAAGTATAACTTTAATCGTCGTCAAAAATGAGTGTTTTTCTTAGTGATCATGTCCTGTCCTCTCCACAGGCCATCCGCCTGATCTGCGCCTGCGTCGACGTGGTGTCCAGCAGCGGCTGGCTGGCGCCGGCCGTGGCCGCCATGGAGCTGGCGCAGATGGTGACGCAGGCCATGTGGGCCAAGGACTCCTACCTCCGGCAACTGCCGCACTTCACTGCCGACCTCGTGCAGCGCTGCTCCGAGAAGGTAAGGGTCCAACATGACCTATTGTTTGCAAGCGTGGGCCAGTATGGGACATTGTGTCTTCTAGCATGAGCCATTTTCCCCTCATATTTTTTTTTGTAAAGTACAGACTAGTCAGGCCTACGCTGTGCTCCAATATTTAAGAATCAAAACTAATATGATTTAAAAGAGTAACCATGGCGTTTCTTATCGGTTTTTCTCCATAGAAAACGATCAACCCTAACCGTATACCCGTATAGGTTTATCTGACACACAACATTTTAATTTAGTTTTTGAGACAGGCCGTGTTTCTGGCCACGTGGGACCACTAACACGGGTTGCAAGGGAAATCGACGCACAAACGAATATCATGTTGTATTCAGTACATCATTCTGAACCCTCGCACAGAAATCGTTCATCGTCCTTTTTAAAAAAAAACAGCTGTTTCCTACAATACCTACATAGTTAAAATGTATATATATGCTATTAATTTGACATTGTATTTATTTGTTGACATATTTTAAATGAATTGACTCTTGAACAGGACATTTCACTCAATTTTAAGGGCATTACATTGCTCGATGACCTTGATGATTTGATCCCTGTACTGGTTTTTGTTGACTTGCCCCGCACATTTCGCAAAATTTCGGTTTTTATTTATTATTTAAAAATTTTAAAAGAAATAACAGAAAAAAAACAATACAGATTGTTAAGTATATCATTACGTATTTGTTGTTACAAAATTCATGCCGATCTATTCAGCCGTTACAGAGATAATTTACAATTAAGGTTGAAAAAGGACCTATTTTCTACGATTAACCAAAAAAAATTGAGAAGGTTTATTAAAATTTTAAACAATACAATTTATTTGTGATGAACTTAACTATAACATACTTTTTTTACACGGAAAACGCACGAAGGGATTCATCAACAAATTTCTTTGAACATACGCTGTTTTTGGGATTTGAGCCATGTAATGCCCTTAATAGGCTTTTAAATGTCGTTTCTGCATGTGATAATTTTATTTAATATGTAATGTTCAACACAATATAAATTGTTAATGAATAAATAAATGAAATGAAATGTATGGACCAGCTGATTTGTTTTTTAAAATAACCCACTACACTGTATTATATTAAAAATAGTAATATTCTTAATATTTTCGTCCACAGGGCGTTGAGACAGTGTTCGATGTCATGGAGCTAGAAGACAACGCGCGCGCCAAGCTATTGCAACTGTCACCGACAGAGATGGCGGATGTGGCGCGCTTCTGCAACAGATACCCGAATGTAGAGCTCACTTATGAGGTAGGCACACCAATAAGACAACAATACAACATTATTTTTAGTATATGCGAAACCTGAATATAGTTTGTTCAGAATAAGTAACTGAATCGATTCCAATAATTTTTAAACCATGTTATATTTTTTCCTAAATATATTTAAAAAAGTTAAAAGTTGGATACCGAGCGACTTTGAGAAGCTATCGCAATAATTTAGGTACCTACTGCCAAATTATTATTATCAATGAGCTCAAGACGAAGCTGGAGGCGCGCGCTGCGTGGTGACCGCGTTTTTGTGCGGACAACTAGGTAACAGAACAAGCTTATAACTTTGTGATTTTTCATGATACAGTTTAGAAATTTTGTACATAGATTCTTTACATAAAAATACTAGACACGTGTATCAGGTTTCGCATATACTAAAACTAATGTTGTATAGTGTGACATGACACCGCGCCGGCGATACCTTCGACTGCGGTGAATACTGAGAGGTGTTACACTTTAAATTCATTTTGGTTACATTGCGCATAGCGGGGTGATAACATTGAATGTTGATACGTTCGCAAAAAATCTGCACGGCGTAGCTCAAGTTTTGCTAACCCAACCCAATCATGAATTAGCGATAGTTGATACCAAACGAAGTATGCCGAATGAAAGCCGAATATTTGTGTAGCACACACGCTCTTGTTGATGGACACCAATAATGAATCCATTAAAGAGCTTTCATGAGCTTCAGTCTTCTTGTCTTTTTGCAAATCGACTTGTTATAAACGCAAATACTTTACTTTCCAGGTAATAAACGAGCGTCACCTCCGCGCCGGCAAGCCGATAGTGGTCGAAGTGTCGTTAGAGCGAGAAGACGATATCGTGGGACCTGTCATCGCGCCGTTCTTCCCGCAGGTGAGATACTTAAGAGATCTCTTCTCACTAATAAGGAATATGCATGTAATTTTTTCTTCACTTAAATCAATAAAGTGCAGTAGTATCAACCCAAAAAATAATTAAAAGTTAAGTTCAACTACTGCTTGTCGCTCAAAAAAATATTAAACTCCTACAATTTTCTATGTTTTCAATTCAAACGTCCGACTGTCGCTTCCAATGATGTCATGTTATGTGACTAATTTACATCTATCTGCCTTCTTTATCAAATTTTTTACCCTTAATATATTAATTTTACTAATTGTATGTGCTTTATTCTAGCAAACATTAAAATAACAATATTATAATAAAATCTTAGTGAAACTTGTAACATAGACTTTGACGTCACTACTGGCGCTATTGAGGGACGATGCGTTTTGAGTTTGCGTTCCGTTTCACCAAAAACACGCTACATAAAATATTAAATTGTAAAATAAGTGTTGTATTAGAACATTACACAAGTGTTTATGGGCCAGTACAAGGCATTTTTAAGAAATAAAAGTTTTGTATTTCTTGCATATTACTATAAAACTTTATGCCCGGTTCACATTGGACAAGAATGGATAAAGTAAGGAATCAGTCTACATATTAGAGGAAGTCTGAAAGTTGCGCCAGTTACAGAAACGTTGAAAGGGAATCGACTGTCTTGGTATAGACATGTGATGAGGAGGGACGAATCGCACGTGACTAAAAGACTGATGAATATATATGTTGATGGACGGAGAGGGAGAGGAAGACCAAGGAAACGATGGATGGATAGTGTGAGGAATGATATGAAAGAATAAGGTGTATATGAAAGTGTGACGGTTGACAGAGGAGAATGGAAGAAAAAACGTGTTGCGCCGACCCCAAGTAACATGGAACAAGGACAGGACGATGATGATGTCCAGTTCACATTATTCCAGTTCAGTAATAATCTAAACCATCACTGGAATGTACTGGATCCAGTCCAGTTACTGGATTGGCAGTCTACTTTTCAATCTGCGCCCATTCCAGGGCAACTTGAATAGAGAAGACCTGAACCGGGGTGTAGGTGCTATCGCTATTGGCATTAACTGAAATCGCCTTACGCCTGCAGATTATAAACCATCATTCTCCTGCCCATATCCCAATTTATTTGAGGTCGGCGCAGCATGTCTTCTTTTTCCATACTTATCTATTACTTGTCATCTCATCAGACAACTTCTTTTTTGTCATATCATCCTTCACACAGTCCATCCATCGTTTCTTTAGTCTTCTACTCTTTTACCCATCCACACACATGCTCAAAACTTTCCTGTATACTTCTAAATAGAGCGAAGAATCACATAAAAACATGTCGAAAACATAACGCGTCAAATCTTAAAGTTAGAACTATAATATAATATAATAATATAATATTCCACAACTATCACACAACGCCGTCTAGTCTCAAGCTAAGCAGAGCTTGTGTTATGAGTACTAGACAACTGATAAACATACTTATATATTTCTAAATACATACATATATAGATAAATTACACCCAGACACAGAACAAATGATCATGCTCATCACACAAACATTTGTCCTGGGTGGGAATCGAACCCACGACCTCCGGCATAGCAGTCAGAGTCACTGACCACTAGACCAACAGGCCAGTCAAAACTACCTTCTATTTAAAGATTTTGACAGTAGTCTACACGTTGTTTTACTAAATCCTTTTTTCAATAATTACAGAAACGCGAAGAAGGCTGGTGGGTGGTCATCGGTGATCCTAAGAGCAATACTCTTCTCTCTATCAAGAGGGTCTCACTGGCTCGCAGTGCTAAGGTAAGATACTTGCTTGTCTACAGTGAAAGCAATATTTTTTGTCTCAGTTGGGCGCCAAAAAGATTTTCTTATTGGCGCCCAAAGTGGGCCGGTGAAGTGAAACTAAATGATACGATTTTTGTATAGAGGTTATTAAAAACACTTCATCATTTTTATATAAACAAGATGAGGTCGGTGTTTCCTATCTGAATACTCTCAGAAGTAATCAGGTCAGAGTTTCTTTAAAATTTTAGACATTGTCTTGTCCAGGTTTATGGAACATCGACGCGCAAACTGTAACAAAAATTCTGCACAGCTATTTCCTACAAAAAATAAATACTTACACGATCTAAATTATATTCAACTCAGATAGGTTTAGCTAGAATCATACACTGAATCCATGGCAATAGTTTGTCGACGTCTCTTACACCGTTTAATAATAACTGATTTGCAGTTGTATATTAATAATATTAAAACGGCTTCAACAAAATGGTCCCACGGTGGGCGCCAATACGAAATTCTTAGTGGCGCCCGTCGTGGGAAATTCAAATTCAAATTCAAATTATTTATTTGTGAAACATAGGTACAATACAATAAGATCTAATTCCAGTTTTGTCAGGATCGCTATGTTTAACCTAATAGGTATACAAATTTCGGATACTTATAAAACTAATTTAAAAAAGACAAAAGTAATAATTAAATTCAAATTATTATTCGAATTAAATTAAATGCCATAATATCATTAAAATTAAATAAAATACTATTACATTACACCCTTAGATAGAATTAAGCTTAAATAAATCGGACATTTGACTCACACAACGACATACCTAAATATATATTAATACCTATTATTTATTTAAATTGTCTGTTAAGAATTCACCAATGGAATAGTACGCTTTTTTAACCATAAAGTCTGTTAGCATTCTTTTGAATTTGTTAACATCATTCTCAACTCTTATAGTCATGGGTATCATATTATAGATTTTTGGAGCCATTCCCATAAAGCTTTTTGCGTATAATGCTGTCTTATGAGGCATAGGGTGAATTTTGTCCCGGTGACGTTTACTAGTTAGGTTCCATTTTGTTTTAAGTTTTAACCGTCAAGTTCTAGGCAAAGTGACATTTTATAAGCGATAACGATGATAGAAAAGTCAAAAATGTACGGGATTGACGTGATCCGTCAAAAACACTGTCCATTCTGTTTAAAGTTGAAATATTTCGAATTCGATTCCGAAAATGTGAAGCTACGTTATTCCTTAGTATCGTAGGTTATATTTAAGGCAGAAGCGCTAGGAACGCCCGTGAAATACAAATTTTCTTACGTTTTTTGCAATCAAAACCGGTCAGTGTCAGGCCGTATGCTGAAAAAAATATGATTTGCGGCCGAAATAGCATGTATTTACATAATTATGCATTAAAGATAAGTTTATTTAATCCCAATCAAAGACTATTTCATGAAAAAGTCATTCAATGGGGTTAAATAAATTACTTAGAGGATTGTATTGACCATTTTAATGATTATAATTCTGTAAAGCTATATTTGTTACGATCGCGAATTAAATTGCAAAAAAACATAGAAAATATTAATTTCGCGGGCTTCACTGGCGCTTCCATGTTAAAACGTTTCTGTGGGATAAATTACGACCAAACGCAAACAAAGGCGGTTGCAATAGCTAGTCCTCTATAAAATGGTATTTGTTTGTTAGTAAAACCAGTTTCTATTGTTCCTTCCTCAGGTCCGACTCGACTTCGTATGCGGCAGTTCAGGTCGCCACACGTACACCTTATACTTCATGTCCGACGCTTACCTAGGAGCTGATCAGGAGTACAAGTTTACAGCGGAAGTCGCCGAAGCCGCTTCCGACTCCAGCGACTCGGAGTAGACTTCGACTTTCAAGATTTTCAAATTTTTCTCTGGTGGAATATTCAAAAAGGACTCAGTTTTAAGTCGTGGTTAAGTCTATTTTTGTATAATAAATTGTTAAGTGTATTATACTTGAGTGAGTGCCCACACTTTCCGACGCGGAAGCAGTTTGTAGATAGAATGCTGTTTATAATGTACAACATACAAATAACACAATGGACGATCTTATCGTGAAAAGCGATCTTTTCAAGACAACCTTTGGATGGATGTGAAAAAGACGTGATTCGACACCGCGTCGGACTATTCGCTTTTATTGCCTGGACTTAAAGGTCTTTCTGATCGACTCTAGCAGATTCCTCGTCGATAAGAGTGGCCACTCCTTTAGGTACAGAAATAACAAAAATAAAGTGTCAATCGAGTATTCGTAGGTCAAATTTGTGTTGTTGGAAGTAGTTATAAAATGTTAAGGAGAATAAATATGATTTAAATTTATTTCTTGTTGTTTTTATGTTTTGCTTCAACTATGGTTAAACTATCACTGTATTAGTGCTTGTCCTATGGACGCAAGAACTAGTGCTATCAGAGCAGGAGGCCAGAGGTTTACCATCAAGAATTTCTGAGTAGCAGCTTGAAGTCTAGATTTGGGCGCGGATCACGCTGATGGCAATTGGCTCGCCTCTATTACAAAATGTGGTGTAAAATGTACATGTTTACCGTGTATTGAACTTTTGTAAGATATAGCAGTTTGTTTTATTACTTACCGATGAAAAATTTATGTGGGGTTCAGAAAGATGTACGGAGTAATTCCAGTGTGGGAAAGAGATGGCGCTAGACGACCTGTATAGCTCTGTCTCTTTCCCACACTGGAACCACTGCTTGAAGACGTCATGGTAACCCCCCTAAACACGTGTTAACCGTTTGTGTGTCGGTGTCCCTTCCACACCTTGGCCTAATCCTTCTCTCCAGTAGCGAAGGGTCAATTTTTTGTAAGAGCTAAGCCGGAGTACATATCTTTAATGTGATTATATTATTTGTCTATAGAATACTGACTGTGCCATTTTTCGAAGGGAAGCCGGTAGGAATCGAGTTGTATGGAACCTTCGCCACTGCTTCTCTCATTCCTTACCTATAATAAACTATACTATGGCTGTTATTTCTAGATCTCGCTCTAGCCGTTGCGGGTAGTCAGTGGCCAATCCTTGCAGTCTTACCAAGAAGTAAGATATTACCCGGTTATTGGGTTGTGGAGGGCAGATAGGCAGTTGCTCCATGTAAAATACTGGTATTCAGCTGCATCCGGTTAGATTGAGAGCCTCGACAAGGCTGGGAAACGCATGCAATGTACGAATATAGTTACATTTTGCATTTTGTTGTCTTTTTTTAGCATGAGGTCCTGGGTTCGATTCCCGGGAAAAGTGTTATTTTGTTTTTCCGTCAGGAATTTTTCAGTAACAGCCACGGAGTCTGGATTTGTGCCCGGTTGATGGCAATAGGATTTCCCCCTATTACATAATATGGGACTTAAAACGTGACTGGCGAAATGTGGATGTACTGTACTATTAGCTACACCTCTGCCTAACCCTTCAGGGATTACAGGCGTGATGTTATGATGATGATGATATCGTGAGTGGCATTTTGTAATTAATATCATCACCACTGCTTTCAAAACGGTGAAGGAATACATCGTTGGGACACCGACAGATCGTAGAACTAAAAATTCGAAGGGATGTGATATCTACCAAACCGCACTGGGCATGCGTGGTGTCTTACAGCTTACTCCATCCCTCTGAGAGGAAGCCTGAGTCTCAGCAATGTGAATTCACTGAGTTTCTTTTTTTAATTTTAAATGGGCGTACTCTTGACCTCAACGTTGTCCTGTGGACAGAGATGAGGTCAACGATGGAACGAGCTAACCCAAAAGAAGTCTATTATTTATTTATTTGCTCTCATGCACATTACACATTTTACATATTATTGTCGGTTTTGTACATGAACCCTGTCTGGGTACTGCAAAGCACAATGCTGCTTTGCTGTTGAGTTTTATGATACATATGTCAAAATTAACAATATTAAATTAATTATTGTACACTATAGTGTACTTTTTTTTTTGTTTTTTATTTTTTTGTTTGTTTTTTTTTTATTTTTATTGTATACAATAACAAAAATACATAAAGTCATATTTAAGTCAGATTGTGGGTAGGTAGTAAAAAGTAGAATAAATGAATAATAAGGAATAAGTAATAATTAGTCATGTCATGTGAATATTGATCAAATTGAATTATGGTGTCATTTTACAATACAAAATAAAGGATAAAATAAAAAATGTCACTGAAATAAACAGTATTTATGCCTTTGATCAGACCGGATCTTACAGAAAAAGAATAGAAATTGGGTACACCTATAAAGTTTTATCGTCATGAATTGGTCTACTGTGTAATAACATTTCCCTATTAAAAGTAATCTTAGTTTATTATAGAATGAATTTGTGTTCTCATCATCTTTTATGTTATTTGGTAATTTATTATAAATTGTTGCAATTCTATAGTTGGGGCTATTTTTAATTATTTTTAATTTTGGTGTCGGTGTAATCAACTTGTTTTTATTTCTTCGGTTATAGTTTTGGTTTGCTTCTATGTTTGATTGAAAGTAATGCCTGTGTTTTTGGACGAACGTAGCTGTTTGTAATATGTAAAGGGGTATTAATACGGGTCTTAAATAATATTGGGGTGATATGAACTCAGTTGTGGTGCGTGGTGGTTTGTCTGGGGTTGTATGCTTCACGACTGTGTTTCATCAAAATAAAACGAAGGTTATTATTAATTATTTTATTTATGTTCTTCTCCTTATGTATGTCAATGTCTATTATCCTAACTTAACCGTAAACTAAATCTAAAGACACATTTGGCGTTAAAAGTACCTTCACCCCATTACTTTTTGATGGCCAAAGGTGTCCCTAGCGCTAGCCAGAGCCTCGTTGGTCGTGAGCAGGGTGCACCGCGGGCAGGTGAGGTTGACTTCGGCTCAGAAGGTGGTGGTTGAGCCACTTGCACCCCGATGTTTGCTCAGTTGATAATGATACGAAATGGTAGGGCGTTCAACAGCAGCTGCAGCTCCCGTGATGTTGTTCGCTTGGTAACACTTCAGTCTTCAGGACCTGCATTTTTCTGAGGACTGTAGTGAACTCTGGCAGTTGAGATTGCAGCGGATGATGCTGCTCGTCTATCCGGGATCTGTAAAGTAGAAAATCGTTTTGTTAAAAAAATATCCACATCTCAGAACGAATATGGGCGCGGTTCGGTACACCGTGACATGTATTGAAAGACTGAAATGTCAAAATTATAATTTTTAACAATTATTATTGTTGCAGCATGTAGGTATGTTTGTACACAACGGTGACTACTCTCTATCGGGTGACCTGTAGACTTATACATGGTGGAAGGGACATCGACACAAACGATGACCATCGTACTCAGTACATCATGCCGAACCCCTCACAGAAAATTCTCATCGGTATTTGTTTAAAACAGCTGTTTCTTACAAAAATGCAATACCTACATGGTCAAAATGTATGGAACACAAAATGGCGGTCGTTTATGCAACAGCAGAAAAATCAGTACAAAAACGCTTACCTTGCGTCCTATTGGGCGGAGTCTCGGTCAGCTCACATGCCACCCACACTATGCAGCATGGGAGCCGGCAGAAAGTTCGCCCACTAGGCATCTGATCTGAAACAGAATGGAAGCTTCATACATACACATTCGCATATACACATGCATGCATGCATGCTTGCTATATTGATATTGCAGGCACAAAATAGGCACCTTTTGGAGACAAAAATCATCATTTCGGACGAAAGATGTCCAGTGCTGGACATATTATGCCTCCCCCAAGCGTCGCCACAGGTCACGCCCGGTCTTGTGCATCGCGCATTCATCGGATTCCCACAATTCTTCATTCCCTAACAAAATGGCTGCCTCGCCTTTCTCATCAATGGTTACTTATTTAGACTATAATTAATATTCCAAAATTATTAAGTTAAGGAAAATATCAAACACTCACCTGGTGTTAGGACTGCAGTCTACCACGCGGAGACAGAAAGAAAGAAGGGGAGAGGTAACCAGAACCAACTCTAGCAAACACCCAGTCCACCGCCCACCATCACTACCTGCACGACCGAGGGCGGGCGGTGAACTGGCCCAGCCAGATAAAGGAAGTCTAGTCTAGAAAAACCTAACCACACTGCGCAGGTCTGAACGGTAGTGGAAATTATGAAGTAACGTAGGGGACGTAATACGTGCTGTGGAACTTTAAACTTTCAGCGCTGAGTCAAACGTTGCAAATCCATGCTCAAGCTCGATGTCGTCACAGCATTTCGAATTTCCACCGTCGGTAATTCCAGATCAATACCCACCCACAAAGTGTTTCGTGCGTGTAATGGTGGCGCCACTTATTAACCAAAGATGTTAAATACTGTACATTTCATGTTAGTTCTGTATTTCGCCGCACGCATTAATAAGTGTGCTTTGTGAAGAATACTTCCATTTGAGATATTCGCCTGTTGCGGGCTGATGGATTTTCAACGCTCCACACGGCGCTGAAAGTTGATAATCCTACAGCATGATTTTAATTAGAAATTGGTTTAGTGTCGTGTTAGTGAACATGGGCGATACAATACTATGTAGACAGGTATGTGTCTGACATAGATTTTTAAATGGATTCTTCAATGATTGGGGTGAAGAGATTTTTTTTAGGTAATTTTGATACTTGCTGCCAGTCTGGAAGTCTGTCAGAGGTTCTGAAAAGATCAAATTCACATTTCGAAGGGTAGGTGTGTTAAAAAATATTTCTTAAAAAAAATACATTTTACTTTCTTGCAAAAAGAGTTCATTTATTTATTAATAGGAGAACCAACAGCTAATAACATACAGGGTGGGTCAACATTCGTGGATGAAACAAAACAGAGCGATAGTTGGGGTTATTTACAGTAAAAAATATGTGTGTGGCCGAGCCCTAACTTGACCTCCTTAAATGTGATGACTATTTGAGTGTTATTTTAAGGAAAAAATCAATATTTGTAATAAATAGGGAATTAAAGTAAAATGTCTATTTTAAAACAATAAATGGTGTTTAGTTGCTTATAGGAAATGTATAATCATTACAAAAGTGTTTTTATGACAGTGGGTACCATGATTTATGGGTATTGGCACTTTTTTCAATATCTTTTATGTCTCAAGAAAAATTATTTGATACTTTTGATAATTACTGTAAAAAAGAAATGTACTATCAAAAAATTACCCTGATAGCCCCAACTATCGCCCTGTTTCGTTTGATCCACGATTTTTTAAGGATAACAATTGTATCTTATTATGTAACACAATTACAGGTACAATTCGACAATTACAGGTACCTACGAGTAAAAACAGACAAAGTAGGAGAAATCTTAGGATCACGAAAGGTACAATAAGAATATACATAATTATACACTCTGAGACCAAGTTAGGCACTAATTACACGAAAAAAGCACTATGGGTTTAAAAAAAAAATCGTGTCTTCTTCTCCAAGTTTTGCCAGAGGCTGAACTAGAATTCCAAATTTTCGTTACGCTCAAGCCTCGTCAGGCCAAACGATGCTCTCAATCCAAGGTACCAAGTGTGAAACCCTGGTACACTTTTGCATATATCCTTCGTTGAAAATAATAATATCCGTAGGAAGTCCTATAGCGGTGTGCACACAGCTTGAATATTGTGTGGTAATCAATAAAGGAGTTTCAATCGCCAACTGGAAACATTATTTTGAATTGAAAACTAGTTATTCACAAATTCAAACTAAGGGGATGTGGTTTTTTTTATCATGGCATCTCGCAGGTCAACCTATGAGGTCGTCGTCTGCTTAACCGGACTATCCTGTGGGTCCCTTGAGTGTAAGGCCTCCAGCCAGTGGCACGGGATGCGGACCGAGACCGTGAGCATAAATAGTATCGAATGTCTGCCCAATGATGATAGAAACTGTGAAACTACTGGCGCTAGCACAGGCAGTTCCAAACATCGTCATTGCACATTGTTTGAAAATTTGTTATTGCCATTATATTTCAAAATAGCTTGACAACATTTCTCAGACTGGAACATAGCTATGGACACGCTATCCTCAACGAGCTTAGACAGACCTTTCCGATTCACTGCTGGACGTAGGCTCCTCATAATTATATTAACTCCGAAAACGGGATATTTCCGGTTCGCTCGCAAACTTTTTCGGTTTTTACGCAATTCGCGAGCGGACACAGTGAGTTTCGTGTGTCGGGAACAGAATCGAGTTTTGTGTGACAGTGGTAGCCATTATACTAAGTCCATGGTGGTAGCGGTACCGAATGCAAAAAAAACGTACATGGAAGAGGGTAGACCGATTTGTCTGCTCATGGTGCTTGCAACAGCGCCGAAATATCGGGAACTCAAAACAAATAGTAAACATGGTAAATGTCCCGTTTTCTCTGTTAATGATAATGTAAGTGGCCATGTCAGTTTAAAAACATATATCCTAATAATTATTCTGCACTAAAATACCTGAAGGCCACTTTCCGTATATAAAAACGTTTAAAATCGAGTCTTGTAATCAGTCTTACCAGTGGTGTCGTGTTACAGAGTAACTGTGTCAGGGTGGTCAGATAGGCAGTCGCTCTATGTAAAATGCTGGTATTCGGCTGCAACCGGTTAGCCTCGAAGCCAACCTCACTCAACACAGTGGGAAAATAACTTGGCCGATGATGATCACCCTTGCGACCATAACTACCAGCCATTAAGAACACTCCGAGCACAGTTCGCTTTACGACGCTAAAAATAGTAATCGAATAGAATAAGTACCAAGCAATTATATCTAATGTCTCCTATGTTGAAGATTTCACTGCCATAGCATATCTGTGTCTCGTGATCGAACTGTCCGGTAGCGTCGGAGAAAGCAGTATTGCATTCGTCCTCGCTGAGTTCCCTGAGCCTTATCTGAAAACATAGTTGTTATATTGAAAAGTGTGTCCACTTTATGGCCTGCTGCGTGTAAGGACATCTGCAATACAAGAAGAATCACACGGGCATTACCACCCCAGAGAGTCCAGAGACTGAATAAATACTTGTACCTATAATGGGTGTAAAAAGACCCTAAACGAGGCCGAAAGACCTGCGACCCTTCTAATTACTTATACAGGAAGTTTTTCTAGGAATTAGGTATCTTTCAAAGACACCATTTAAAAAAATTAGGTATGTAAAATTTTCAAAATAAAATATGATTCTATCCGGAATTTCAATTTTGTATGATGACCAAATAACGCGTAAATAAAACGAGCGGGTGGTGCAGTACTGTGAAAGGAGAGGGGTAGTCGGTGCTAGCGCAGGAATGTGTCATCTCTCTCTAGTCATTGTCTCGCGCCCTTAAGCGACGTAAGCGCATTATTTTCGTGTTCCGTGTTCCTGTGTGCCGCGCCGCCGCCGCTACCCGCGTATTCCCGGAAGCTGTGCCGCCGCCCGCGCGCCCCAAATCGCGAGTACACACGGCAGCACATGAAGCTGTGCATTACCAGTAAAACTTGGCCTCGATTTGTATAGATTTCATATACAACGAGAGATCCGCATAAACTGGTTTTGTATAGCTTGTTTGGCCGTCGCCGCGTCGTGCGTGCTATGAAATGGTGCGAAGTTACTTACTAAGTGGCGAAAGTTTAAACGGAGCCCAGATACTGTACGACTCAGAAAATATACCTGGCCTTCGTCGACAGGGATTTGCAAACGCAGGATCACCAAGCCGTCCAGTGATAATGGCAGCCAATCAAAGATTATTAGACGCCATAATGTAAAAGGTTCTTTTTTTGTTTTTAAATACTTTGTCATACCTACCGTTGTTATTTGTATTCGATTAATTACGGATTAATTTAGAATCACAGTGAACAGCACGACATTCCTTTCCCATTTGACGGTCCAGTTTAGTACTTGCTTATAACTTGCTATTATTAGTTCAAAGCAATATCAATTATATTAGATATGTGAAATATTGATGCCTTGGTTTGAGATTGGACATCGGATTTACTGGATTTTATCTGAGAGAGAGTATGTACACAAATTTTCAAGTCAACCGACCCCGAGAATAAAAAGTTTCACAGAAAATTCAATGCCCCATTTCACCCTCTTAGGGGTAGAATTTCAAAAAACCCTGATAATTACTCTTCACAAAGTAAATAAATCCTCCAATTTTCATGTCTCTGGGACCCGCGGTTTGGGCTGTGCATTGATATATAAGTCAGTCAGTCAGGACTTTGAATCTTATATGTATCTTACTTAATCTTACTTAATATTTTAGTACTGAGTGATACTAAAAGAAAAAAAAAACACGTATTTTATTATTTTCAGTAAAGATCATAATATTACAACTTGGAACGTGATAAAAAATTATTCCTGTATATTGGTCAGGTCAATATACACATTTTTTGTTGAGGGCTTCGTGAAGGGTCCGTTTACACCTTCTAGATAGGCTGTAGTGGGCAGGTAGGGGGTTCGTGGCAGGGCTGTAGCTAGTGTGTTGAATTTAAGGTGGGGAAGCGGCGCTTACAGGTAGGCGATCTGATCAGAGTCAATTGATTTTTCTTCGCACCTAAATGTTGAGAGGGGTGATCCGGTTTTAGCACTAAAGGCACCCAGGGCAAAACAAATGCGGCGCCTGTGGGACGTGGGTGAGTTTTGATGCAGAAAGGTTTATGATTTACAATTTTTTTAATTTTAATCATACCGTTTGTTCCACAGTTTCGATACGGCCCGTGGAAGATGGAAGAGCTTGCAAGCATTCCTCCGGTGCAGTTAAGATGGCTTTCTTAACAGAAGCATCTTCTTCCACGTGTAGGCAGGCTGGCAGAACATTCTCATTGAACTTTATCCTTTAATAAAAGTTTGTCGATCAACTCTTCATCCTTCTCTGTATGAGAACCTCTTCTCAGGCCTTTGCCTTGTTGCGACAGTTACAGAGCTGCAGGGATCTTTTGGCGCTCGGATAACATTGTCAGGAGGGTACAATGGAGAGGGTAACTGTGAAACTAACTGGACCCGGGAAAATTGGATTCGCGCGCATGCATTGTGGTCAGTAATTTTCTGTTGAGTGGTTGGACAACAGCTGACTTTTATATTTTGGGTTATTTAAAATTGTTCGAAGCAAGTTCTAGTTTTATACTTACCGCGTTTCGGTCTCAATAAGTGCGATATCGTTGTACGATGGTCTGGAACCGTTAAATTCAGGGTATACGATGATTCTTTTGATGGAATGGGTCTGCCAGAATGTTGAATTCAAGCTGTTGCTCACTCCTACTCGTACGAACTGCAGTAAACCCTGCTGTCTCCGCACCTCCCTGTACGTATTAAAGAAATTACTTTATGCAAATCTATGCAAAATATCTATCAATTATGCTGCACTGTGGGTATGGTATACGCAGAACGCTTACAATGTTCTGCGTGTTAAGTATAATAATGCACTGACGATGTTGTTCAGGCTGCCAAAGTTTTGAAGCGCATCTGGCAGAAACGAGACTGGACGACTTTTCTGCCGTCATGCGCCAGCGATGTGCACCTATGCGCCAGCGATGTGCACCTATGCTGCGGCGATTCAGGGACAGCCCTAACAATATTCTAGTTACACTGGCGGACAAAATTGATGGGCCATTTATCAGGCACTGGGCGGGGTAGACATGCGCGCGCAGACATCCATGTCGCAAATAAAATGTATTGTTTATTTATTGTCATTTTGTTATTTACTAACATAACACACACTTTATGGTCTGAATAAAATAAAATAACCGAAAATCTTGATAGATACTTACGAGGGCAACCTTGCAGCAGTGACTATGTATCTATCGCTGATGATAAAGCCTCCGGTTTTCCAAAAAAAATTATCTTTATAAGAGTAGCCCAGTTGCACCTGATAAAAAATATATAAAGGATGACTGGGAATTAGTGACCGATACTTAAACACGTGATTGTACTCATTACAACAAACAACTTTCGCAAAGAGTCTTTTTTTTTTTGTACTCATTCACTATAATTACAATAACACGGCATACGGCCTGTGGCGCGGGCGCCGCTTACGGAGCGGGCTTGACTCCACGAGTACACACAAGGTGCGGGGCACGATATGTTTCCAGATGCTTAAAACCGTAGATAGTCAAGAGCGAGTAACGTTAAGGGAAGCATGTGAAGCACGTGGGCTATTAGAAAATGACAATCATTGGGACCAAACTATGGCGGAAGCCGTTCTTTTTCGCTCATCAGCCAAAGTTAACGAACCTGTTCGCAATTTTAGTGACACTTGCGGACTATCAAACCCCCTCCAACTGTGGGATGAATACAAGGACGCTTTATCAAAAGATATCGCGCATAGCCTGGATGGTGATCACAATGACCTAATCATTAACGAAACTTTGGTACTGATTGAGGATAAAAAGATTTCCATATCTGGAAAATGTCTTTCTGATTTCGGCCTACCCACACCGCAGCGAAGAGGGGAATTGTCAAGCGATGTTGTGAAGGAGCTAAACTACGATACCGTGGTTTTAGAAGCGCTGGTTTAATGAAATAGCACCACGACTGCTTCCCGAGCAACGTCAAGTCTACAAAACGATTCTGCGCCGAGTAAATAGTGGAGAGGACGGGAAGACTGACGCACGGGAAGACATTTGTGCTGAATCTTATCTCTTTTAAGATTATTATTACTAAGCCACGTACGTAGTAATGGAATCAATTGTATTATTTATTTCATCTTCATAATTTGATCGTCTATGCATTTAATCGTTACATCGTTACAATTTGTTACATTTGGAAGACCGTTAATATAAATTATGAAAAGAAGAGGGCCCAGGTCACTCCCTTGTGGAACGCCATACATAACTGATTTGCGTTTGGATGTAAATATCTACTCTTCTTTAGTTACATGATTGCATTGACTTATTTCAACATACTGCTTTCTATTTCTGAGGTATGATTCAATTAACTGTAGAACGTTTCCCCTGATTCCGTAATTATCTAATTTACCTAGTAATATTTTATGGTCCACGTAGTCAAATGCCTGTGTCATATCGCGGAACACTGAAAATACTGGACTGGAACCTTTTATCAACATTTTCTACTATATTGTTTAGGAAATCGTAGATTGCCATATTTATTGTCTTACTTTTTCTAAAACCTTTTTGATCATCTGTCAGAATGTTCATGTCCATTTAATAATATTTGATAAGTCAAGGTGGCTACTTGGTGGCATAAATAAGGAGTTGTTTTTTTAGATATATTTTCTGTAACATTTTTACCACAATTAGGAACAGGTATGACATTTTCTAGAAAAAAATATTAAAAACTTTTGCTATTTCAGTTGGATTAGTTTATATTTTATCGCCTACTTGAATTTGCGTAATAGCCTCCTTCGGTACATTCACTTTGGAACTGTTAATTATTTCCCATGTAGTTTTTATTTTCTTTACTGATGTTATGAATTTATGAGTATTTTGAGCGCGGAGCAGTTTAATTATTTGTTTGTACGTTGTAGAGTATTTTTTAAATTTATCTCTACTTGCGTCACTGAGGTTCAATCTATACCGCCATTGGAGTGCCCTTTTTGTTTTGCTACAAAGTCTTATTCCACGTGACACCCATTGTGGTTTCCTATATGTTTTAACTAAGACTCTTTTCAATGGAAAACATAGTTCATAGAATAACAAGAATGTATCTATAAAAATATTGAATGGTCTATTTGGAGTATTGATTTCATAAACTTCAGAGAAGCTGATATGTTTATACAATTATTAAATTTGTTCACATTTTCTTGATTATAATCCCTACGATGAATATACCATTGGTTAATCAAACTTTTTTTTTTAATTGGACATTTTAGTATTTGGCAGGTATGATCGGAAAGAGCAAGGTCAACGACTTCAGATTTACATTTATTTCCTAGGTTGTGTGCAAAATTATCAATACACGTACCACTTTTCAGTCTAGTAGGCTGATATATTTGCAGTTTAAGATTCGAGTTAAGTAATAAACATTCTAATTCCAATGTAGTTCTACCTCGCTTTAACATGTCAATATTAAAATCCCCACACAATACAAATATTTCTATTTTTGGTTTTATTAATAAATTTTAACAATTTTTCTAGCTGCTTAAAAAAAAAGTATCAATAGTAATATCAAAGTTAGAATCTATTAACTGATGGCACAATAAGTACACCTTTGATTTTAATAGCCACGCATAAAACCTATATCAATCAATAGCTGGCATCAATACAAACGAGTATTGAATGAGACAAAATATTCTAAGTTCCCGAAATATAATATAAGCTATCACAGTGGTGAAGATGGCTTATATCTTGGGAACGTGACGCATTAGAAGGTTTTAAGTCGTACAATACTTATTTGTTTTGATGCCAGCTTTGGATTGATATAGGTTTTATGCGTGGCTATTAAAATCAAAGTTGAACATATTGTGCCAACACCTCAACTTTCTCCACACAATAGTGGAACATTCTAGACTCGAACCTAAAGTAATTTAGAATTTTCTCGTAATACAGCCAACTTAACATGTTCAAACGCGAATGTAAATTCAATTTAAACACATCAAAAATACTAAATATGTAAAAGTACAAACAGTGTGTCTTGAAAATACAAATTTGATGCATTTAACTTGGGTGTAGCGCCTGCCGGCCACTGCAGCGGTACCGCTCGCTCAGCTTGCACGCGTTTCGTCACAGCTCCAACCTAACTTACCAAACCCATTTGCTCGGGGTGCCCATCTCGACTCGCACATGGTTGGTTATGGTTCTAATCAACCTAACACATTTGGTCTCTCAGTTTAGTATTACAGTATGACCTCATCAGTCGCCACATATTTTTTTATTCGCCCTATTCGGAATTTGCCATTTTTTTACGGTTTGCTACCCAGTTTAATTACGCTGGTCTATTTTTGTTTTAGGTTACATGTAATAATAATAACTGTGGTGGACGCCACAATTGGGGCCATCCAATCACGTGGGGTTTTTTAGCCACTTTTATAAGCCCCCTCTCCCCCTTGGTGAAACGTCGTGATGTTTTAGGCTACCCCTCCCTCTTCCTAGCATCCCGTGTATGTTTTATTACTAAAAAGGTCACATACACTCGGCGGCACGGAATGTGGCCTAAGCGCGTTAGACAACCTGCAACTACTGCCAACTCTGTGCGTGCGTCTGAAAAAAGCCCTCCCCAAACCATAACTGATCAACGACGGAAACTGACGGTTTGCCTGGTAGTGATTGGCAAAAATTTCTCCTCATGCCTGCTCTACACACGTTCGCGGTCATCTGGATCTCTTATGGCCAGTTTGCATTCGTCAGTCCACAGAACTTTATTCAACTGCTAGCGAGCGAACCGTAGTAAAGCTACGCGATGGTGCCGGAGCAGTTCTGGACCTCGAGCTGGTCTTTGAGCAGGCAGATCCCATTCCTCCATTCTCCCGGTCCAGCCGGTCTGGTTGTGCCTTGTTAAGGCGTACCTGAGACTTGTTCGCGGTGCATTTAAAGTTTAAGCAATCTCTAGCTGCGTTCGCCCCTGACTCTGAAGCAACACAGTTTAAGCAACTTGAACTGAAGTAAAGGGTATTGTGTTCCAATTCTAGAAGCATAACTGACTTCAGTTAATTAAAAATAAAACAATAAAGATTAAATGCACGACCATTTTAAAATCAAATTTTAACTCATCCTTTTTTTTGTGAATTCCAGTAACGAACTAAAACTAAATGAACTTGTTTACCCTTAATGTCCAAAACAAATGTCCTGACAAACTGCTACTCGAAATTCTCATACGCGATACTAAAATCTCCTGTTATCAGTTTGTTTATGTTTGGGCCACATTCCGTGCCGCTTTTAGATAAAAATTCGCTTGCTCGGGTATTTCATTAATTATTGGTACAAAATATTGTACACGTCACACATTAAATTATTTTTTCGGTCCCGCATCAAAAATACGTGATTGTCACATTATCCCCTTCCTCCCCATCTTGATTAATCTTTTTTTCTGACCCCCTCCCCCCTGTTCTAACGTCACGTGATTAAAGGACGATCGCCCTGTGATGTGCTCCTCTTTAGATAATAAGATAGTTACACATACGTAGAATGCATGTGATAATACGTGGCTGCCATGAGCTTTTTAAATTAAAAAATGCCCATTTTTCTGGTTGGTACCTACCTTATGAGGAAACTCCGCTCTAGGGTTTTTGTCTTCAGATGAGCTACTGTCCGCATCCCACTCAGTGTATTCGTAGCATCCGTTGTCCTCATCTAAGTCTCTCGTAATCCCCGCGTGGAAGCCATCTTCCTTACACTTATATGGCAGGTCCTGTAAATACTGCAGACAATCTGAAAATAACAAAAACACGACGTCTTAGTATAGCAGCGAGCGCTGGATCAGGATCGGTAAAAATGATTAAAAGGAAAGAAAGATAGAAGAACCTCGATTGCCTCGTTGGTCTAGTAGTCGCAAGCGCGACTGCTGACCGTGAGGTCCTGGATTCGATTGCCGGGTCGACCAAACTGTTATTGGTTTTTTTTATCACGAATTTTTCAGTAGTAGCTATGGAGTTCGTATGTGCTTGCCCAGTTGATGGCAATTATTCTATTTTTAATTGTATAAGAAGAATGATGTGTAACATTAAGAAACTGCCTCTTATTGTATTAGGAGATTTTAACCTTTGCTCCGCTAGTGTAACCGTACGTAATGACTTTCTATTGTTTCTGTCTGAATGTAGTTTATTGCAGGAAAACATAACTTTTAATGATCTTGGCCGAATGTTGGACTTGATAATAGTTAACTCATGCGTAGCGGGAGTCTCAGTTTCAGCGTGTTCCGGCTAGTATCACCTGAAGTGCACCACAAACCATTAGATATCGCTATCAATATTAATACGCCTTTCGCCAGTAGTTTGACCGAAAATAATACCTACAATTCAAATGACTCGACCACTAATACAACTCTAAAACGTAACTTTCGTACGGCAGTCTTCTTAGTGTTATATTCTGAACTGGCTGCTGTAGACTTGAAGCCTGTCTATGCATGTGTTGATGTCAATGCTGCTGTTGACGCCTTTTATGGGCTAATTAATAACATTATTTGCCAAACCGTTCCTCTAACAAAGACTAATACTATACGAATGAATTACCCGAAATGGTTTACATCTGCCACTATTCAACTAAATAACCTTAAAAATCATTATCACAAGATCTACAAATTGAATGATAACAACCAACTTGATTATGAATTATTTTCATTAAGTAGAAGAGTATGGAAGAAGTGTGGAAGCAGATTATGCTACTTACACTGACCGTATTCAGTCAAATATTAAACATGACCCAAAAAAATTCTGGACTTTTGTGAAAAGTAATAGAGAAAATAATGAGCTGGCTACCTTTGAAGACATGTCACCAATACAAGTTGCAGATGATTTACCGTTATTAGATCCCAAACTCGCTATTCATCATCATTTATTTATTTTCAGACATAGTCCATATAAAAATTATAATATTAAAATCACATTAAATACACAATAATAAAATTACACACTACAATTATTTAACCAAATTAAATTAAAACAAGTATAAAATTAAATAAAAGAATTAAAAGAATACACAATATTGAGTTAAAACATTATGTAATACGAGGCGAGGCGCTAACATGAAGCTGCATCCACCTCTGTATCAGGGACAGGTCCCACCGCTCGGACAAAACCTTCAGGAGACTGTTCGAGCTGCTTCGTAGGCGACTTAATAGTGAAGCGCTCCGCTTCCTTATGATCGCGAAAAAGTCGTCGGTTCGCGCCTCAGCAAACATAGTCGAAGCACTACAAAACCGCGGAAGCCCCAACAGTATCCTGAAAGCATTGTTGTACTGTATGCGCAGTGCACTGTACGCCCGCTGCGTAAAGTTGGTCCACAGGCTGCACGTGTAAAACGACTGACAATATGCCTTAAATAAAGTCACCTTCACAGGTCTAGTACATCGCGCAAACCTGCGAGCCAACATATTACACCGGACAGACAGCGCCCTGCGCTCCCTCTCAATGTCCATATTGTCACACAAATCGTCAGTGACCCAGTGGCCCAGGTACTTGAAATGATGGACTCTTTTTAAAGGAATGCCGCAAAGAGTGACAGGAGGTACAGAAGAGTAACATACGCACACACACGCACACACACGCTACACACGCTATTGCTACAACAAATATGACTCCTAATAATCTGTCCCATCTTGTACGTATTGATTGCATTCATGAATCTGAAATTTTTTACTCAAGGCAAAGATGGGATACCGCAGTACGTGGTCAAGGACGGCTGTGAAATTTTCAAAATGAAACATATTTTCAATTTGTCAGTTACTTGACGTAACTGACAAATTATATACGGAAAACATCCAAAGTAATCCCGGTACATAAAAATAGCCCAAAATGTGATATTAAAAATTACAGGCCAATTGCTGTTTTATCCATATTTGAAAAAGTGTTTGAAGCGGTACTTTTCAGAAAAATATACTCCAAACTAGAACGGTGGTATGCGGAGTAACAGAATGGATTTCATCTAAATCGTTCAACCACGTCTAATTTACTAAATATAACCACATTCTTAGCCAAAAATATCGATGACAGAAAGCAGATTGATATCGCTTATTTCGATTTCCAGAAGGCTTTTGACCCGGTTGATAATGACATTATTTTGAGTAAATTGGCTTTAGTAGGTTTCTCTAAAACGTCGCCTAAATTCATCGCAAACTACCTATGCGATCGCAAGCAATATGATACATTTGATAATGGCAATTCGGAATCCTATTCTGTCACTTCTGGCGTAGGCGAAGGTACTAACCTCGGTCCCCTGTTTTTTCTAATGGGTGAATATCCTATCAGCAAATTTTACGTGCCCACGTTGCGAATCGAGGTGGAAAATGATAGGATATTTCTTATTTTTTTTTGTGGTGAACTACGTAACTTGGTTTAATTAGGGCCATATTTCTTTTTTAAAAGTATATATAAATCAGCAGGGAAAAAATAAATATTTCGCATCGTGTGCTGTGATTACCCTCCAAAAACGTAAGTACTCGCCTTGATTGGAACGGGGGACAAGAATTGTTCAATTTTTGGTGGATCGATTTACTGTTGATTTTAAAGTGTTATAATAGTAAGCTACGTGCTATAGCTAATGATTTGGGTGACCCATAAATCAATGATATTAATTTAATTTTTACTTAAAACCCTTATTTTTAAAGATTTTTTTTATACCTGGTTCCAATTTTGGTGGGTCAATTTTGGTAAAAATTGAGCCAATTTGGAGAACCACCAAAATTACGGCTAGGAACGGAATTACGGAATAACTCACTGTCTCTTGCTTTCTGACCATTTTTCCATAAAAGTCCCGATGGTGGAATAAATATTGCGTTTCTAAAACAAAACAAACTAGTTAGGTACGTATTAAGTTTTAAAACGCTGTCACATGTTATTAGTTCTGAAATGTCCCAATTCTTCGCGTATGGTTGTACGGTCAGGTACGAAACAGTAATATAGCAGATGGGGTGCTATTGGTATTTAGTCCAGAAGGTAAGTAAACACCTTCAAAACAATTATATTGTATATTTATAACACTGAAATACAATGACACTGTCTATGACACAAGTCTATATGCAAATTTATACACGGGTCTACAAACGGGTCTATACTGTGGCTTATGGGTAGCAACTGAACTTCATAGGAGCGGTTCGCCGTGCAAGCTCTGAAGGAGCTAGCTCAGCAAAAATACAATGTGTCGCCACAGTAACATATAATAAACTTACTTGGTGCTATTAACGAGATTACAATCCGTACAGCATATGATTTTTTCCCCCAAGTAATTGGAACATACCTGAAATGATAAGAAACATAGGCATACGCCATTAATGAATACAGGGCCAAAAAAAAAAAAGTCCCAGCGTGGAATTTAGAATCATTTACTGAACTCTTAATAATTATCATCGTCATTTCAGCCGAAAGATGTCCACTGCTGGACATAGACCTGCCTCAAGTGTCGCCACAATGACCGGTCCGCGTGGAAATATACCATCGATTATTTAAAGCTGCTGTTTCCTACAAAAGTGCAATACCTAGTTTTTTTTTTCAGCTCAAAGTGCTGAACGGAAAGGAAGGAAATAGGTGACCACTTACAGGATGTTTCGGGCTGTCGTCATCAAGTGTGGTGATACATCTTGTCTCCTTCACACATTTCCCCTTCAGCCCTTCCCATTCACATTCGTCTCCTGAAAAAAGTAAGTTGAATCTAGTTATCATTAATGAATTTCTCTAGTTGGAGCTTGTTGTAAAAATTATCGTGGTTTCCCCTTTTCCCAACTATGTTGGGGACCGCCTCGTAGTATTTTACATGGAGCGGCTGCCTATCTGGTTTTCGATATTGGAAATTGATTTCAGGTTGCGGATGATGATGATGGCTGCCTATATGACTGGTTCACTAAGAGCTAAGCACTTATTTAAAAAAAATGCCTAAATGTTATTGTACTCCTTGAAGTTCAGCTCTCGATGCTGAGCCAATTCAACATTGTGAAGGTATACATTTAGGTGCCACTATTATAATAATAATAATCATTTTATTTCGGACATTTTACATCCACTTTTTGTTAGTAAACATGAAACCTTAAAAACTATGTTAGTAAAACATGTAGGCAAGATAGGTAAAACATGAACGGGCAATCAAATTTCCTCTCAATGACCTTCAGGAGACTGTTCGAACTACCCTGGACCCTCTGCAGCAGCGACGAGGCACGCTTACGTCTGATCGCTGGGGATCGTCTGATCAGTGTGCGCATCAGCAAACATTCCCGACGCACTGCAGAAGCGTGGCAGCCCCAACAGCATCCTGAACGCATTGTTATATTGAATTCGAAGAGCTTTGATGGCTTTCTGCGTACAGCTTGTCCAGAGGTTACACGTGTACAATGTCTGACAATATGCTTTAAAAAGCGTCACTTTCACTTCACACGTGCAACAAGCAAACCTACGGACAAGCATGTTGCATCTAACCGCCAATGCTCTTCGCTCCCTTTCTACATCCAGGTCATCTTTGATGTCCGCGGTAACAATATGGCCGAGGTATTTAAATTGTTGAGCACGATTCAAGATATCACCAGCCAGCTTGATAGCAGGAAACCTATCTGAAGACTTTGCTCCAAAAATAAGAACCTCACTCTTTTTGGCGTTATATCTTAAACCGTGCTCCTTAACATACCTCTCACAAACATCCAACAGCTTTCTCAAGCCTGATACTGAAGGGCTCAAGAGTGCCATATCATCGGCATAACTGTTGTTATTAAAAGCCACTCCATCTATATAACACCCTGCCTGCAAGGTACTAAGCTCACAAATGAGACCGTCTATATAAAAATTAAACAAAATCGGAGAAGTCAATCCACCCTGTCTGACCCCACATTGCAACTTATACTCATCAAAACTAGCATCCGCCCAACGCACACAGTTCACTTGGTGACCATACCAGTACCTAAAGATATTTATGAGCTCTAATGGCATATTTGCTTTGCGTAATTTACCCCATAACAGATCATAGTCAATCATATCAAAAGCCTTCAACATATCAAAGAAGCAAGAAATGACAGGACTCTGATTATCTACGTAATACCTTACGGTCTTTTTGAGGCACATGATGGCTGTCTCTGTTGTCAGCCCCCGGCAGAAACCGTGCTGAGCATCATGCAACGTAATATTCTTCCGTAGAAAGTTGTTCAAGAGACTGTCAAAAACCTTTGCGATAATCGTCGCCAGGGAGATTGGTCTGTAGTTTGACTTGTCCGACATGTCACCAGTTTTATGTTTAATAATCGGCACCACTACAGTTTTCATCATGTCACTGGGCAGATAAGAATGCGAGATACAAAAATTTAATTTTAAGTCACTACATTCATGAAAGTAGTTTTCTTGAATATTTTTACGTCCAATTATCTGTAAAAAGCATTAGTTACCAATTTCAAAAGAATACTTAGTTTTAAAATTCTATATTTTAGAAATAATTGAAGACAATAGGAAATTTTCAAAAAATACTTGAAATATGCATTACATCGATAACAATGAGCAAAAACATAACCAAATTGGCGTTAAATGGATGCACACAGGTCGTCACACTATGACGCCACAATATGAATTCTTCAAATTTGAAGTAATAAAAAAAAATATTCCAACAGAAATTAAAAAAAAAAATGACGCGAGCGGCGAAATTTTTTTTTTAATCTTTCGTCTCCTGTCTTCTAGGAAATGAATAAAAAAGTCCCATGAAAATCCGAGCACTATAAACTTCGTTCCACCTTATTGCCTAATTGCACTCGACTAACTGGCGATCTGCTAGTTTTTAGGTATTTGTAAAAAGAATTGCAATGTAAATGATACATGATGTTTTTTTGAAAATAGGTTTTTGCAAACACTTTTACCAAGTCATTTTTTTATTAATTGAGGCCGGTGTTTCGTAGTTGACTACTCAGAGAATAAACAACCGAAACAAACTCGGAGGTCACTGTCTCTTTTAAGGTCCAGACATATCTTGGTCGACTCACATGAAGACTATGCAGATTCCAGATTAATATCTGAGATGGTCTTTTGAAGAAAGATCCACACAGATTTGAGTGGGCCTGTCCAGTCAGTGCCAACATTTGTCAGCTATCGTGTAGCTCTAGGAGGAAAATATAACTTTTAAACTGGTTTTAAATAATAATTAATTTCGGCGCACGCAGACGAAACAAGTTTTTTCGCGATTTGAACTTGCCGACCTACATGATTATCAGCCGGTTCACCCCACATGGTTTTATTTAAAATCGAAATTATAAAAATACAAGACAATGTAAATTAAAATCAGTAAATTACTGCCTCGTTGGTCTAGTGACCGCAAGCGTGACTGCTGAGCATGAGGTCCTGGGTTCGATTCCCAGGTCGGGCATTGTGTTATTGGGGTTTTCCATTAGGAATTGGTTCAGCCCCTTTTTACCAGGTTCCATGAGCCTATTGCCATCAACTGGGCACAAATTCAGATTCCGTGGCTATTACTGAGAAATTCCGGATGAAAAAATCAATATCACTGTAGCGGAATATCATCCTCACAGTAACAATATAGTACGTAGGGTACATCGACAATATTGTGCCCAAACTAAGTTTCTATAAGTACCTACTATGCATTGATTTTTTGTTACAAATATTGTATAAAAGGGACCGTCTTTTCGAAATACATTTCATTCCATATTCAGCCATCACCACGAGTCTCATTTTCAAACCCTGCGTATCCCAACAGTGGTGACCCCGACTGAAGAAACACCTAGAAACAAACATGAACCCGATTACTTCGAAGCAGAACGATGGAAGCGACACAACATCGCCGCAAAAAGATTCGCACGAACTGTCAGCCGTCTCGTACAAGCAACGGATACCGCCTCTATGGAGAAATAGAATCAAGCTCTGGTTCCTGCAATTTGAAGCGATCGTGTCTGCTGGAAAACTAAGCGACAAGGAACTATCAGAGTTGCTCATCCGCCAACTCGACCTACAAGATCTAGACGAAATACAAGACATCATGTTCGATACCAGAAACGCCACAGAAAATAACAGATACGCCACCATGAAGATGAGGCTCATCCAAACCTACGACGAGAGCGACCACACTAAACTCGAGAGGTTACTGTCCAACGTGGAACTAGGAGATTTGAAGCCGTTGCAACTACTACGCCGCATGCAAAATTTAGCCGGTAACAACATCGCTGACAACACGCTGCGTGTTATATGGACAAAGCACCTACCCCCATCTGTGCGCGCCATTCTAGCTGTGAGCGAAACTATAGCCAAGAAAACCGAACTAAGTGAGTTAGCAATAATGGCCGAAAAAATGCAGGAACAACTTCACCACCAAATATCAGCAGTCCACAACACGTCATCATCGTCAACACCACCCACTCCACCAGTAGCTACAAAACATGAAAACGCATTACTTCACGCGAAGATCGACATGTTGGCGAAAGAAATATCGGAATTAAAAACACACCACAACCGCTACGGTAGGCAGCGCGAGCGCAACTGGCGAGGCGCCCGTCATCGATCACGCAGTTCATACAGATCGCCGCACGGTAACCGCCGGTCGGATTCAAATAAACAACACAGGACTGAGAACTACGACAATTCCGTTTGTTATTATCATCGAAAGTTCGGCGGACAAGCCCGAAAATGTACTAGACCATGTACTTATGAAGATAAGCACCCTTCAAGCACGGGAAACTAAAGCAGGTGTTAGCAGAGACGGGATCTAGCGCCTGGGAAAAATCACACCGTCTATTTCTGAAAGACAAGAAGACAAATCTTAGCTTTCTCATCGATACTGGTGCAAACATATCCGTCATTCCTCGAAAACGCTGCGAAATCCTCAAGCCCACCGCATTCAAACTTTATGCAGCAAACAACACAGAAATACCCACCTACGGTGAAAAAACAATAGATCTAGATTTCAACCTGAGACGACCATTCAGATGGAAGTTCGTCGTAGCAGCAGTCAGTAAGCCCATCATCGGCGCTGATTTCTTGAAGCACCATCACCTTCTAGTCCACCTCGCTGGAAAATGTTTAATCGACAAGATAACTAACTTGTCAGTGAAAATTTCCATTTGCAAATCTACAGCACCAACAATCAGAACCATAGACCTGGAACAAAAATATCATGACATATTAGCGGAATTCCCCGATATAACAAGACTTTCCACTATGAAAAATACTCCGAAGCACAACGTCGAGCACCATATCGAAACAACAAGGCCGCCATTATACTGCAAAGCACGTCCACTGCCACCTCACTGTTACGAAGCTGCGAAGAAAGAATTTCAAACCATGATGGATCAGGGATTATGCCGACCAAGCAAGAGCCCCTGGGCCAGTCCACTTCACGTGGTACCCAAACCAAACGGAGACTTACGTGTATGTGGAGACTATAGAAGACTTAACGCCATAACCAAGCCAGACCGATATCCGCTACCACGTTTGAAGGATTTCACTTACCAGTTGCACGGGAAGCAGGTATTCTCAACGCTTGACCTAAATAGGGCTTACCAACAATTGCCTGTTCTGGAAGATCACATTGAAAAAACAGCCATTATCACACCATTCGGGCTAATTGAATTTCCCCGAATGTGCCCTGGTCTGAAAAATGCTGGACAGACTTTCCAACGCTTCATTCATGAGGTACTTCACGAACTCGATTTTGCCTACCCTTTTGTGAATGACATCATCATAAGCTCCAGTACAGAAGAAGAACACAGACAGCATTTACGCACCGTCCTGCAACGACTGAACAAATATGGCATCACTATAAACCCATCGAAATGTGTACTAGGCAAGAAAGTGATCAAATTCCTTGGACACACTGTCTCACAAGATGGCATCAAACCTCCAGCAGAAAAAGTAGAAGCAATCACCAACTTACCACTACCCACAACCATTGAACAATTGAGAAGATTCCTCGGCACCGTCAACTTCTACAGAGACTGCATTTCAAAGGCAGCCGAAATACAAGCACCTCTAAACGCATATTTGCACAACAGCAAGAAACGAGACAAAACAAAGATCGTATGGAACGACGAAGCCAAGAAGGCATTTGAGCTATGTAAAGCTGGCTTACAAAACGCAGCATTACTAGCTCACCCCTCACATAACGCACCGATCGCATTGATGACTGACGCCTCTGATAAGTGCGCCGGTGCTGTACTGCAACAATATGTACACAACAAATGGCAGCCACTGGGTTATTTCTCCAAAGCATTGTCAAGCGCGCAAGTCAAATATAGCACATTCGACAGAGAACTATTAGCTATATACATGGCCGTGAAGCATTTCAGAAAAATGTTCGAAGGAAGACATCTCACAATAATCACCGACCACAAGCCATTAACCTACGCGATAAATAAAACATCGACAGACAGCGAGACACCGCTCCGAGCCCGACAACTCATGTACATTAGCGAATTCACAAACGACATTCGCCATATCAGCGGGAAAGACAACATAGTTGCAGATTCATTATCACGGATCAACACAGAAGCCATCACTTGTCCTACAACGATTGACTACAAGCAACTAGCTACAGCGCAAGAAAGAGATAGCACTATCCATGACCTACAGAAACAAAGCAATTTACAATTGAAACGCATAGTTCTACCAAACACAAATTGCAAAATACTGTGCGAAACATCAACACAACATATTCGCCCGTACCTACCCGAAACATTTCGCCGAGCAGCGTACGAAAGTGTACATAACCTTAGCCACCCCGGCACACGCACAACAAGAAAAATACTAAGTGAAAAATACTTCTGGCCTTCAATGAACGCTGACGCGGGACGATGGTCGAAAGCCTGTAAAGCCTGTCAAAAGTCAAAAGTTAGTCGACACACAACGAGTCAAATTGCAACTTACCCACCATCGGAACGATTCCAACATATCCATGTCGACATTGTTGGGCCCCTACCACCCTCACAATATGGACCCAAGTACCTGCTCACTATTACCGACCGGTACACGCGATGGCCCGAAGCATTACCTCTCCACGACATAACTGCAGAAACAATAGTCAAAGCGATATACGAAGGCTGGATAACAAGATTTGGTTGTCCTATCACGATAACAAGCGATCAAGGCCGCCAGTTTGAGAGCCAACTCTTCTCTGAATTAATGAAATTAATGGGAATAAACAGAACGAGAACAACTGCATATCACCCACAATCAAATGGAATCATCGAACGCTGGCACCGCTCACTCAAAGCCGCACTTACCGCGCGCTGCACTACTAGTGCGAACGGAAAGTGGTTTGACGAGTTACCGACCGTATTACTTGGATTACGCGCGGCTACTCGCAGCGACACACTAATTAGTCCCGCACAATATACCTACGGAACATCGCTGCGATTACCAGGAGATTTTTTTGTTGAAACAAAAGGAAGCCAAATGAGTCACGATTTCGTCGAACAGCTGCGACAGACTATCAACGCATACCGACCAGCCGAGATCACGCATAGCAACAACAAAATGTTTGTACATTCCGACCTACGTACCTGCGAAAATGTTTACCTACGAAGAGATTGCACAAAAAAACCATTACAGCCGACATATGAAGGCCCATATCCCGTATTGGAAAGATGTGAGAAATACTACAAGCTGCAACTACCAGGAAGAGTAACCAACGTCTCGATCGACCGTCTGAAGCCTGCCTACATTATGAACGAGCAAGGACATAATGACACACAGAAAACAACGCGATCAGGAAGAATTGTGAAACCAGTTGTATGCTTCGCTTGAGGGGGTGTACTGTAGCGGAATATCATCCTCACAGTAACAATATAGTACGTAGGGTACATCGACAATATTGTGCCCAAACTAAGTTTCTATAAGTACCTACTATGCATTGATTTTTTGTTACAAATATTGTATAAAAGGGACCGTCTTTTCGAAATACATTTCATTCCATATTCAGCCATCACCACGAGTCTCATTTTCAAACCCTGCGTATCCCAACATCACTATGCCCGACCGGGAATCGATCCCAGGGCCTCATGCTCAGCAGTGGCGGTTCGACTACTGGACCAACGATGCATCAAAGTTTTTGAGTTTGATGGTATTCAGAACATCAATACGACCTGAAATATGGCCACACCTTTCTGGTACTCACTATATGTATAAATAGTATAAAAACCAAGTTGCTTGACGTGTCAGCGGATTTTGATGCTGTACTCACCATCATTCAAAAAATTGATTCCCAAAGCTTTATTGTATAAATACATGACTACTAAATGTAAATGTAATAAAGAAATCTAGATGTCTGGCGGGTCGCTACTTTAATAATATAATTTATTTCAATATAATTTATTAATTTCTCAATAAATATAATAAAACTTACCTTCTTCTCGATTTAAATATTCACAAAGCACGACACTCAAACTGACGCACAGACACAATGCAATATTCATGTTGACGAAATACGTGTTTGTCTTGAACAGTCAGCGGCGACTAATGAGATTTGAACAGCATCTTATTAATATACCTAAGTTGTCTGCAAAATAGTAAAAACAGAAACAAAATTTTTGCATAATCATAATCAGTCTTTGAGAGCCTTTGAGGAGCTCGTGGCTAAATAATAACAGCCGCTTGGCTCGATCGTTAGGTTAAGCCGTACTTGCCTAAGTTGGTCCGTGGATGGGTGACCGCTCATTACATATCGAGTTTCCTCCGTGCCTCGAAGAGCACGTTAAGTCGTTGGTCCCGGATGTTATTTGTAGATCTTTGACAGTCGTTAGAGGTAAGTGGCCCGGAAGTCTGACAACCAGTCTTACCAAGGGGTATCGTATTACCCAGTACATACTGGATTGTGAAGGTCAAATAGGCAGTCACTCCATATAAAATCCATCCGCTTAGACTGAAAGCCGACTCCAATATATCTAGGAAAAGGCTAGGCAGATGATGATGATAATCAGCCTTTGAGAGTGTGAGTGGGCCATAGTCCACCACCCGGGCACTGTGCGGGTTGGTGGAGGTCACACGTCTTCGTTTTTTTTTGTTCCAGGACATTCCAGTCCCTCACGATGTTTTCCTTCACCGTCTTGAGAGCAGTGGTGATGAAATAATATAAAGTGTCTGCCTGGGTTGTAACCTACGACCTACAAGTCGTCGTCCGAGTTGACACCACTGCTCCTAGTGACATCCATACTCCTCAAAAGATGGGTCAACCTGGCAAATTGGTCCTTAGAGTCATCATAGACACCGGGCCCAGCACCTCTTAAAACTGACAATGAATTTAAAAAAAAATTAAAACATTGCATCGTGAGGAAACCAGCCTTCTCTCTTGTGGCCGGCCATTGTGTGCACTCGTGGTGTATTAATATTTGCTTTTTCCCTCGCTCTCACTGGGAGGACAGCCATGTGTCCCAGCTGTGGGAAGATTATAGGCTGATTATGCTATAACAGAGGTAGCATTGGATCTGGCATTGCGGCAATTTTTTGGGAGGGCTTCTGTCTGGCTGAGGACTTGTATAAGCCGGTATGAAGTGGAGAAAGAGTCTGTGTTCCTCAGCCAGGCGTTCAGAGCAGTCCAGTCGTCACCGCCTACCACTCGCCGTGCAGCTGCACACCAGGAAGTACTAGTAGGTTGCAGAGATCAAATGATCGATTGAGTTTATAGTGTATTTGTTATATTTCCGTTGTAATAAAAGTGCGAGCCTGACTCGCGCATGGAGGGTTACCGTACCATCGTAGTAGGGGAGCCCCGTTATTTATTATTTGTTGTTAGAGCAGCAATCGAAATACACATTCTGTATAAATGTCAACTGTCTAAATATTACGGAACGTGAGATACAGTTCGCTCACAGACGGACGGACGGACGGACAGCGGAGGCTTAGTAATAGGGTCCCGTTTTTTACCCTTTGGGTACGGAACCGTAAAAATAAAAATAAAATATTTTATATTTCTTTTATAGTTTATAATAATTATTAATATTAATAATTATAGCCCTGACCGCCGGTAGCGTGGACTCTGTTCCCGATACCGGTGGGCTACAATTTTTTTTTTTATTTTTAGATTTTTTTATATTGGTTTTTAAGGAATATTTAAAAATGTAAATAATTTGTAAAAATATAAGATAAGATAAGATAAGATAAGATAAGATAAGATAAGATAAGATAATGTGACTGTTCGTAAATTTACCCTAGGCTGATAAAATTTTCGTTTTTCCTAAATCATGCAAATATTAGTATTAATGTCGGCTCCACTCGAAGGTAGAGAGGCCATGCCCCGCCATCCGCATGGCCTTGTAAGATTCGACTCCAAACTTGGGCATCTTTCCACCGACTTCTAACCAACTGACCTCCAGCCCTGTCCTGACTTTAGAAGCTAGGGGACAGGGAGGGGACAGGGTGAAGTTAATATTGGGGGTTTCACAGTTAAGACATATACATGAATAATATCGAATCTTATAAAACTAAATTAATAATAAGGTATGAAGCTAATGAGACAAGAGGACGCAAAAATATGATATATAATGAGATGTTTGGTAAAGGAAACGTTACGCTTGCGCTTAAGAATTTATTTATTTATTCGTTACGTTAATTTATTTGATTCCAAAATACTAGATGCCGATTCGCAAACGCAAACGAACCGTTTTACAACGTTTGTCCGGCGTACGTGTACCGTTAGACCTAAGTGCATAGCCCTACTGAGGACACTGCTACGAACTCTAACAGGACACGTTCCCTAAGCTCTATCTACATGTCTTTCCCAATCCTAAGGCAGTGGGTTGTGAGGCCACTGCCATTGAGGAAGACAGGTTTCTAGTATTTCTACTTATACGCGTACCCACGTTAATAACACCCTTATTGCAGATTACCCCAATTACTATATTATAACACAATTTGCACAAGCGTACCGTAGACTCGGCCTGTAGCAGAACATATTGCGATTGTTATTGGTGGACGCCGAAGTGGTTATTCCATCGTCACTTCACATTTCATTACTCTGCCCCATATCGTGGTTGCGTGTCTCGCTAAATAGTGTCGATTCAGTAATAGGCCTGTGGCAGCCGGGGTTTGTTTTAACGAGACACAGTCCCTAGCGTTCCTAAGAACGTAGCTATCCATTCAGTTTAGGATACTTGGTGAAGCCTACCCCCGCTCCCTGAAATGTGCGCCAACAATCTCCACGCAATGTTTCTGAGCTAGACCTTTATAGGAGGCAGTATTCATCAGCAGCATTTGGTTGATTTGTACCACAAGTACAAGTCGGCATTATATTACTGAGCAATATCATTTGTTTTAATCAATCCGTGAATATCTCGGTGCTGCCTTCACCACTGAATAATATGGTTTATTCTAATTGCAACGCGAATATTACGGTTCTGCCTTTCATTTGTGGTGAGTCAGATCAAAGTCAATTCGTCGAAAGTCGGGTGTGTCGGAGAACAGTGTATAAGTCGTATGCATGAAATGCGTGTACATTGTAGCGAAAGGCGGTCTCCGTTCCCTAAAACCGAACGCAGTTGATGAATATGTGCCGAGGGTTGGATTAGGAAGTGGAACTCATAACACATGAGATAATAATAATATACATTGTGATGATATAATGCCGCCACTCCGTCAAGCTGAAATAAATGATTATTAACACCTCCCCCTTCTCTACCGTCACAGTTATTATCTGTAAAATACTATACAAATTACCCTACGAGATTTACATTATGAAAGTTCCGCAAAGATCTACATATTCCTCCACGTTAATTAGTAAGTTAAAGGTAACACTTACCAAGTAGGTCCTTGAAGTGAACTGAAGTATAACCCACTTACAATACGCTGCACCGATTACCAGTCTCGCCTCTGCCGCAGCCCGCGTTCTCTCCTGTTTCCTTTCTCGTCTCGATCTCACTCACTACCCAGACCCTTGCGTCCGACCTCTTAAAACGTCCAAGCCTAACTGCCCGTGTGGACTCTTCCGCGATTTCAAATCAACTGCCCCGTCCACCTATCTTTCTCCCGGCTCCAGCCTCCAAAAACCACCACGCTTGGGTCGGTTCCCATACTTTTTACAGAATTGGTTTATTGCTCTTTTTGTGCAAACGTCTCAATTGTTTTTAACTGCCCTCTCGGCGCCAAAGGCCGGAGTAAATTGCAACCATATGTTGCACTGGTATTCAGAATTGCCTTTAGAAATCAGATATTTTCATCTGTTTCTTAAGAACTTGTTGAAATATTACATTTGGCATGTCAGTTAACTATTCATCTCCAGTCCCTTTCCCATTAAATAAAGAATTTATGCGTTTCCAAGTGATGCAATATTTTTTTTATAATTTAACTGAAGAAAGGACGAAAGAACACTTGGTTATTAATTACGGTAACTTGTCAGCCTGTCAAGCCATAAAATAGAAATTTAACGTGTTTGTAAGTGGCCCATACCGTGTGATGATTTGAAATAAAAATCAAGGCTAAAACATTTACTTAATAATTAGGAGTACGTGACAGACAGTCACAATAAGATAAGATAAGATAAGATATTTTATTTGCATAAAACACGGTATACAGGTTGTTATTAAACATTTTAGATCAGCATGTTTTGCTTAATGATAAAGCATGCAAACTTACTTACAACTATAATACTACAATTTAACATAGAATACAATTAATTATTTAAATTTCAAAAAGTCATTAATACTATAAAAAATATTATTTCCTTTATTTATCTTCTTACACATTAGTTACATTTTTAAATATTTCTTAACAAAAACCATATAAAAACATTTAAAAATATAAAAAATAGTGGTCCGCCGGTAGCGGGAGCAGGGTCCAAGCTACCGGTGGTTAGGGCTCCAGAGACAGGAACCTCCTCACAATACGAGCCGTATCGAGGAGTACTGCCTTCTGAATCAGGCCCTTGATCCAACCGCCTAAGGAGAGCCTCGAAAGATGGTCGTCGAGGCTGTTGGCTATAAGGCCATTGGCCGTCACGACGATCGGCACAATGATAGCCGAGTTCACATTCCACATGTCGATAACCTCGTGTGCCAAGTCGAGATATTTTATTTGTTTCTCTTTCTCAGCTTTCACGAGGTTCTCGTCATGCGGGATGGTAACATCGACTATCATTACGCGGCGCGCTGATCGGTCTATCACTACTATGTCAGGCTTGTTGGCGACAATAGTCCTGTCAGTAATGATAGACTGATCCCAGTACAGCGTGACATGGTCTTTCTCGAGAACTGGGTCGGGCACATACTTGTAGTACGGAACCTCAGATTCCACAAGTTTATATTTCAAGGCAAGTTGCTGGTGAATGATCCTGGCTACTTGGTTGTGCCTGTGCAAGTACTCGCCGTTAGCCAGACGAGAACAACCAGAAATAATATGTCTGATAGACTCACCCGGACGGTGGCATGCCCGACACACGTCAACCGTCCCGTCCTTCATAATATATAAAAAATATATAAAAAATATTATTATTAAGCCATTCATACAATTCGGTTTTAAATTTCTTAAAATTTAATGCTTTTAACATATTAAAAAAAGGAAATATGAATTGTACTTTTTACAGTTTTTTTTTATATTGTTTAATAGCGTTAAATCATTCTACTAAATAAGTATGAAAGTGGAGAACCGGCATTTTATTTCGCTAAAACTTGTATAGTGTGGCAGTTCTGCGACAGAGACGGGAATAACGCTTAGCCAGGCCGTGCTAAGTAACATTCATAGGCCTCTCAACTTAAGGGTCTTAGCGGAGCTGCTTGCTGTTCTCCATGGGAAACGACCAACTCGAACTGTGCACCTTCTGACGTGTCATGTAGGTTTAAAAATGAACTAAAATATTTTGCATTTGAATTGTGCATTCTCTTGTTATAGCAGCAAGTAAGTAAATCATTATTATTTGTTTAGCCTTTTCCCAACTACAATGACTGCAACTACGGGTCTAACCGGATACATCTGCACACCAGTATTTTGTAGAGAGCGACCTGTCTGACCTCCATAACCAGTTTTAAGCTTACTTCAATATGACCTTTGTTCCAAAATTTTTGCATTATATTATTACCTACAACATTTGAAACCCACGCAGCCAGGGCACGTTTATTAAATACATTTAATTTCTTGTTGTATTTTTTTTGCAATAAAATTGGTTTCCTCCATTTGTCTAATTCTTAAACTAAGAATGTGACGGCACGGTTGGCGCAGTGGCTGAGCGATTGGCTGCTGCGCTGCGAGTCGCGAGTTCGATCCCCGCACGGAACAAATATTTGTATGATTTACTGGTAGTTGTACCGGGTCTAGATGTGTGTATGTGAGTTTAAATGTTTGTAAACGCACCCACGATACAGGAGAAATTCCCAGTGTGGGGCAACGTTTTTTTTTTTTGAAATGTTTGTATGGCTATAAAAGTAGAGGAGGTTGATATCAGCGACGAATGGATTATGGCGAGAATGGAGGCGACTGATAACGACTAATAGAGAAGTGCAGAACAAGACCACCATGCTGCACCAACCTCAGATGTATTGGGATATGCGCAAGCAGATAATGAAAATGATGATTGAGATCTTCAACTAAACTAAAGTGTAGTAACAATCTGGCACTGTAGTGACCTTAAACTTTGCTTATTTACCTTCACACTTTCAGAGCGAAAGACATATCATCACACCTGTAATCCCTGAAGGGTTATGCAGAGGTCTATGATGATGCCTAATAGTACACCCACATTTCGCCAGTTGTGTCTAATCCCAAGTATTAGGGTGAGAGCCTATTGCTATCAATACAGACTCCGCGGCTGCCATTGACAAATTCTAGATGAACAAATCCAATAAGACTTTGCTCAACCTGGGCATCGAACCCAGCACCTAGCGTTCAGCAGTTGCGCTTGCGACCACTAGTCCAACCAGGCAGTGAAACACATTCACAATCAAAATCAAACGTCATTTATTGCAATGAGATGGCATATCATACCTTTTTAAATAAGTAATTTTAATTTTATTTTTCCAATTTTATTTTATTACCTTAATGTTTTGATTTTAATTTTTAAATGCTACTATATCTTTGTTAGCTTAGTTAACATTTTATTAAGCATGCTGTGGTCTCCTGTAAGTGAAGGAGTACACCTACGTGATACTTTGTCGTCGGTTATTTCGTGTGTTTGTGTGCATCCTTTGTTGGAGATCCTAAACAAATATATAAATCTAAATTACGTAAATCTCCCGCCGCCGCCCTGTGTCACTTCCTGGTGTTTTAAGTGAAGAGAAGTCGCGGGACAATCACCCTGGCAACACAGTTAAAAGTTAGTTCAGTTTAAAGAAAATAATTATACAACATTATTTTTAGTATATGCGAAACCTGAATACAGTTTGTTCAGAATAAGTAACTGACGATTCCAATAATTTTTAAACCATGTTATATTTTTTCCCAAAAATATTTTAAAAAGTTAAAAGTTGGACACCGAGCGAGTTTGAGTACCTATCGCAATAATTAAGGTACCTACTGCCAAATTATTATTATCAATGAGCTCAAGACGACGCTGGAGGCGCGCGCTGCGTGGTGACCGCGTTTTTGTGCGGATAACTAGGTAACAGAACAAGCGTATAACTTTGTGACTTTTCATGATACAGTTTTGAAATTATGTATATAGATTCTTTACATAAAAATACTAGACACGTGTATTAAGAATAGAATAGAATAGAATAGAATAGGTCTTTATTTGCTTAGAATGTAGGTACATAAAAATAGGTTGTTAAATTATATAATAGGATCCATGCACATTCTGCCTTAATATAGCATGCAAATGTAGTACATAGCAAAGGATATTACAAAAAATTATCATTTAAGAAATCCTGCACAGAATAATAACATTTGTGTACAAGTAAGTCTGTGAAACGTTTTTTAAATTTTTGTAATGATAAGTTTTTAATTTGGGCCGGTATTTTATTAAAGATTACAGGAGCCATACAAATCACATTTTTTTTTAATAAGCTAGTTTTAAATACGCCCGTGCACAATAGATTCTGGTATTGAGATCTCATAGCTGTACTTCGTTTTCTAGTTTCTATTAAAGTTGCAAATAAACATCGATTTGTTATTACAAATATTGCTAATTCAAGGATATAAAGGCAAGGGAAGGTTAATAGTTTTTGAGACTTAAATATAGGTACGCAACTGTCTGTTACTTTAAGACCAAATATAGCTCTCAGACAGCGCTTTTGAGCTTTGAAGATGCTTTCTCGTTCACTACAGTGACCCCAAAATATGATACCAAATCTTAAGATGGAAATCACAAGACCATGATAAGCCACTAATCTTGTCGGTAAATTTACTTTTTTCGATAGATTATGCAACATAAACGCGGCTGTGCTTAAACGTTTACATATATCTTCTGCCTGCGGCTTCCAAGTTAACTGGCTGTCAATTATGATTCCTAAAAATTTTGTACTGTTTACTTTTTCTATTGTTTGACCATTGTAGTTTATATCCATATCTCCCGTAAATATTCGTTGGTAAAAGTTCATGATTTTAGTTTTTTGGAGATTAATAACTAAATTATTATTGTCAAGCCACTTTATTAAACTACTAATTGTATTGTTAATGTCAGTTACATAAGATTCTTTATTATTAAACAATCGTTGTGCTATCATCTGCAAATAATATCATTGGATAAAGTATATGAGGTGGTAGGTCATTTATATATAATAAAAATAATAAAGGTCCGAGCACGCTGCCCTGCGGGACCCCATATTTTATTTCTCTAAAAGACGATAAAGATTTTAATTCCTTTCTAGATTTCAAACACAGGCTCGATATCTCCGTACACTGTCTACGACCTTTTAGGTACGTTTTTATTAAATTAAGGGCATTGCCACGAATACCGTATGAGTAAAGTTTGGTTAGGAGGGTATCGTGATCTACACAGTCAAAAGCCTTCGACATATCTGCATATATTGCGCATACAGGTATTTTAGAGTCTACTTTAGGCATTATTCTATGGAGAAAGTCGAAAATAGCCATGTTGATGTTTTTATTTTTTCTAAAACCCTTTTGTTCGTCACATAGTATGTGGTATTTTGTTAGAAAATTGTAGAGAGATTCATAGATAATTTTTTCTATGATGAGTTTTCCATTTCGTGTTTATCTTTATTTTTATATATCGGTTTAACTATTACGGTTTTTAGACTTTCTGGAAATACTCCGGAGTGTATGCTTACGTTAATGATATGAGCAAGGGGCGCAGCTATACAATCAGAAACAAATTTTACAACTGTGGTTGAAATGCCATCATAGCCAAAGCTCTTTTTATTTTTTAAGTTTTTTATTACACGCGTGACATCTTGAGGAATAACTGGGGTCATAAATATTGAATGAGGGTTGATATTTAGGTTAGTTGTGTCACCTGACGTATGTTTTGGTATACCCGAAATCTGGTCAATGAAGAAATTGTTGAAAGATTCGGCAATTCCATTAGGGTTTGTTATTATTTCATTTCCTTTTTTTATTTGAGTAATGGGTTCCCTTACAATTTTATTATTATTAATAATTTGCCAGGCTGTTTTGGATTTATTTTTGGAGTTATTTATTAAGTAGTTATTCTGAGCTTTCTGGGTTAGTTTAATGATTTTCTTAAATCTCCTTGAGTAATTTTTAAATATACTTTTATTTTCACAAGTTGGTTTTAGTCTCTGTTGCCACAGTAATCGTCGTTGTCTTATGCTACATATTCGTATCCCCCGAGAAACCCATTTTAATTTTTTCTCAGATTTTATAGTCACTAATTTGTGAGGGAAACAGAGATCATGTAAAATTAGGAACATTTCTAAAAAGTTATCATAGGCTTTGTTGGAATCTTCAGTACTATAAACATCAGAAAACGATATGCTGTGGAGATGTGTTCTAAATTTAGTAAGATTTTCCTCAGTTATATCTCGTCTTAATGCTCTCCACGATTTTATGTGGCTGGTTTTATTAACTTTTATCTTTATAAGTTGAGCTGTGTGGTCAGATAACCCGAAATCAATCACTTCATGTTGGCAGGTTTGCTTAAAATTATGTGCAAAATTGTCTAAACAAGTACTACTGATGAATCGAGTCGGTTGATTAATTTCTAGTTTGAGGTTGTAGCTCCTAAGAAAGCATTCAAATTCTACTGTCATTCTATTCCTGTTTAAAACATCTATATTAAAGTCTCCACACAAAATTACTTTTGTAAAAGGTTTTATACACACTTTTTTTAAAATGAGTTCTAAGTTTTCATAAAACTTACTTAGGTTACACAATTTAGGAGGTCTATAAACACATATACATATAACTTTCTGTGAAGGTAATTCAACGGCACAACATTCTATAATTCCTGATATCGAATACTTCATTATGTCAGGTAGTTCTTTATACTCATGCCCAGCTCTTATTAGGATACAGGCACCTCCACGTTTACTATTCTGCCTAGCATAGCATGACGCTAACTTGTAATTAGGTACATATAATAATTGTTCTTGTCCTGACATTATAAAGTGCTCGGTTATACATATTACGTCTACAACTTTTTGTTCACTTGACAATTCCTGAATGTAAATGTTCAGTAAGTCTGATTTGTTTAAAAGGCCGGCAATGTTTTGATGTAGAACATACATGTAATTAGAGAAAAAACTCACGACTCGGGGACAAGGTGTTGACATTTTCATTAACCATAACGTCACATTCTGTCGATGAGCTCTCAGATATAGTTAGCAGTAAGTTGTGAAATATATTGCGCATTCCACGGTCGTTTAACTTTCTATTGACTTTTGAGAACATAGTAAAATCATAAAGTAAATCCAAATTAGAGTCAAATGGAGTTGCGTAGCCATATGTCTGTAAATCAAGTTGTAATAAATTGTTAAAAGTCTCTATACGCCAATTAAACATATTCGAGTAATTACCTAATTTAAAGGTGGGAACACATAAAATAACATTCGTATGCTTAATCTCTTCTAATATCTTCCTTACTTGTATTATTATTTCTACATAGTTATTGGTTTTTTTGAAGTCTTCCTCTCCAACTAAAATGACACAATAATCATTCATTGTGTAGTCTACAACTTTTTCATGTTAAGGTTTCGCATATATTAAAACTAATGTTGTATATGGCAAGAACCTTTTTTTTTCTGGGACGGGAAATCATCAAATGACCCGTACTGACTAAAACCCAGTCATGTTCCTTCTTAGCCTTTTGTGTTCCAGGGCCGCGGTATCTCTTTCGAACAGTCCCGCAGCCCTGGCAGGCATCGTCCGATTTGCTGATATCCCTTTGAGGCGCGCGTGGAACACGAACGCGCCGTCGACACGGCCTGTCGTCATAAGACGGCCGGACGGCGAGCTAGCCCATTACTCGCCGTCAGCCACCACGTGGCCCCCGACGCCTAGTTCGTGTCCCGTGGTGGCTGGGACGTGAGACTCTCTTCCTCTCACATTTCGCCACTTCCTTCACTAGCATGACTGCTTCGCAGAAGGAGATGACAGCTTCCCTTTCCCTCTCGCTCCGGACCAGGGATTAAACCAGGGCCGGACGCGAGAGGTCGCCGCAGCCAGTCACCGCTACGAGGACACTGCGTCATCGCAGTCCTTACCTTCGGTAGGTTTTTTGTTTTGCACCACAAATATAAAAATAGCTGCATCGTATAACTCATATCCAAGTATTGATCGTGATCTGCGTAGTGCAGCTACGCTTTTCTAGATTAGACCTCCTTGGTGCAATGCCGTAGTGCGCCACCCGCCCTCTGCCGTGCATTACGAGTTGGTGCTTCGAGCCGCGGCTGCGGGCTCTGGAGCCCTACAGCACCGCGTCTACAAGGATCTTATATGAAGGTAAGTGATTTAGTGTTTCTTCCAAGCATAGATTATCGTTTTTTTAAATATTGAAGATTTTACATTACGTAACACGTTGTCACGTAGTCATTCCTTGACAATAATATTATTTATTTTTATGAGGTCCTGGGTTTGATTTCCAGGTCATGCAAGTTGTTATGTAGTTATTTGTGAATATGCGGGTGGCTGCAAACTATCCTGTATAACACATGTCGCATGTCAAATAACGTCAGTGTGCTACCCGCTAACCGTCGTTTCACTTATCCCATCCTCGTCGTTATTAGATATTTCCAGGGGTTTTTGAATAGGAGCCACAGAGTCTGGATGTATGCCCAGTTGATGGCAAGCCCCTTAGTAATAGGTACATCTCTAGTTTACGCTTCAGGGATTACAGGCGTGATGTCATGCTACGTTATTGATTTGGTCAAACTTAACGATGTGAGTTCGTACGTTCTATCCTTACCAACAAAAAACTTTGCCTTTGTCAATAAAACTGGTAAACAACAGTGTTTTACTCATTCGAATGTCTAGTATGGATAGCTATAGCCTATATATGTTTAAAACCAGTTCGTATTAAATCATTGTATCAGCCACACAAGTTTTTTTTGCTAACATACAACTCCCACCAAATTGAACCTTAAAACAACCAATGTAAGGAAGGCAAAGGTCATTTCAAACCCAATGTTTATCTAATAAAAAATCAAATTATTTTATTGGTTTTATTTAATTACCTTTTTACTTTTTGCTTGAGTGATTTTATTGGTCACAAAATTAATTTAATAAAGAACAAAAAGTAAAAAACAGCAAATATAACTCCTCACCTTTTTTTTTTTTTTTTTTTTTAGGATGGGAAATCATCTAATGACCCCCCCCGCTCTGGGCAGAGCGGAAGGGAGTGTCAGACTTGTACTGACTAAAACCCATCCATGTTCCTTCTTTGCCCTTTGTGTTCCAGGGCCGCGGTATCTCTTTCGAACAGTCCGCAGCCCTGGCAGGCATCGGCCCGTGCGGACCCCTACGTGGTTGCTGACATCTCTTTGAGGCGCGCGTGGAACACGAACGCGCCGTCGACACGGCCTGTCGTCATAAGACGGCCGGACGGCGAGCTAGCCCAAAACTCGCCGTCCACAGGCCCGCGCCTACGGTGGCCGGGGGGCCACCACGTGACCCCCGACGCCCAGGGCGTCTCCCGCGGCGGCTGGGACGTGAGGCTCTTTCCCTCTCACGTTCCGCCACCTCCTTCACTAGCATGACTGCTTCGCAGAAGGAGGTGACGGCTTCCCATTCCCTCTCGCCCGGACCATGGCTTGAACCAGGGCCGGGCGCGAGAGGTCGCCGCCGCCAATCGCCTCTACGAGGACACGGCGCTGCTCCGCCCAAGCAGGGCAGCCTCCACAGTGTGCTGCACCGTGTCCTCCGGACGATCCTCACAATGGAAACACCCGGGCGTTTCCTCCCGCCCGATTCGGTGCAGGAACCTCCCGAAACAACCGTGTCCGGTGAGGACCTGCGTCAGGCGGAAGGTGAGGGCGCCGTGGCGCCCTCACTAAGCCACTCCTCAAAGAGGGGACTTATCGCCCCTATGGTGGCGTGCCCTGCACGGGGTTTGCGACAGTCGCTCTCTCCAGGTCACCATGAGATCGTGCCGGAGGTCTGTCCGCTGAGCGGCGATTTGCCGCGGCAGCGGAGTTTCCCCCCGACGTAGTGCCTCCGCGCGCCATTCGTGAAGGCGCGCGAGGACTATCGCCTCCAGATCCCATGGCGGCAATCCGGCAAGGAGGCTCGCCGCCTCACCGGAGATCGTGCGGTGCCTCCGGACTAGCCTTAGGGCTATCCCCTTTTGGGGCGCGTTCAGGTAGCGGGCGGCTTGCCGCCTCAGAGAACGCGCCCACACCGGGGCCCCGTAAAGGGCCATGGACCGCACGACCCCCCGCGTAGAGCCTCCGGCAGGAGGCGTTTGGACCCCCCAGGTTGGGCAGGAGCCGCTTGAAGGCAGCCCCGGTCCGTTCCAGTTTGGGGGCCAAACGTCGGAAATGCTTCACGAAGTTCCACCGGCTGTCGAGGACGAGTCCCAGGTACTTCAGCGTCGACCCGACGCCGATGGAAAGCCCTCCCGCCGTCAGTAGGGATCCCGACGGCGGCGCATTCCGAGGCCCATGAAAACACATGGCCTCGGACTTGTGCAATGCCACCTCGAGACCCAATTGCCGGATCCTCTCCACGACTATCGCAACCACGCGTGTCATGTTTTCGGCCGCCGCCTCGTGCGACCTCCCTTGTGCCAGTACCAGCGTGTCGTCAGCGTAGCAGACTACGCTGACGCCGCTAGGGAGGTCGGCGCGCAGCACCCAGTCGTAACCGATGTTCCACAAGGCCGGCCCCAGAACCGATCCCTGTGGAACACCGCACGACATCTCTCGCCGGTTCCATTCTCCGCTCTGACCGGGGTAGATGACGGCCCTATCCGTCAGGTAGTCCCCGACCACACGACGAAGGTAGGTCGGCACCCGGTGATACGGAGTGCCTCCCCAATGCAGCTCCAGGGCATGGAGTTGAAGGCGTTGGCGATGTCAAGAGACACCGCCAATACGACCCCGCCCCGGGAAACCACATCCCCCGTCGTGAGGGCTCTCACGCGCATGATGGCGTCCACCGTCGAGCGCCCCTTGCGGAAACCAAACTGGTGTTCCGCAAGATCCGGCCCCCATCCCCGCGAGGTGCCCGGCGAGGCGGTTAGCAATAACTCTTTCAAAGAGCTTGCCCACCTCGTCGAGCAACACGATGGGCCGGTATGCGGACGGATAGTCCGCAGGGCGCCCTGGCTTCCGGATGAGGACCAGCTTCCCCCGTCTTCCAACGAAGCGGGAACTGGCCTCTCTCCAAGCATGCGCTTAGGAGCCCTTCCAGTCGGGGCCCGAGAGCCTCACAGGCCAGGACCCAGGCTTTGCCAGGCAAGCCATCGGGGTCCCGGGGCGGTATTTCTGGCCTTCAGCCTGCGTACCGCCACTCTCAGGTCTACCCCAGTCACCTCCGGAACGTCGTCATCGGTGTGGTCCGCTTCTCCGGCACCGCAAGCGGCGGCGGAGCCATAGGCGGGGGAGGATGCCTCCCTCGCGAAGGGAACAGAGCGCTCACCACGCCCTCCACGAGCTCAGGCCGGAGACTCTGCGTCAGCGGGGGGGCCCGGGTGCGGAGTTTGTCCCGCACCATCTTGTAAGGGCGCCCCCACGGATCTCCGTTCAGAGACTCCAGCATCTCCTCGCGGGCCAGGTTCTTGGCCCGCCGGACAGCCTCTTGGAGGGCGGTCTTCGCCGCTCTGTACCCCTCGTAAAGCTCCGCCTCAATGGCTGCCGCATCCGGAGGGCGGATGCGGAGCCTGCGATGCCTGGTGTACCGGTGCCGCGCGGCAACGCACGCCTCACGCAGAGACGTCAGCTCTCGCGACCACCAGTACACCTGACGTCGGGCGCTTCCTGGCCGAACTCGGGGCATTGCCACGTCGCAAATCTCGGACATGGCCTCCTGGAACCAACCCGCCTCGTTGTTGATGTCGGCAGGCCTGGCTGGTGATGACACCCAGGCCTGCACGATCGAGGCTTCCAGGAGGAGCTCCCGGTTCAGCTGCTTCAGCACCCATCGCGGACCACTCGGGGCCTGTAGGACCGGCGCGCTTGAGGTCTGGGTGGAGACGTCGAACCGGATGTACCGGTGGTCGGAATAGGTCTCCACCCCCTCCATGACGCGCCAGTCAACGACACGCGGCGACAGAGCGGGGCTAGCGAACGATATGTCCACCACCGACTCGCCCCGCATCCGCACGCACGTGGGGACAGAACCCCGATTTAGGACGACCAGGCCTGTCTCTAGAGCCCAGTCCTCCACCATTCTACCCCGCACATCCGTGTAACGAGAACCCCAAGCCAAGTTCTTGGCATTGAAGTCCCCGAGCACAAGTACGGGGAGAGAATGGCTCCCGATGACGGCACTCAACTCCCTGAGGGAGTTGAGGAACTCGGCGAGAGTTCGGTTCGGGGAGAAGTAGACTCCCACTACAACTATCTCCCCGAAACGTGCTGCTACGCACCCCTGACGCTTCCTGACACTCTCAAGGGTCGGGGTACCGGCGGCGGCCGACGCAATTATGGTCACTGAGCCGCTAAGGTCCTCCACCCAGTCATCCCTGGGCGGGACAAAGTACGGCTCAGCGACCACGGCGATGTTAATCGACCACTGCGCCATGCTCTGGATCAACAGATCCTGAGCGCAGGCGCAGTGGTTGATGTTCGCCTGGAGAAGGCGTAATGGGGCCGTTACTGGCACTCCATTTCAGCCCCCTCCCGGGCCTCCTGCGAGGGCCCCGCTGCAGAAGTTGCAGCAGTGGCGGCAGCGGTGGCGACAGTGGCGGCGGCTGCGGCGGTGGCGACGACGGTGGGGGTTTTGGAGGTGGTTACGGAGGGCCTTCCGTTGCCCCTGGCCTTGGTGGGTGTACCGCAGGCCTTGCTCCCTGCCCGGTGATCGGCCGGCTTGCCAGATGCTGCACATGCGGCGCAGTGCGGCGCGGCGGAGCAAGCCGCGGCCATGTGACGGAAGCATAGGCCACTGCGGTCCACCTCCGAGGTGCACCGAACCGACACGTGGTTCCGCACATGGCAGCGGAAGCACCTCAGAGGTCTGGGTTCAAGCAGCTTAACCTGCGCCGAAACCCAGCCCACCAAGAGCCTTCGGCCCTCCACAATGGCTTTCGCCGCCGTCACAGGGCAGCTTACCGTTACGGTTCGCATGCCCGACAGGTCCGGACGTAAGGTGCCTTTTTTTTTCTTTTTTCGCTGAGAAATGCTTTATGCATGCCCGTTCGTCGGGGGACGAGACGGGGTATGTGGGACTCCTGTCGGTGTATGACAGTATACCCACTAAAACTCAGCGGTGTTCCCTCGCACACTTGCGTCGGGGGGCAACGGGATCTGATGCGACTTCCGCTGCCCCGGACTAGTGCCGGCCCGCCTGACCTGCGGGCCTCGTCCCGGGGGGGAGTGAGGTGTGAAACTCCCCCCGTTACGTCTGAGAGAGGCGCGCGTGGAACACTACGCGCCGCCGTCTCGGGTCCAGTGTGATCGGGGGCGACGGATGTCCCCGAATCCGTCGCCCCTGGACCTATTTAGGGGGGCCGGAAGAGGGCGTTGTCCGCCCTCTGCCGACGCCCGGTGCGTCTGCTGCGGGATGGGCGGGAGCTCGTCATCTCCCTCTCCCGTTCCGCAGCCTCCTTCTGCGACATGACGGTTTCGCAGAAGGACACCACCGCGTCCCAGGACTCTGCGCTGCCGACCATCGAGCGAACGACGGTCGGCAGCGACAGGTCTCCTCCTACCTCCGTAACGAGCGCACGGCGCGGCTCATCCCACGCGGCGCACTCGGCCAGCGTATGCCGCGCCGTGTCTTCCAGACAGTGGACGCAGTGATGGCACCGGGCGTCCGGCTCCCTGCTTATGCGACACAGGTACTTCCCGAAGCAGCCGTGCCCCGAGAGCACCTGCGTCGCCCGAAACGTCAGGGAGCCGTGCTTCCTCCCGAGCCAGTCGTCGAGTACTGGCCGGATCGCCTCGACCGTGTCGAGGCCGGCGGTGGGGAGCTCTAGCCTCCCCCGCCATTCCGCCACCATGACCTGTCGGAGCTGAGACCGGTACAGCGTGATCTGTCGCCGGTCCTGGTGACGGCGCATTTGCCGTCAAATGCGCAGACCTGCGCATCCTGGGTCTGGACGACTCGGTGACCGAGGAGGAGGTGGTGACCGCCGTCACCAGGACCGGTGGGTGCCCTGCTGAGCAGGTCAAGGCAGGCACCTTACGTCCGGACCTGTCGGGCATGCGAACCGTAACGGTAAGCTGCCCTGTGACGGCGGCGAAAGCCATTGTGGAGGGCCGAAGGCTCTTGGTGGGCTGGGTTTCGGCGCAGGTTAAGCTGCTTGAACCCAGACCTCTGAGGTGCTGGTGCTCTGGCCTGGACACTCGGGCCTCGTCCGCATTTAGGGACGCTCTAAGCTTTTCAGCTAGAGCGTCCGCGGACGAGCCACGGGTTTCGCCGGGGATCTCCAGCACTCGAGCCCCTGTCGCGGTGACTCTGAGGCGGAGGCCCCCGGTGATCCCGAGCTCCCCCAGATCCACCGTCGCCCTCGCCTTAGCGAGCACGTCGCGGTATCTCACGCCCCTTTTTTCCGCGTCCGGCTGTAGTGTAATCACTACAGCTGCGGTCTTCGGGGCGCTGAGCCTAGCCGCGACGCTCCGCTCTTTTTGCTGGCGCTTCCGCTGCCGCCTCTTGGCCTTTTTAGCCGCCTTTCGCTCCCTGGTCCTCTCACCGGCCACCTGCCACCCGGTCTCGGCCACGGAAGGCTTAGGGGGCGGGGGGGGCGGTGGTGGCGGCTGTCTCGCGGCTGGCGCTGGCACAGTCGCCGCCTTCTTTTGGGCCGCCACCTTGCCCTGCCTCAGGGCCGCCTCCTTCTTGGCCGGAGCCGGTTTCGCCAGAGCCGGCCCTTCGGGGGCCGACACAACCCTGCCGGAGGGCCGGCCGCGCGGCCTCGGTGCGGAGGCCGCAGCAGCCGCATATGTGGCCGCTCTCGGTCCCGGGGGCGCCCTGGTTGCCGCCAGAGGGGGGCGCAGGACAATGCCCTCCAGGACGGAGAACCGCGCCTGGAAGGCAGCCAGCTCCTGCCGAACCAGGTTCAGGACCTGGTTCTCAACCGGCACGGCCACGGGCTGGCTTGGTCGCTGCTGGCCTGCTGGCTTTTGGGGCGCCTTGCGGGATCCGGACTCGCGCAGACCGGCCAGGTCTGCTCGGAGCTTCTGATTGGCCTCTTCGAGAAGCTCCATGGCCGCCGTCAGACGAGTAACCTCCGCCCGCAGTTTGGCCACTTCCTTTGACGTTGGCCCCGAATATCTGGCCTCCGCTGACGCCATGATGGAGGCGATCGCCGCGGGCATGGCCTTATGCTTGGTGGAGGGCTTCTGCTTATATAAGACAGCCCTCAGCGCCGCCTCCACCTCCTTCTCAAACTCGGCCTTACGCTCCGCATCGGAGCCGCCGACTGCGCCCGCCTCGTCGCCAGAGGAGCCCGGACGGGCCACCCCGCAACCGGCCACCCCCGGGTGGCGCCCCTCCTCGGCAAGCCGCGCCAACCTCTCGGTGGTAGAGAGGCCTCTCCCCTTGCCGCGGATCCCGCCACGCTTGCTGGTCGGGATCTTACGGGCTGAGGCCAGCTCGCCCTCCGACGACGACTGACGACGGACTGACGGTCGCCTGCCGGCCTGGACCGCTTGCGGTAGAACTCCTTGTTCACCGCAGCGGCCTCGGTCCTCTCGCGCCGGGAGCTCACTGAGCCTCCCGCGCTCACATCGCTGGATGCGGCGCCGGACTCCGACCCCGCATCCCTCGACTCCCTTTCTTCGCCGTTACCGGCCGTCGTTTGGGTTACAGATTTATCCATGTTGTTCCCACGAGCATGGGGGAAATAAAAAGTCCATCTGGGCAGTGCCCCCTGTACCCAGATAAGCCATAGCCAGGCCCGGCAGTGGTTCGCACTAGCGACTGATTTTCCATAGGAACCCGTCAGCCATACATCTCCTCGCGGTGCGCCGCCGCTTGAGATTCGGGGTAACTTTTTATAGAGGTTTTCTACCTCGCGGTCCGGGCGGTTAAGCCAAGACCCTCGGTCCCAATCGAAGCCGCGAGACGTGATCCACGACACTTCGACGGTGGGATTACGATATCGACGGGGACAGTGAATGACTACGTCCTTCACTGTCTGCTCGGCAGCAGGGTAAGTGCACACCGAGCCCGCCCTTGCTCCTCCGCTGTGCCCTCTGCTTTTCAGAGGGTCACGCGGAGCAACGCCCCCTTGGTCCATAAAGGACCCCTCCCATGTCAGAATATTAGCCATGGACAGTAACATTCCCCGAGGAATAAGAATCTCTTCCCATTCCTCGGGGAAGGATACTGCCCACGCCCAGGGTGCACCGGCCCGGCAGCTGCTATTCCCTCCCGACGTATCGAAAGGGACCGGCAGCCATCGGGCACACGAGGAGGAATTCTGACAACGCACCCCATAACTCCTCACCTGGGATCGAACTAACATCGTTAAGCTTAGGTCACTAACTGACGCAAGCGCTTACACCAATCAGCTATGGTGACCATGTTACACTTGTATAAAATGTTGGTCTTATTGTAAACCCGTTTTTTTATTTTTTCCTTATACCCTACAAGGTTAAAGATAAAAAAAATAAACCCCGTGTAGGGTAGACTACGTATACGCACACAATGATAATGAGCGGCTGTACGAACATTACCGGCTCGTACAATGACTGTTACCGCTGTGTGCGATGTAAATTATTTAGCTTTGCTGACTGTATGTTGAAATTGACCAAACTCAGAACAATTATAAGAAAAGGTATCATCCAAAATTGTACGCATATCGACGGGTGTCCCACAGGGATCTATTTTAGGACCTATGTTATTTTTAATATTTATTAATGACTTGATTAATTATCGAAATACAATTTTACCGGACATTGAATTAGTAATTTTCGCAGATGACACAAAAGCCACAGTGGCAGCCAATGACATGGTAGAGTTAACAGAAAGGGTGAATGCTACGCTACAAGCTTTTCATATGTGGTTCACGGCAAATAAATTAGTTATTAATAGTAAAAAGACTCAAATAATGTTATTGCATGTTAATATTAATAATTTAAATGTTGCCTTAAATGAAGTCGAAATTGAGCTCGTTGCCGAAGTAAAATTTTTAGGGATATACATTGACCAACTGTTAAACTCGAAACCATAATTAAAAGCAATTGATCATCGGTATCGTCTGCAGTTTGTTACGCTCTGAGAGCCCTGAGAAATGAAATCAGAATAGAACAGCTAAACATAATATATTTTGCGCTGTTGGAGCCAAAACTTAGATATAGCATACTTTTTTGGGGAAACAGCTTTGAATATAATAGTAGAAGAGCTTTCGTATTACAAAAACGTGCAGTTCGAACTATGGTCCGCATCTCACAAAGGCAGTACAGTTGCCGACAACATTTTATCAATTTAGGCATACTTACAGTGCCGAGTCTTTATTTACTGGTACTTTTAAATAATATGGCCAAATACATACAAGACTATGAGACGGTACAAGAACGGCAGATAAGGGAGGGCACCCGTAGACTGGACTTGAAGAATAAATATTCACTAATCTTAACCTAAGAATTGTTAAACACAGTCCACGATACCAGTCCGTAAAATTATTCAAGAGGCTGCCTGTAGACACAAAAAGTGTTGTCTATAGCAATTTTAAAATTAAACTAAAGGAATTCCTATTAAATAAGTGTATTTATGCGGTTGATTTTTTAAATTCTGATTTATTGACGTAACTATAAAATTAATATTGTTATTTTTAATTAATTCTCTCAGTTTATGCAAATTTATCTTTGGTTAATTATTTTGTTGTTATTATTTTAAATTTTAAGGCCATATTGTATGTCGAAATATATTGATGAAATTGTGAACTTATTATTTTGAAATTGTTGATGTATTTTATGACATTCATCATCATCATCATCATTTCAGCCGAAAGACGTCCACTGCTGGACATAGGCCTCCCCCAAGTGTCGCCACATTGACCGGTCCCGTGCGACTCAAATATAATTTATTTTAAGGTTGACATTAAACATGCTTTCAACTCCGAAAACAGGGACACCTTGTTGACAGAGGTTCAAAAAGAAATACCCAAAATTTACAGTTTTCTTTACCAATGCAGGTTATACAGGAACCCATCAAAATTACTCTATAAAGACAACCTTTTGGAATCAGCCGTTGGATGCCAACAGGGTGACCCTCTTGGGCCAGTCATTTTTAGTTTAGCAATAATCCAATTATTCGACAGCTAAATTCTAAATTCAACGTATGGTATTTGGATGATGGAACCCTGGGAGGTGATGTGGATACAGTCCTAAAAGATTTAACTTTTTTAAAAGAAAAATTCAGTTCCATTGGCTTAGACCTTAACCTTTTGAAGTGCGAAATTTACCTTCCTGAAACCACTGACAGACAGACTACCATTTCTAAATTTAATTCATTGGCACCAAATATCAAAATTACCGGCAAAAATTCTCTTCACCTCTTGGGTTCACCAATATTTGACGAATCTTTTCCGTCGTTCATTGAAGACAAAATTCAAAATTTTAATGATGTTTCGGAGAGACTTTTTGAAATTAACATTCATTCCTGATTTTTGACTGGCCTGTTGGTCTAGTGGTCAGTGACTCTGACTGCTATGCCGGAGGTCGTGGGTTCGATTCCCACCCAGGACAAATGTTTGTGTGATGAGCATGATCATTTGTTCTGTGTCTGGGTGTAATTTATCTATATATGTATGTATTTAGAAATATATAAGTATGTTTATCAGTTGTCTAGTACTCATAACACAAGCTCTGCTTAGCTTGAGACTAGACGGCGTTGTGTGATAGTTGTGGAATATTATATTATATTATTATATTATTCGGCCTTCACACTTATTCGATACTGTTTTTTTGGACCAAAATTCACGTATAGCCTTCGCTCCACTCATCTTTGGAAGCATCCGCAGCTTTTAGAAAAAGTAGACCAAATTATTAGGAACACTCTAACTTCAATATTTAATGTGGCCCTGGACGACCGAGCTTGGCAGCAAGCCACACTTCCCATTCGCTTGGGTGGTCTCGGCGTCCGCAAAATTTCAAGTATAACTTTACCAGCTTTCCTCTCCTCGGTCTACGGTACTGAAAAATTAACCAGGGATATTCTATCTTCCTCACTGGTGGATTTTGAGGTGCCGTATTTGACCGATGCGTAGAACGCTTGGAAAATGGCTTGTCCCAATACGGATTTGCCCGACAGCCTGTCCTCCCAGAGACAGTGGGACGTGCCGCTCTGCAGTATTGTACGGAATACCCTTTTAAACATGCCATTCAATACTGTGGAGCGTGCCCGTCTACTGGCCGTGGGGGAATGGGAGTCGGGGTTGTGGCTTCAGGCACTTCCGTCATCCACCATTGGCACTATGATGGATGACGCATCGTTCCGGGTCGCTACGAGTCTACGCTTAGGCGCACCTTGTGTTGCCCCGCATCGATGTCACTGCGGTGAAGCTGTCGACAGCCTCGGACACCATGGCCTGTCCTGCTACAGGAGCGCAGGTCGCATTGGACGGCACGCCAGCATTAACGACATTCTTCGTCGAGCCCTTGCCAGCGCCGGCGGTTTTAGAAAAAAACGGCTTGGTACGTGACGATGGCAAGAGACCAGACGGCATGACGTTGGTGCCTTGGAAGGTGGGTAGGCCTTTGGTGTGGGTCGCAAGCTGTGACGACACCCTTGCGCCATCTCACCTTGCTAGCACGGCGGGCTGTGCAGGCGCTGCTGCTGCGGCTGCTGAGATCCTCAAGTGGCGCAAATACTGTAACCTTATTGGTAACTACAGTTTTGACCGGGCGGGACCGAGTGCGCGTCTCCTTTTTAAGGAAATCTCTCGCCGACTGGTCGACACTTCGCGTGACCAGAGGGCTGGCTCTTTCTTTGGCCAAAGAATTAGCATTGCTATTAAGCAGTTCTTCTCCATAGGAAACGACCAACCCGAACCGTGCACCTTTTTTCGACGTTTTATAAGTGCCCATCTAGGCCTAACTAAACGATTATCTGGTAATAACTTCGAAACTATGTATAATACTGACATTTTTATCGCCGTTTTGTGGAATAAGTAACTAAATTGAAATGTACTGGTTTTGATATTTTCATCCCTAACCTTGACAAGCAGCGCCACCTTTACATTCACAAGTCTTTGTCAGTCTACATACCTATCTAGTATTCTATAAACTGTGTTTACTAACACTACATTACCGCACACCTAAGTAGAATTTTTAACTTTCAGCGCCGAGACGAGCGTTGGAAGTCCAACAACTGGCGACCGGCGTATATCTCACATCGAAGTATTGTTTACAAGACACATTTATTAATGCAAGTGGCGAAAAACAGAACTAACGTAAAATGTACTGAAATCAACAGCTTTGCTTAACGAGTGGCGCCGCCATTACACACATAAAAAGCTTTGTCGGTCTGTATTGATCGTGAATTCGACGACGGTGGCAATTCGAAATGCCGTAAGTGACATTGAAAGTGTTCGTGTATTTGCGAAGCGCATCTTAGGACCGTTAGTTGAAAATACAACAGCCTGCTCAGTATTCATTACGTCATTTCATATTTTCACTATCGTTCTGACCTGCGCAGTGTAGTTAGCTCTTTCTAGACCAGACTTCCTTTGTCTGGCTGGGCCAGTTCACCGGCCGCCCTCGGTCGTGCGGTTGGACGACGGACTGACGATGGTGGCCGGTGGACTGGATGTTTGCTACAGTTGGTCCTGGTTGCCTCTACCGTATCTGAGGTCCGGTAGACTGCAGCCCTAACAACAGGTGAGTGTTTTTTTATAATTGTTCTTCGTGTCGCTGGCCTTACAGTATTTTTTGTTGGCTCGTAACTTCGCCACTACCACGGCGTCGTCTGTGGCAGCGCAGAGGTCATGGCGGCAGAAGAAGGTCATGGTTTTAGCTGCATGTTTGGCTCAGAGGACAGGACAGAAGGTGGAGCATAGTTTGCGACACAGCTTTACATTTACATCCTTCTGCCGTTCTGTCGAGGTAGGAAATAAGAATCACGAAAATCCGCGTGATAGGAGAAGCACAAGACAGGTCGATGTGGCACCGTTTGGGGACCTATGTCTAGCTATGGACGTTTTTCTTGATGATTATGACGATTTTTGACTCCAAAAGCCAACTAGTAAGTGCCTGCAATATCAATGTCTTAGAAGTTTCCATTCTGTTTCAGTTAAGATGCCTAGTGGGCGAACTTCCTGCCAGGTTTGCATGCATTGTGGTGGTACGCATGCTGATCTGACCGAGACTTCGCCCAACAGGACGTAAGGTAAGCGTTTGTGTATTGTTTTTCTATTCAGTTTATTGAGGCCTAAATATTCTCCAATAGAAACTGACAGAATGCCGATGGCTAGTTATTACAGTCGCCTTCCTACAACAACATTAATATTTGTCCTTTTTAAAATCTTTGAACATAGTGCTACGGTGGAACAACTGTTTGTCATATTCTCACTTAGGTCATCATCTGCCTAGCCTTTTCCCAACCACGTTGTGCTCGTCTTCCAGTTTAACCGAGTTCAGCTAAATACCAGTTTTTTACATGCATGCATATTTGCAGAGGTGCTAACATAATGTTTTTTCTTTAACGTTACAGATCCCAAATAGACGGGCAGCATTATTCACTTGTCTCGGATTGCAACTGACATAAGAGTGTTGCATATGATCGGTTCGCGGTCGGGTCAAGTCATCGCCACTGCCATGGTACACTACAGTCTTCATGGTAAAACTGGAGCCTGAAGACCGAAGTATTACCAGTCAAACCACATCTCGGGAACTGCAGCTGCTAGTAGGACGTGAAGTCCTACCATCTCGTAATATGATCAACCGAGCAAACATCGGGGTGTAAGTGGCTCTACCAACACCTTCTGAGCCGAAGTCAACCTCACCTGCCCGCGGTGCACCCTGCTGCCAACAAACGAGGCTCTGGCCGATCCCTGGTCTTCTCTGAGGTGGGGAGAACAGGGGTTACTTTCTCTACACATAAGTTAACTTATTAATCGGCACTTGAATCATGTAATCGGCTAGGGTAAGTTCTTTAGAAACTTTAGAGAAATAAATGACTATCGCATCAGGAAATATTATATCATATTAATAATAATGAATTGTGTAACCAAATGCATCGTTTTATTTTGTAAAACCCAAACATTCTTTATACCATGGGGCTCGTGGCTAGTTCCTGAGTCGCCTAGGTGAGTCATCATTCTCCTGCCCTTATCCTAATCTAATATGTATTTGCAGTTGACGCATCATGTCTTCTTCTTCCATATTACTCTATTAGTCCTCTCAGCGGTCACCTCCTTTCTAGCCATAAGTGACCATAAGTTACTCGCGATCATCCACTAAGCAATCACGCAGTATTTTGCTCGACCGCTACGTACTTCTCAAGTACCTTCATGGTTCCCAGGTATTCAGGTTCAGGTGTTCATGAGGTAAAAGTAATCTTAATGTCGGGGAGAACAAGTACAACAACAAGTGTAACAAAAACTAGCAAGTCATATAAACAGTATACGCTTTTATAACAGGTTGCCAAAGTCAGTTATAGAACTGACCGATGGAAAATTCAAAAACTACATCAAACGTGTCCTAAAACAAACCTAAAACGTGTAAAAAAGCATATTACAAAATCAAGGACTACGTTGAAGATAAAGAAGTTTGGCTTTAGTTCCTTCTGCGCATGCGGCTTCCCTGGTAGCTCATAAACGGCACAAATATGTGGATGTCTCTAACTATTCTCAATCTCATTTTTTCTCCTCTTTCGAATCAGATTTTCACAATAGTTTTCAAATCATTTATACATCTTTTGCTCAGAATAGTTACAGCACTGATAACAATATCTGTGTCACTTGTTTAATTTAGTACTTTACAATTCTTTTTTTTACCTTTGTATAGATTCTTTTTTATCAATTGTTTGTAAATGTGTGAACATTGTAGGCTTTGTAGATTCCCAGCTGCTTACTTTTGTTAAATTTTTATTTTGTTCTACATTTTTTGTGTAGTAAGCAACGACTTATTGTCGGGCCTACGATGTCCCCCCATACTTAAGTACAAATGCTGTATCCATGATATTAATGTAACACCAAATGATTTGAAAAGAGTAACCATGGAGTTTCTTGCCGGTTCTTCTCCATAGGAAACGATCAACCCGAACCGTGCACCTTTTTTTCGACGTTTTATAAGTGCCCATCTAGGCCTATGTAAAATAAAATATTTTGATTTTGATTTTGAGTACCTTTCAGCTTCATTGTGTGACTTTTTACGCCAATTAGTTCCAAATTAGGTTTAGAACGCATGTACGGGAGCAACCAGGACATGAATAAAATAAAACGAGGAGAATTATAATTGCTAAAAAATGGTGTACTAATGTGGTAAAGACACACGCAGTAATGAGTAGACAATTAATACATAAAGTACTTAAAATTAAAACAGGACGCATCGTCGCTCGCTGCTATGACGAATCCATCAGGCGCTCCAACATGCCCCCGGACGTTGAAAGATTCTCTTTCAACAAACATCAACAGAGACGGGCAGTGGGCAAATTCTGTTGAAGGCCCGTCTTATTACTCCAGCAGTAGCCCGGATGTCAGCCACAAGAACGATACCGTCTAATCCTGGGTGGGCAGCGACAATTCTACCTAGCTTCCACTTAAGGGGGAGTAGGTTATTCTTTTTGATCACTACCAAGGAATCCAGCTTCAATGCATCTTTGCAGGAACGCCATTTTGTTGTCTGCTGCAACTCGGAAACAAACTCCTTACTCAACCGAACCCAGAAATGCTGACGGAGTTGCTCGATCCTTTGGAAACGAGTTAAATGATGAATGGAGTGTTCATGAATATCTCGCTGTGGCAGTGAAGTGAGTGGTCGACCGACAAGGAAGTGTCCTGGAGTCAGAGGTGTAAGGTCAGCAGGATTGGCGGACAGCGGCGTCAATGGACGAGAGTTCAAAATCGCCTCAATTTGGATCAGCGTGGTGTTAAGTTCTTCGAACGTCAGATTACAATTTCCCAACACTCGCTTTAAATGGTATTTGGTCGACTTAACACCCGCTTCCCAGAGTCCGCCAAAGTGAGAAGTATAAGCGGGAATAAAGTGCTAAGATGCACTTTACTCCATCATAAGCCAAACTTGCACCTAAGGAATAGCAATTCGATTTTAAAAATTTCAATAAATCGTCGTACGCTCCAACGAATGAGGTACCGTTGTCGGAATAAATGTTAACGGGTTTTCCTCTTCGCGAAATAAACCTATACAGCGCCAGTAAATATTTATTACTAGTTAGGTCGCCTACTGGCCTATAGCCTTGGTGGTGAATCAAATAAAAATCGCCACGTACACCTTTACTAGCCTACAACCGCGGCCTTGCCGACTGGCACACATGATAAGGCCACCAATAATCTACGCCAACACAGTCGACTGTCAACCAACAACTGTCGGATCAGGTGCGGGTCATCCAACGCAATCACATGTTGGACGACGCCGTACTTGATAGGCTGCGCTCAGAGGTACTGAGCAACCGTATCGTCTTAACTCCAACACAAACCGCGGTGCAAGCGTCAGTTATTGACGCAACCCTGCTGCGGTAAACCCAGCTGTTGTAGAGGATATAGAGGTTGCTATGGTAAGTAGCCAGTGCAACGACCGATTGAGGAGCGCTCTGGAAGATGCGCTTCGCGAGTATCGATCTACTCCTACCGAACTTAGGCCCCGATTACCACGGTTACCCATGCATAATAAAAATAGGGCGCTGGTGTGTGCCTTGAACTCGCAACTCAAGGATATATTCGAGAGTAGCGAGAACCTCGTTGATACACACTCGATCCTGTACTGTAGGGCTGTTGCGAAATGTCGTTTAGCTAATGTCAAGTTTCCAAATTGTGACGTAGCTACTCGACCAAAACTAGCCGTACCAACCTGGCAGCGCAGGATCGAGCGCCGCATCGACGAGGCCAGGGTACTCATCGGCGAACTATACTGCTTCAGGGAGGGTAATACACAAGAAATGGATCCAATTTTGATAACACCTTTAGATGTAGCCAGAGCAGTTCGTCCGTTGTCGAATTGGAAGTCACCGGGACCGGACGGACTGCACAACTTCTGGCTCAAATGGCTTAGTAGTAAACACACTTGCCTGGCATCCCAATTCCAGTCATCCTTAGAGTCTGGGTCCCTACCGCAGTTTTTAAGAACAGGCGTTACCCACCTGCTCCATAAGTCAGGTAGTCCCGCGGAACCCAAAAATTATAGGCCGATCACGTGTTTGTCGACGGTCTATAAACTTCTTACATCCATTTTGAGAGTGAAAATTAATACACACATTGACAAAAACTCCATTATGTCTGCCTCTCAAAATGGATGTAGGAATAGGTCCCTTGGTACGAAGGTGCTAGTCCTCATCGACATTGCCATTAGCCAACAGATTCGTCGATCCCGCAAGGACGGATCCTTGCGGGATCGACATGTTGGATTGAATTTAGGAAGGCCTACGACTCGGTGCCACATACATGGCTCATGAGGGTGCTGGAGTTGTACAAGATAGATGCAACTCTACGCGCCTTCCTTGAGTCGTGTATGGGGCAATGAAGGACGGTCCTCCGATATCCAGGATGTCGACAGATCCAGGGGTACGATGAGCCTGTATGGATTAAACGGGGAATATTCCAGGGCGACAGTCTGAGACCACTTTGGTTCTGTTTAGCCCTGAATCCTCTGAACACATTGCTAGAGGATTCAGGTCTAGGCTACCGGTTGAGGAGAGGTGGTCAGGTCATATCTCACCTTCTTTACATGAACGATCTGAAACTCTTTGCCCCCAACAAATTGCGACTGATGGAGCTACTGAAAGTAACTGAAACTTTTTATTTTATTTATTTTTATTTATTTATTTGGTTCACCAACGACTGTTTACACTAAAACTAGACTTAATACTATTTTTAAACTAAGGTAACAGTGTAACACTCACTTATCGGTAAACAGCACAAGCGCAAAATTAATATAATTCTAGTAATCTAGCCATTACAATAACTTATCAAATTTTAGTGACAAAATAACATATTAACTATATTAGGTTAACAAAATTAAAAGAAAAAAAAAACAAATAAGAACGAGAAAACTGGTAAGTTAAGTATCTTATTACAGATCAAACAAGGCTTTTATGAACTTAGACTTTAGCTTTGCTAGGGAGTCGTGATGTAAGTCAACCAAATCACTACTACTGTTTATGACCTTGCAAAATCGGGCGTAGGGTGAGCTAGATCCCAAAACAGTTCGTCTAAGTGGAGGACAGAGTGGAGTGATGGAGTTGCGTGGGATTCTTGAAGGAGCACGCAAGATACAAAGTCCTAGCAGCCTAGGGCACTGAATACTATTTTTCAATATTTTGCACATTAATAACGCGTCATTAAATTGCCTCCGCTTATCTAAACTGCACATGGCAAAGTGTTTCAGTCTCTCTCTGTAAGATGGCTTTTTTCTAGCTATACCAACCGAAAATGCTAAGTGCCAAAGGAAGCGCTTTTGGACACGTTCAACGCGCAAGCTATGTATCGCATAGTGTGGTCGCCAAACCACACTACAGTACTCTAATCTGCTCCTAACTAAACTGTTATATAAAATTATTTTTGTTTTAAGTTTACGGAATGTTCTACTATTTCTTATTACAAAGCCTAGCATTTTGGACGATGATTTTATAATGTTGTCCAAATGAGGAAGGAAAGTTAATTTTCTATCGAACAGGACTCCAAGATCTCGTATAGTATCCACTTCCTGTATTATTTCTAAATTGATTTGATACTTAGAATGTATTATGCTACTTTTTCTTGTGTATTTAACATGGTAACATTTCCCCGAATTTAAACACATTTCATTATTATTACACCATTGAATTAGCCTATTAAGATCCATCTGTAGATACATTGCGTCTTGTTCACATTTCACTACTCTGACAAATTTTAAGTCATCCGCATACATAAAATAATAGCGCCATCAGGATGGAATTTGGTGTGGACAAATCTGCAGTCATGTATGTAAAGGGAGGGGAAATTATGGAATCCGAGGAAATTCAGCTCTGGGATTCCATACACCTGAGATCCTCTGTTCATCCGAAAGCTATAAGTATTTGGGTATGTCGAAAGCGTTAGGCATTAACGCTAACGAGCACTTCTTTGGACGCCTGAACAAGGTATTAACTAGCCTTCTCTCAGGCGGGAACAAAGTGCCCGCCTTCAACGGTTGGGTCATGCCGGTTTTAATGTACTCTTTCGGCGTACTCAAATGGACTCAGACCGAACTCGATGCCCTGGATAGGAGAGTTCGTACACTGCTTACCGCAAACCGGATGCATCACCCACGATCATCGGTGATGAGGCTGTACATCCCGCGGAAGTGTGAGGTCGAGGGTTTTTAAATGCGAAGTCCCTTCACAACCGCGAGATGTGCATTCTCAGAGAATATTTTTTAAAAGCCGAGATGGGTATGCACCGAGATGTGGTCGCAGTGGACAAGGGACTCACCCCGCTATCCATGGCTAAAGAGAACTGGCGCAAACCTGTAGTACTTACTACCGATGACCGCAAGGAAGTATGGCAAGGCTCTTCATGGCTCTTCGTGGGCCCGATGTAGATTTTCTAGCATCTGTGTCCTGGTTACGGTTCGGCGACCTCTTTGGGGAAACTGAAGGTTTTGTCTGTACGATTATGGATGAAGTTATGTTGACGAACAACTACCGGAAATATATTATGAAGGACGGGACGGTTGACGTGTGTCGGGTATGCGGGTGAATCCATCGGACATATTATTTCTGGTTGTTTTCGTCTGGCTAACGGCGAATACTTGCACAGGCACTACCAAGTAGCCAGGATTATTCACCAGCAACTTGCCTTGAAATATAAACTTGTGGAATCTAAGGTACCGTACTCCAAGTATGTACCCGACCCAGTTCTCGAGAAAGACCATGTCACGTTGTACTGGGATCGGTCTATCATTACTGACAGGACTATTGTCGCCAATAAGCCTGACATAGTAGTGATAGACCGATCAGCGCGCCGTGTAATGATAGTCGATGTTACCATCCCGCATGACGAGAACCTCGTGAAAGCTGAGAAAGAGAAACAAATAAAATATCTCGACTTGGCACACAAGGTTGTCGACATGTGGAATGTGAACTCGGCGATCATTGTGCCGATCGTCGTGACGACCAATGGCCTTATAGTCAAGAGCCTCGACGACCATCTTTCAAGGCTCTCCTTAGGCGGTTGGGTCAAGGGTCTGATTCAGAAGGCAGTAGTCCTCGATACGGCTCGTATTGTGAGGAGGTTCCTGTCTCTGGAGCCATAACCACCGGTAGCTTGGACCCTGCTCCCACTACCGGCGGACCACTATTTTGTATATTTTTAAATGTTTTTTTAGATGTTTTTTTTTTAAGAAATATTTAAAAATGTAAATAGTATGTAAGAGAATTAATAATCGAAATAATAATAATAAATTTATTTCTATTACTTCAATAAACATTACATCAAACACCATAAATAAATCATCATTAATTGAAAAAAAATTAAGGCTAAAAATGAGTCTGAGTACGAGTACTCAGACTCATTTTTAGCCTTAATTTTTTTTTAGTTTGAGAGTGATTCTACAATACGCTACAATTAATTATGTCCTAATTCTGTGGTATCAGGCAGAATACGTATTAAAAACTTTTTAAATCCTGAGCCGCGGGCCTGCTATGCTACGGCTATCACCACCTGGCTTCCGGGAAACCCCGCAAGAAAGGCCCGTGAGGGTCCCGCGCAGGCTGGGGCCCGGCTGGCAAACGCCACCTATATGGCCAGTCCGACCCTGTGGTGTACTAGCGTGGTAAACACACAAGCAGTAATGACTAGCCAATTACTACATTAAATCCTTAAAACAAAACAGGATGCATTGTCGCTCGCTGCTATGACGAATCCATCAGACGGTCCAACATTTTTCGTTCATAAACTTTGTCAACGACTAAAGAATGCGCGGTCACGTGAGTGAAGCCGCGGGCAGAGCTATTATTAAATATTATGTCGACGCGGAATTATTATTTCAAGTTAACACTGTGAGATGACCTTCGGAATATTAATCAATAAATTTAGCTACACATTCAAAAATTCGGTACGGAAACTATAGGTACTAGGTCAAACGAGTCAAAGAAACAATGACATATATTATGAAGAAAAATAAAACAACACTTTTATATTTTTAGGGTTCCTTCCGTACCCGAAGGGTAACCAACGGGACACTATTACTAAGCCTCCGCTGTCCGTCTGTCCGTCTGTGAGCAGACTGTATCTCATGATCCGTAATATTTAGACAGACAACAAAAAGATTGTCATTTTTACAGAATGTGTATTTCGGTTGCTGCTCTAACAACAAATAATAAAAAAGGGGTTTCACCTACTACGATGGTACTGAACCCTACATGCGCCAGTCCAACACGCACTTTTTTTATAACGGAAATATAACACATACACTATAAACTCAATCGATCATTTGATCTCTGCAACCTACTAGTACTTCCTGGTGTGCAGCTGCACGGCGAGTGGTAGGGGGTGACGACTGGACTGCTCTGAACGCCTGGCTGAGGAACACAGACTCTTTCTCCACTACTATCGTCTTCATACCGGCTTATACAAGTCATCTGCCAGACAGAAGCCCTCCCAAAAAATTGCCGCAATGCCACATCCAATGCTACCTCTGTCATAGCATAATCAGCCTATAATCTTCCCACGGCTGTCCTCCCAGTGAGAGCGAGGGAAAAAGCAAATCTTAATACACCACGAGTGCACACAATGGCCGGCCACAAGAGAGAAGGCTGGTTTCCTCACGATGCAATGTTTTAATTTTTTTTTTTATTCATTGTCACTTTTAAGAGGTGTCTATGATGACTCTAAGGACCAATTTGCCAGGTTGACCCATCTTTTGAGGAGTATGGATGTCACTAGGAGCAGTGGTGTCAACTCGGACGACGACTTGTAGGTCGTAGGTTACAACCCAGGCAGACACTTTATTTTATTTCATCACCACTGCTCTCAAGACGGTGAAGGAAAACATCGTGAGGGACTGGAAAGTCCTGGAACAAAAAAAAACGAAGACGTGCGACCTCCACCAACCCGCACAGTGCCCGGGTGGTGGACTACGGCCCAAGAATACCAGTATTTTACATGGAGTGACTGCCTATCTGACCTCCACAATCCAGTATGTACTGGGTAATACGATACCCCTTGGTAAGACTGGTTGTCAGACTTTCGGGCCACTTACCTGTAACTACTGTCAAAGATCTACAAATAACATCCGGGACCAACGACTTAACGTGCTCTTCGAGGCACGGAGGGAACTCAATATATAATGAGCGGTCACCCATCCACGGACCAACTTAGGCAAGTGCGGCTTAACCTAACGATCGAGCCAAGCGGCTGTTATTATTTAGCCACGAGCTCCTCAAAGGCTCTCAAAGACTGATTATGATTATGCAAAAATTTTGTTTCTGTTTTTACTATTTTACAGACGACTTAGGTATATTAATAAGATGCTGTTCAAATCTCATTAGTCGCCGCTGACTGTTCAAGACAAACGCGTATTTCGTCAACATGAATAAATATATTGCATTGTGTCTGTGCGTCAGTTTGAGTGTCGTGCTTTGTGAATATTTAAATCGAGAAGAAGGTAAGTTTTATTATATTTATTGAGAAATAATGTATTGCATGACAATTGGATGTATACATTAATAAATTAAAATAACCTATATTAACTAACTAACTTAAAAATAAACTTAAAAAATGGCGTCAAAAAACTCCTCCTCAACGTAGTCAACTGGTAATGTACCCAAAAGACTGGCGGCGTTGTCACGCTGTATGGCAACGCTAAGCCTTTGGCCAAGGTAAAAGCCAGCCCTTGGGTCACGGGAAGAGTCAACTAAACGTTTAGAAATGTCCTTGAAAAGGCTGTGAGCACTCGGACCCCACGGACCCAGAGTTTCAACCCCAAACGGCTCGAAAATATAGTTACCAATAAGGTTACTATATTTAAGCCGCTTGAGGTTCTCTGCAGCCGCAGCCGCAGCCCCAGCACAGCACGATGAGCTAGGAAGATGGGATGGCGCAAGAGTATCGACAAAAGTTGCATCCCACACTAAAGGCCTAGAAATTGATAAATTATATTGAAATAAATTATATTATTAAAGTAGCGACCCGCCAGACATCTAGGTAGTCATGTATTTATACAATAAAGCTTCGGGAATCAATTTTTTGAATGACACCATCATTATATCATCAGTACAGCATCAAAATCCGCTGACACGTCAAGATACTTGGTTTTTATACTATTTATATAGTGAGTACCAGAAAGGTGTGGCCATATTTCATATTGATGTTCTGAACACCATCAAACTCAAAAACTTTGATGCATCGTTGGTCCAGTAGTCGAACCGCCACTGCTGAGCATGAGGCCCTGGGATCGATTCCCGGGTCGGGCATAGTGATATTGATTTTTTCATCCGGAATTTCTCAGTAATAGCCACGGAATGTGGATTTGTGCCCAGTTGATAGCAATAGGCTCGCCCCCTATTTCATGGGACCTGGCAAAATGTGGATGTACTATAAAGTACACCTAAGGGGCTGAACCAGTTCCTAATGAAAAACCCCAATAACACAATGCCCGACCTGGGAATCGAACCCAGGACCTCATGCTCAGCAGGCGCGTTGCGACCACTAGACCGACGAGGCAGTAATTTACTGATTTTAATTTACATTGTCTTGTATTTTTATAATTTCGATTTTAAATAAAATCATGTGGGGTGAACTGGCTGATAATCAAGTAGGTCGGCAAGTTCAAATCGCCAAAAAACTTGTTTAGTCTGCGTGCGCCGAAATTCATTATTATTTAAAACCAGTTTAAAAGTTATATTTTCCTCATAGAGCTACACGATAGCTGACAAATGTTAGCACTGACTGGACAGGCCCACTCAAATCCGTGTGGATCTTTCTTCAAAAGATCATCTCAGATATTAATCTGGAATCTGCATAGTCTTCATGTGAGTCGACCAAGATATGTCTGGACCTTAAAAGAGACAGTGACCTCTGAGTTTGTTTCGGTTGTTTATTCTCTGAGTAGTCAACTACGAAACACCGGCCTCAATTAATAAAAAAATGACTTGTAAAAGTGTTTGCAAAAACCTATTTTCAAAAAAACATCATGTATCATTTACATTGCAATTCTTTTTACAAATACCTAAAAACTAGCAGATCGCCAGTTAGTCGAGTGCAATTAGGCAATAAGGTGGAACGAAGTTTATAGTGCTCGGATTTTCATGGGACTTTTTTATTCATTTCCTAGAAGACAGGAGACGAAAGATTAAAAAAAAAAATTCGCCGCTCGCGACATTTTTTTTTTTAATTTCTGTTGGAATATTTTTTTTTATTACTTCAAATTTGAAGAATTCATATTGTGGCGTCATAGTGTGACCTGTATGCATCCATTTAACGCCAATTTGGTTATGTTTTTGCTCATTGTTATCGATGTAATGCATATTTCAAGTATTTTTTTGAAAATTTCCTATTGTCTTCAATTATTTCTAAAATATAGAATTTTAAAACTAAGTATTCTTTTGAAATTGGTAACTAATGCTTTTTACAGATAATTGGACGTAAAAATATTCAAGAAAACTACTTTCATGAATGTAGTGACTTAAAATTCATTCTCAAATGTCAGAAAATCGTCTATGTTAATGAAGGCAATTTTTTTTGTAATGTTTCTATGAAACTCAATGTGCAAATCCTCATTTTATTAGCTATCTAATGAGGTATAATAACTAGAAAAATATTTAAGAATACTTGTTAAACATTAGTTACTGCTGAAAAAGCAAAATATGGTAAAAGGCCTATCGCTACGAATTGGGAGCGGTATCGGTATCGGTATTGATATTAAATTGCGCGTAGCGACCCAAGCTTTCAACTAATGTTAGATAAAAATCGTGTAAAACGGTTACGTTATAATTACGATATTTTTTGTAAAACCAGCTGTCCAATTCCACCGTCGTCACCAATTATCAACATTAATCGAGTACCTCCAAATATTTTTTGTAGTTTTTATTATCTGTGGATAGCAGATATAATAAGGAGGATTTTCAGGATAATATTTACGTTGACCGTCATAGAAATATTTTGAGAAAAATGGCTTTCTTTAACATAATTTAATGGCTTTCTTTTACATAGACGATTTTCTGATTGTGAATTAATATTTTGTTACTTCACTCGTAAAAGTGATTTTCTTTAATATTTTTACGTTCAGTTATCTCTGAAAAAGCATCAGTTTCCAATTTGAAATGAAATAATAGTCCTAAAATTCGATATTTTAGAAATATTTGAAGAAAACAGGAAATTTTCAAAAAATGCTTGAAATATGCAGTACATCGATAATAATGAACAAAGAAACAGAACAAATTAGCGTTTAATTGATGCACGCAGGTCCTACTATTACACCTCAATATGAATTCGTCGAATTTGAAGTTATTCATAAACGAAAAAAGATATTGCAAAGGAAATTTAAAAAAAAAAGTCACGAGAGACGAAATTTTTTTTTTTAACTTTCTTCTCCACTCCTCTAGAAACTCAATAAAAAAAGTGAAATGAAATTCCAACCACTATAAAATTCGTTCCACCTCTTGAGTATTTTTTGTCTAATTGCACTCGGCTTAGTTGAAACGAACTTATATTATATTGGCACCGAAATGTATACCTGCACACTGTTGAATTGGCTCAGCGTCGAGAGCTGAACTTCCAGCAGTACAATAGCAGTTAGGCATTTATTTAGAAATCAATAAGTGTTCATTAAAACGGGCAATAATCAGTACTCACTGCATGTTCCATACTATTAAGCTCTGGGTGAACCAGTCAGAGAGGCAGCCATCATCATCATCATCATCCACAACCTGAAATCAATTTCCAATATCGAAAACCAGATAGGCAGCCGCTCCATGTAAAATACTACGAGGCGGTCCCCAACATAGTTGGAAAAAGGGGAAACCACGATAATTTTTACAACAAGCTCCAACTAGAAATATTCATTAATGAAAACATGAAACTTACTTATTTCAGGAGACGAATGTGAATGGGAAGGGCTGAAAGGGAAATGTGTGAAGGAGACAAGATGTATCACCACACTTGATGACGACAGCCCGAAGCATCCTGTAAGTGGTCACCTATTTCCAAAAAAGCTTCCTTTAAGCTCTTTGAACTGAAAAAAACTAGGTATTGCACTTTTGTAGGAAACAGCAGATTACTTTAAATAATCGATGGTATATTTCCACGCGGACCGGTCAATGTGGCGACACTTGGGGGATGCCTATGTCCAGCAGTGGACGTCTTTCGGCTGAAATGACGATGATAATAGTAGGGGAGCCCAAGAGGGGATTTGAAGAGTTACTCGAGCGCGTCAGAAAACTATATGAGGAGAAACCTTATTCCTTGTATTGTACTCCTATCATATATAAACTCTTCATATAAGGGCGTGCTCCGAGGACTGCCCGTCAGATTAGTAAAAAAAAATCAATTCTCAGAAAAACTCGAGCGCGTCAGATTAAGGCTAGGTAAGTTAAATACATACAGAACAGAATATATTTCAATAATCTGATGATTTTAGCGTGGCATAAGGAAATGGGTGAGTGGCAAAATTGTAAAAAAAAAACGTCACTGTGAAATACTCGAGCACGATTATTTTTTTTTTAATTTTGAAGGAAATCCTGTAAGAATAACAGAATAAAATAATCTGACGATTTTCATGGGGCGATGTAGCTTAAACCATAAATAAAGTGTGGTGCGTACAGCTACTGAGAACTGGATTGAAACTCCGCGCCTCTGTTTCCTTCTCACTCTTTCTTTATATTTCACTCTCTCCCACCATCCCCACACTACTATCTGCCGCCATACTGATTTAACAGCTGATCATAATAACTTGTTAGTGTTTCGTAGATGTATGGTGTTTTGATTTATTTGTTGTGTTTTACAATAATTTTATTAATTCAAAGCAATCAATTTTATATGCATTGCAATTATGAGCAATTTAACAGTGAAATGTGTACTTTGTGATAAAGAAACGTGAAAAAATTAAAAAGTTTAATTAGAAAAAAAAAAAAATCTTTCAAATTTCCAGATTAAGAATATTCCTTCATATGTTTGTCAGATTATCATTTGGGACGACTAGAACATCAAGTTAAACCGTTTGTGTAAAAATCTGATGCGCTCGAGTATTTCAAGGTCACTTTTTTTAACATTTTCAAAAATCTACCATGACTTTTGATCACATCCAAATCGTCAGATATTTTAAAAGGACACTTTTTTGAGTTTTCTAAATATTCCCTTCGAATATCTGACACGCTCGAATAACTTTTTGTTTTTTTTTTTCTACCCTTTTCTACAGCCATCCTCCCCTAATTACTCGTCAGAATAATATCTCTCGGTTGTTAGAAAAACAAAGCGGGTAAACACCGTGAATGTCTGAGGCGCTCGAGTATTTTTATGTGAATGATTTTTTTTAACATTTTTGAAAATTAGCACACGCTCTCCTCCTCACTAAAATGGCAAAATGAACATAAATTATTTTTCTTTTTAGGCCCAAATCTTCACAATCTAATCGGTCCCCATGACGCTTTAGTAACTGAAAATTTAGCGTACCGGGCTCCCCTACTATAATTATTATGAGTTCAGTAAATGATTCTAAATTCCACGCTGGCATTTTAGAATCATTTACTGAACTTATAGTAACAGTGTGTGCGTTGCTGACACTTAGGGCTCATTTACGGAGACATGGCGAGAGTTGCGGCGCGGCCCGCTTTCAATTCAAAAATATGGTGATGTATGAGAGCGTTTACGGAGAAGCGATTTTACGCGCGTTTGCTTGAAATGATGCATTGCTTGGGCGGAGCCCACGGCGGCATGACACCGCTGCGGCATTCAACCGGCCAACCAGTCCCTTTGATACTATGATCACGGAAAAGCGGGGTGTAAACGTAGTGTTACTCGCGACGGAGCACGCGTCGTCGAACGTGGCGTCCCAAGCGGCGTTGCACGCACCGCTTCACACCAGGCGTCTCCTTAAACAACAGCGTACATTGTATGTTTGTGTTTGCGCGTGCGATAACCTGGGCCGCTGCCCGCGTCGCCTCTCTGTACACGGAAGAAAAACGCGCAACGCTCCGTGTCTCCGTAAATGAGCCCTTAGAGGCCTCGCCCACGGCAACTTTTTGTAGCGGTGCAGTAGCGATGCTGTCGCGGGCTGTGTACCTTCGCTCAGTTCTGTATCGCTACAAAAAGTCGCCGTGGGCGAGGAGCCTTATACTTCTGTACAGCCAGTTCGCTGTTTAATTTGGCCCTGTATTCATTAATGGCGTATACCTATGTTTCTTATCATTTCAGGTATGTTCCAATTATTTGGGGGAAAAAATCATATGCTGTACGGATTGTAATCTCGTTAATAGCACCAAGTAAGTTTATTATATGTTACTGTGGTGACACATTGTATTTTTGCTGAGCTAGGTCCTTCAGAGCTTGCACGGTGAACCGCTCCTATTAAGTTCAGTTGCTACCCATAAGCCACAGTATAGACCCGTTTGTAGACCCGTGTATAAATTTGCATATAGACTTGTGTCATAGACAGTGTCATTGTATTTCAGTGTTATAAATATACAATATAATTGTTTTGAAGGTGTCTACTTATTTTCTCAATACTAAACCTTCTGGACTAAATACCAATAGCATCCCATCTGCTATATTACTGTTTCGTAGCTGACTGAACAACCATACAAGAAGAATTGGGACATTTCAGAACTAATAACATATGACAACGTTTTAAAACATAATACGTACCTAACTAGTTTGTTTTGTTTTAGAAACGCAATATTTATTCCACCATCGGGACTTTTATGGAAAAATGGTCAAAAAGCAAGAGACAGTGAGTTATTCCGTAATTCCGTTCCGTGCCGTAATTTTGGTGGTTTTCCAAATTGGCTCAATTTTTACCAAAATTGACCCACCAAAATTGGAACCAGGTATAAAAAATCTTTAAAAATAAGAAAATTAATATCATTGATTTATGGGTCACCCAAATCATTAGCTTATAGCACATAGCTTACTTTTATAACACTTTAAAATCAACAGTAAATCGATCCACCAAAAATTGAACAATTTTTGTCCCCCGTTCCAATCAAGGCGAGTACTTACGTTTTTGGAGGGTAATCACAGCACTAATCGCACGACTGACAGATGCGAAATATTTATTTTTTCCCTGCTGATTTATATATACTTTTAAAAAATAAATATGGCCCTAATTAAACCAATTCACCACAAAAAAAAAAATAAGAAATATCCTATCATTTTCCACCTCGATTCGCAACGTGGGCACGTAAAATTTGCTGATAGGATATTTACCCGTTAGAAAAAACAGGGGAGCTAGGTTAGTACCTTCGCCTACGCCAGAATTGACAGAATAGGATTCCGAATTGCCATTATCAAATGTAACATATTGCTTGCGATCGCATAGGTAGTTAGCGATGAATTTAGGCGACGTTTTAGAGAAACCTACTAAGCATTATCAACCGGGTCAAAAGCCTTCTGGAAATCGAAATAAGCGATATCAATCTGCTTTCTGTCATCGATATTTTTGGCTAAGAATGTGGTTATATTTAGTAAATTAGACGTGGTTGAACGATTTAGATGAAATCCATTCTGTTACTCCGCATACCACCGTTCTAGTTTGGAATATAATTATTTTTCTGAAAAGTACCGCTTCAAACACTTTTACAAATATGGATAAAACAGCTATTGGCCTGTAATTTTTAATATCACATTTTGGGCTATTTTTATGTGCCGGGATTACCTTAGATGTTTTCCGTATTTTACGTAACTGACAAATTGAAAATATGTTTTAATTTGTCAAAAAAAATTTCACAGCCGTCCTTGACCACGTACTGCGGTATCCCAGCTGGGCCTTGAGTAAATTTCGAAGGGATTTCGTAAGGTGTTTCGAGCCATAGCGTTACGGATTTCAGATTCATGAATACAATCAATACTTACAAGATGGGACAGATTATTAAGAGTTATATTTGCTGTAGCGATAGCGAGTTTGGGATCTAATAACGGTAAATTTGATAAAAAAAACGCTACTAAAGTATTTAGGAAACGCATCTGCCACTTGTATTGGTGACCTGTCCTCAAAGGTAGCTGGCTACCTTTTATTTTCTCTGTTACTTTTCACAAAGGTCCAGATTTTTTTTGGGTCACGTTTAATATTAGACTGAATACGGTCAGTGTAAGTAGCATAATCTGCTTCCATACTTCTCTTTAATAGACGCCTGTAGTATGAAAAGAATGCATAATCAAGTTGGTTGTTATCATTCCATTTGTAGATCTTGTGATAATGATTTTTAAGGTTATTTAGTTGAATAGTAGCAGATGTAAACCATTTCGGGTAATTCATTCGTATAGTATTAGTCTTTGTTAGAGGAACGGTTTGGCAAATAATGTTATTAATTAACCCATAAAAGGCGTCAACAGCAGCATTGACATCAACACATGCACAGACAGGCTGCAAGTCCATACTAGACAGTTCAGAGTATAACACTAAGAAGACTGCCTTACGAAAGTTACGTTTTAGAGTTGTATTAGTGGTCGAGTCATTTGAATGGTAGGTATTATTTTCGTTCAAACTACTGGCGAAAGGCGTATTAATATTGATAGCGATATCTAATGGTTTGTGGTGCACTTCAGGTGATACTAGCCGGAACACGCTGAAACTGAGACTCCCATGACTGCATGAGTTAACTATTATCAAGTCCAACATTCGGCCAAGATCATTAAAAATTATGTTTTCCTGCAATAAACTACATTCAGACAGAAACAATTGAAAGTCATTACGTACGGTTACACTAGCGGAGCAAAGGTTAAAATCTCCTAATACAATAAGAGGCAGTTTCTTAATGTTATACATCATTCTTCTTATACAATTAAAAATAGAATAATTGCCATCAACTGGGCAAGCACATACGAACTCCATGGCTACTACTGAAAAATTCGTGATAAAAAAAACCAATAACAGTTTGGTCGACCCGGCAATCGAATCCAGGACCTCACGGTCAGCAGTCGCGCTTGCGACTACTAGACCAACGAGGCAATCGAGGTTCTTCTATCTTTATTTCCTTTTAATCATTTTTACCGATCCTGATCCAGCGCTCGCGGCTATACTAAGACGTCGTGTTTTTGTTATTTTCAGATTGTCTGCAGTATTTACAGGACCTGCCATATAAGTGTAAGGAAGATGGCTTCCACGCGGGGATTACGAGAGACTTAGATGAGGACAACGGGTGCTATGAATACAGTGAGTGGGATGCGGACAGTAGCTCATCTGAAGACAAAAACCCTAGAGCGGAGTTTCCTCATAAGGTAGGTACCAACCAGAAAAATGGGCATTTTTTAATTTAAAAAGCTCATGGCAGCCACGTATTATCACATGCATTCTACGTATGTGTAACTATCTTATTATCTAAAGAGGAGCACATCACAGGGCGATCGTCCTTTAATCACGTGACGTTAGAACAGGGGGGAGGGGGTCAGAAAAAAAGATTAATCACGATGGGGAGGAAGGGGATAATGTGACAATCACGTATTTTTGATGCACCGAAAAAATAATTTAATGTGTGACGTGTACAATATTTTGTACCAATAATTAATGAAATACCCGAGCAAGCGAATTTTTATCTAAAAGCGGCACGGAATGTGGCCCAAACATAAACAAACTGATAACAGGAGATTTTCAGTCAGGACATTTGTTTTGGATATTAAGGGTAAGCAAGTTCATTTAGTTTTAGTTCGTTACTGGAATTCACAAAAAAAGGATGAGTTAAAATTTGATTTTAAAATGGTCGTGCATTTAATCTTTATTGTTTTATTTTTAATTAACTGAAGTCAGTTATGCTTCTAAAATTGGAACACAATACCCTTTACTTCAGTTCAAGTTGCTTAAACTGTGTTGCTTCAGAGTCAGGGGCGAACGCAGCTAGAGATTGCTTAAACTTTAAATGCACCGCGAACAAGTCTCAGGTACGCCTTAACAAGGCACAACCAGACCGGCTGGACCGGGAGAATGGAGGAATGGGATCTGCGTGCTCAAAGACCAGCTCGAGGTCCAGAACTGCTCCGGCACCATCGCGTAGCTTTACTACGGTTCGCTCGCTAGCAGTTGAATAAAGTTCTGTGGACTGACGAATGCAAACTGGCCTTAAGAGATCCAGATGACCGCGAACGTGTGTAGAGCAGGCATGAGGAGAAGTTTTTGCCAATCACTACCAGGCAAACCGTCAGTTTCCGTCGTTGATCAGTTATGGTTTGGGGAGGGCTTTTTTCAGACGCACGCACAGAGTTGGCAGTAGTTGCAGGTTGTCTAACGCGCTTAGGCCACATTCCGTGCCGCCGAGTGTATGTGACCTTTTTAGTAATAAAACATACACGGGATGCTAGGAAGAGGGAGGGGTAGCCTAAAACATCACTACGTTTCACCAAGGGGGAGAGGGGGTTTATAAAAGTGGCTAAAAAACCCCACGTGATTGGATGGCCCCAATTGTGGCGTCCACCACAGTTATTATTATTACATGTAACCTAAAACAAAAATAGACCAGCGTAATTAAACTGGGTAGCAAACCGTACAAAAATGTCAAATTCCGAATAGGGCGAATAAAAAAATATGTGGCGACTGATGAGGTCATACTGTAATACTAAACTGAGAGACCAAATGTGTTAGGTTGATTAGAACCATCACCAACCATGTGCGAGTCGAGATGGGCACCCCGAGCAAATGGGTTTGGTAAGTTAGGTTGGAGCTGTGACGAAACGCGCGCAAGCTGAGCGAGCGGTACCGCTGCAGTGGCCGGCAGGCGCTACACCCAAGTTAAATGCATCAAATTTGTATTTTCAAGACACACTGTTTGTACTTTTACATATTTAGTATTTTTGATGTGATTAAATTGAATTTACATTCGCGTTTGAACATGTTACGTTGGCTGTATTACAAGAAAATTCTAAATTACTTTAGGTTCGAGTCTAGAATGTTCCACTATTGTGTGGAGAAAGTTGAGGTGATGGCACAATATGTTCAACTTTGATTTTAATAGCCACGCATAAAACCTATATCAATCCAAAGCTGGCATCAAAACAAATAAGTATTGTACGACTTAAAACCTTCTAATGCGTCACGTTCCCAAGATATAAGCCATCTTCACCACTGTGATAGCTTATATTATATTTCGGGAACTTAGAATATTTTGTCTCATTCAATACTCGTTTGTATTGATACCAGCTATTGATTGATATAGGTTTTATGCGTGGCTATTAAAATCAAAGGTGTACTTATTGTGCCATCAGTTAATAGATTCTAACTTTGATATTACTATTGATACTTTTTTTTTAAGCAGCTAGAAAAATTGTTAAAATTTATTAATAAAACCAAAAATAGAAATATTTGTATTGTGTGGGGATTTTAATATTGACATGTTAAAGCGAGGTAGAACTACATTGGAATTAGAATGTTTATTACTTAACTCGAATCTTAAACTGCAAATATATCAGCCTACTAGACTGAAAAGTGGTACGTGTATTGATAATTTTGCACACAACCTAGGAAATAAATGTAAATCTGAAGTCGTTGACCTTGCTCTTTCCGATCATACCTGCCAAATACTAAAATGTCCAATTAAAAAAAAAAGTTTGATTAACCAATGGTATATTCATCGTAGGGATTATAATCAAGAAAATGTGAACAAATTTAATAATTGTATAAACATATCAGCTTCTCTGAAGTTTATGAAATCAATACTCCAAATAGACCATTCAATATTTTTATAGATAAATTCTTGTTATTCTATGAACTATGTTTTCCATTGAAAAGAGTCTTAGTTAAAACATATAGGAAACCACAATGGGTGTCACGTGGAATAAGACTTTGTAGCAAAACAAAAAGGGCACTCCTATGGCGGTATAGATTGAACCTCAGTGACGCAAGTAGAGATAAATTTAAAAAATACTCTACAACGTACAAACAAATAATTAAACTGCTCCGCGCTCAAAATACTCATAAATTCATAACATCAGTAAAGAAAATAAAAACTACATGAGAAATAATTAACAGTTCCAAAGTGAATGTACCGAAGGAGGCTATTACGCAAATTCAAGTAGGCGATAAAATATAAACTAATCCAACTGAAATAGCAAAAGTTTTTAATATTTTTTTCTAGAAAATGTCAAACCTGTTCCTAATTGTGGTAAAAATGTTACAGAAAATATATCTAAAAAAACAACTCCTTATTTATGCCACCAAGTAGCCACCTTGACTTATCAAATATTATTAAATGGACATGAACATTCTGACAGATGATCAAAAAGGTTTTAGAAAAAGTAAGACAATAAATATGGCAATCTACGATTTCCTAAACAATATAGTAGAAAATGTTGATAAAAGGTTCCAGTCCAGTATTTTCAGTGTTCCGCGATATGACACAGGCATTTGACTACGTGGACCATAAAATATTACTAGGTAAATTAGATAATTACGGAATCAGGGGAAACGTTCTACAGTTAATTGAATCATACCTCAGAAATAGAAAGCAGTATGTTGAAATAAGTCAATGCAATCATGTAACTAAAGAAGAGTAGATATTTACATCCAAACGCAAAACAGTTATGTATGGCGTTCCACAAGGGAGTGACCTGGGCCCTCTTCTTTTCATAATTTATATTAACGGTCTTCCAAATGTAACAAATTGTAACGATGTAACGATTAAATGCATAGACGATCAAATTATGAAGATGAAATAAATAATACAATTGATTCCATTACTACGTGGCTTAGTAATAATAATCTTAAAAGAGATAAGATTCAGCACAAATGTCTTCCCGTGCGTCAGTCTTCCCGTCCTCTCCACTATTTACTCGGCGCAGAATCGCTTTGTAGACTTTACGTTGCTCGGGAAGCAGTCGTAGTGCCATTTCATTAACCAGCGCTTCTAAAACCACGGTATCGTAGTTTAGCTCCTTCACAACATCGCTTGACAATTCCCCTCTTCGCTGCGGTGTGGGTAGGCCGAAATCAGATAGACATTTACCAGATATGGAAATCATTTTATCCTCAATCAGTACCAAAGTTTCGTTAATGATTAGGTCATTGTGAGCACCATCCAGGCTATGCGCGATATCTTCTGATAAAGCGTCCTTGTATTCATCCCACAGTTGGAGGGGGTTTGATAGTCCGCAAGTGTCACTAAAATTGCGAACAGGTTCCTAACTTTGGCTGATGAGCGAAAAAGAACGGCTTCCGCCATAGTTTGGTCCCAATGATTGTCATTTTCTAATAGCCCACGTGCTTCACATGCTTCCCTGTACGTTACTCGCTCTTGACTATCTACGGTTTTAAGCATCTGGAAACATATCGTGCCCCGCACCTTGTGTGTACTCGTGGAGTCAAGCCCGCTCCGTAAGAGGCGCCCGCGCCACAGGCCGTATGCCGTGTTATTGTAATTATAGTGAATGAGTACAAAAAAAAAAAGATTCTTTGCGAAAGTTGTTTGTTATAATGAGTACAATCACGTGTTTAAGTATCGGTCACTAATTCCCAGTCATCCTTTATATATTTTTTATCAGGTGCAACTGGGCTTCTCTTATAAAGATAATTTTTTTTGGAAAACCGGAGGCTTTATCATCAGCGATAAATACATAGTCATTGATGCAAGGATGCCCTCGTAAGTATCTATCAAGATTTTCGGTTATTTTATTTTATTCAGACCATAAAGTGTGTGTTATGTTAGTAAATAACAAAATGACAATAAATAAACAATACATTTTATTTGCGACATGGATGTCTGCGCGCGCATGTCTACCCCGCCCAGTGCCTGATAAATGGCTCATCAATTTTGTCCGCCAGTGTAACTAGAATATTGTTAGGGCTGTCCCTGAATCGCCGCAGCATAGGTGCACATCGCTGGCGCATAGGTGCACATCGCTGGCGCATGACGGCAGAAAAGTCGTCCAGTCTCGTTTCTGCCAGATGCGCTTCAAAACTTTGGCAGCCTGAACAACATCGTCAGTGCATTATTATACTTAACACGCAGAACATTGTAAGCGTTCTGCGTATACCATACCCACAGTGCAGCATAATTGATAGATATTTTGCATAGATTTGCTTAAAGTAATTTCTTTAATACGTACAGGGCGTTGCGGAACCAGCAGGGTTTACTGCAGTTCGTACGATTAGGAGTGAGCAACAGCTTGAATTCAACATTCTGGCAGACCCATTCCATCAAAAGAACCATCGTACACCCTGAATTTAACGGTTCCAGACCATCGTACAACGATATCGCACTTATTGAGACCGAAACGCGGTAAGTATAAAACTAGAACTTGCTTCGAACAATTTTAAATAACCCAAAATATAAAAGTCAGCTGTTGTCCAACCACTCAACAGAAAATTACTGACCACAATGCATGCGCGCGAATCCAATTTTCCCGGGTCCAGTTAGTTTCACAGTTACCCTCTCCATTGTACCCTCCTGACAATGTTATCCGAGCGCCAAAAGATCCCTGCAGCTCTGTAACTGTCGCAACAAGGCAAAGGCCTGAGAAGAGGTTCTCATACAGAGAAGGATGAAGAGTTGATCGACAAACTTTTATTACAGGATAAAGTTCAATGAGAATGTTCTGCCAGCCTGCCTACACGTGGAAGAAGATGCTTCTGTTAAGAAAGCCTTCTATACTGCACCGAAGGAATGCTTGCATGCTCTCCCATCTTCCACGGGCCGTATCGAAACTGTGGAACAAACGGTATGATTAAAATTAAAAAAATTGTAAATCATAAACCTTTCTGCATCAAAACTCACCCACGTCCCACAGGCGCCGCATTTGTTTTGCCCTGGGTGCCTTTAGTGCTAAAACCGGATCACCCCTCTCAACATTTAGGTGCGAAGAAAAATCAATTGACTCTGATCAGATCGCCTACCTGTAAGCGCCGCTTCCCCACCTTAAATTCAACACACTAGCTACAGCCCTGCCACGAACCCCTTACCTGCCCACTACAGCCTATCTAGAAGGTGTAAACGGACCCTTCACGAAGCCCTCAACAAAAAATGTGTATATTGACCTGACCAATATACAGGAAGAATTTTTTATCACGTTCCAAGTTGTAATATTATGATCTTTACTGAAAATAATAAAATACGTGTTTTTTTTTTCTTTTAGTATCACTCAGTACTAAAATATTAAGTAAGATTAAGTAAGATACATATAAGATTCAAAGTCCTGACTGACTGACTTATATATCAATGCACAGCCCAAACCGCGGGTCCCAGAGACATGAAAATTGGAGGATTTATTTACTTTGTGAAGAGTAATTATCAGGGTTTTTTGAAATTCTACCCCTAAGAGGGTGAAATGGGGCATTGAATTTTCTGTGAAACTTTTTATTCTCGGGGTCGGTTGACTTGAAAATTTGTGTACATACTCTCTCTCAGATAAAATCCAGTAAATCCGATGTCCAATCTCAAACCAAGGCATCAATATTTCACATATCTAATATAATTGATATTGCTTTGAACTAATAATAGCAAGTTATAAGCAAGTACTAAACTGGACCGTCAAATGGGAAAGGAATGTCGTGCTGTTCACTGTGATTCTAAATTAATCCGTAATTAATCGAATACAAATAACAACGGTAGGTATGACAAAGTATTTAAAAACAAAAAAAGAACCTTTTACATTATGGCGTCTAATAATCTTTGATTGGCTGCCATTATCACTGGACGGCTTGGTGTTCCTGCGTTTGCAAATCCCTGTCGACGAAGGCCAGGTATATTTTCTGAGTCGTACAGTATCTGGGCTCCGTTTAAACTTTCGCCACTTAGTAAGTAACTTCGCACCATTTCATAGCACGCACGACGCGGCGACGGCCAAACAAGCTATACAAAACCAGTTTATGCGGATCTCTCGTTGTATATGAAATCTATACAAATCGAGGCCAAGTTTTACTGGTAATGCACAGCTTCATGTGCTGCCGTGTGTACTCGCGATTTGGGGCGCGCGGGCGGCGGCACAGCTCCCGGGAATACGCGGGTAGCGGCGGCGGCGCGGCACACAGGAACACGGAACACGAAAATAATGCGCTTACGTCGCTTAAGGGCGCGAGACAATGACTAGAGAGAGATGACACATTCCTGCGCTAGCACCGACTACCCCTCTCCTTTCACAGTACCGCACCACCCGCTCGTTTTATTTACGCGTTATTTGGTCATCATACAAAATTGAAATTCCGGATAGAATCATATTTTATTTTGAAAATTTTACATACCTAATTTTTTTAAATGGTGTCTTTGAAAGATACCTAATTCCTAGAAAAACTTCCTGTATAAGTAATTAGAAGGGTCGCAGGTCTTTCGGCCTCGTTTAGGGTCTTTTTACACCCATTATAGGTACAAGTATTTATTCAGTCTCTGGGGTGGTAATGCCCGTGTGATTCTTCTTGTCTTGCAGATGTCCTTACACGCAGCAGGCCATAAAGTGGACACACTTTTCAATATAACAACTATGTTTTCAGATAATGCTCAGGGAACTCAGCGAGGACGAATGCAATACTGCTTTCTCCGACGATACCGAACAGTTCGATCACGAGACACAGATATGCTATGCCAGTGAAATCTTCAACGGAGGAGTATCTGTTTGCTTGGTACTTATTCTATTCGATTACTATTTTTAGCGTCATATAGCGAACTGTGCTCGGAGTGTTCTTAATGTCTGGTAGTTATGGTCGCAAGGGTGATCATCATCGGCCAAGTTATTTTCCCACTGTGTTGAGTGAGGTTGGCTTCGAGGCTAACCGGTTGCAGCCGAATACCAGCATTTTACATAGAGCGACTGCCTATCTGACCACCCTGACACAGTTACTCTGTAACACGACACCACTGGTAAGACTGATTACAAGACTCGATTTTAAACGTTTTTATATACGGAAAGTGGCCTTCAGGTATTTTAGTGCAGAATAATTATTAGGATATATGTTTTTAAACTGACATGGCCACTAACATTATCATTAACAGAGAAAACGGGACATTTACCATGTTTACTATTTGTTTTGAGTTCCCGATATTTCGGCGCTGTTGCAAGCACCATGAGCAGACAAATCGGTCTACCCTCTTCCATGTACGTTTTTTTTGCATTCGGTACCGCTACCACCATGGACTTAGTATAATGGCTACCACTGTCACACACAACTCGATTCTGTTCCCGACACACGAAACTCACTGTGTCCGCTCGCGAATTGCGTAAAAACCGAAAAAGTTTGCGAGCGAACCGGAAATATCCCGTTTTCGGAGTTAATATAATTATGAGGAGCCTACGTCCAGCAGTGAATCGGAAAGGTCTGTCTAAGCTCGTTGAGGATAGCGTGTCCATAGCTATGTTCCAGTCTGAGAAATGTTGTCAAGCTATTTTGAAATATAATGGCAATAACAAATTTTCAAACAATGTGCAATGACGATGTTTGGAACTGCCTGTGCTAGCGCCAGTAGTTTCACAGTTTCTATCATCATTGGGCAGGCATTCGATACTATTTATGCTCACGGTCTCGGTCCGCATCCCGTGCCACTGGCTGGAGGCCTTACACTCAAGGGACCCACAGGATAGTCCGGTTAAGCAGACGACGACCTCATAGGTTGACCTGCGAGATGCCATGATAAAAAAAACCACATCCCCTTAGTTTGAATTTGTGAATAACTAGTTTTCAATTCAAAATAATGTTTCCAGTTGGCGATTGAAAATCCTTTATTGATTACCACACAATATTCAAGCTGTGTGCACACCGCTGTAGGACTTCCTACGGATATTATTATTTTCAACGAAGGATATATGCAAAAGTGTACCAGGGTTTCACACTTCGTACCTTGGATTGAGAGCATCGTTTGGCCTGACGAGGCTTGAGCGTAACGAAAATTTGGAATTCTAGTTCAGCCTCTGGCAAAACTTGGAGAAGAAGACACGATTTTTTTAAAGCCCATAGTGCTTTTTTCGTGTAATTAGTGCCTAACTTGGTCTCAGAGTGTATAATTATGTATATTCTTATTGTAACTTTCGTGATTCTAAGATTTCTCCTACTTTGTCTGTTTTTACTCGTAGGTACCTGTAATTGTCGAATTGTACCTCTAATTGTGTTACATAATAAGATACAATTGTTATCCTTAAAAAATCGTGGATCAAACGAAACAGGGCGATAGTTGGGGCTATCAGGGTAATTTTTTGATAGTACATTTCTTTTTTACAGTAATTATCAAAAGTATAAAATAATTTTTACACGACATAAAAGATATTGAAAAAAGTGCCAATACCCATAAATCATGGTACCCACTGTCATAAAAACACTTTTGTAATGATTATACATTTCCTATAAGCAACTAAACACCATTTATTGTTTTAAAATAGACATTTTACTTTAATTCCCTATTTATTACAAATATTGATTTTTTCCTTAAAATAACACTCAAATAGTCATCACATTTAAGGAGGTCAAGTTAGGGCTCGGCCACACACATATTTTTTACTGTAAATAACCCCAACTATCGCTCTGTTTTGTTTCATCCACGAATGTTGACCCACCCTGTATGTTATAGCTGTTGGTTCTCCTATTAATAAATAAATGAACTCTTTTTGCAAGAAAGTAAAATGTATTTTTTTTAAGAAATATTTTTTAACACACCTACCCTTCGAAATGTGAATTTGATCTTTTCAGAACCTCTGACAGACTTCCAGACTGGCAGCAAGTATCAAAATTACCTAAAAAAAATCTCTTCACCCCAATCATTGAAGAATCCATTTAAAAATCTATGTCAGACACATACCTGTCTACATAGTATTGTATCGCCCATGTTCACTAACACGACACTAAACCAATTTCTAATTAAAATCATGCTGTAGGATTATCAACTTTCAGCGCCGTGTGGAGCGTTGAAAATCCATCAGCCCGCAACAGGCGAATATCTCAAATGGAAGTATTCTTCACAAAGCACACTTATTAATGCGTGCGGCGAAATACAGAACTAACATGAAATGTACAGTATTTAACATCTTTGGTTAATAAGTGGCGCCACCATTACACGCACGAAACACTTTGTGGGTGGGTATTGATCTGGAATTACCGACGCGACACAGGTCAATTATTAAAAGTTAAGGGCATTACATTGCTCGATGACCTTGATGATTTGACCCCTGTGCTGGTTTTTGTTTATTTGGCGCCCCTACCGGCAAACGACCATTACTACAATAAAGATTAAGCAAGAACACAGATGTGTCGCACTGTTGTCATCGTTTTTGCCTAATTTATTCGTTCTCTGAGAGACTTGAATACATTTTGTTCCAATTTATATTTATTTTGAGATAAATTATACAGTTTGACTAATGAGCTAGCATTTCATCAGTTATTTTACTGAGCACGGGTATCCCTACTTGATACATTCTGAAAGTCTGATGATGACTAGGTAAGTGCTTATCGGTTCTCAGTAACAGAAATAGTTACAATGATATAGCTTTCAACTTTAATGTAATTGACCACGGGTGCTTCTACATTTCACATTCTGAAGGTCTGATGATGACCTTTATGATTGAGATTTACACCTTATAGTTTTACAAGATCAAATTTTGATAGCGAAACTTCACATGCATGATGGGTATCGCCAGATAATTTAACTTGACTGTGTATTACATCGTGTAGAAATAAAGTTGGATGTCTGATGATGAGCGTAATAAATAAAATGTAGCTTTGTTTTAATGTTGCCACGCTCTGATAAGAACAAAATGTTTCCATTCACAAAAAAGTAATTAAATTTCAAATATCTTGAACAGGTCGGTTGGTCGTTTATTGGAATTGGTGTTGGTGTTAATGGTGCATGTAGACTTTCTTGAAGTAAGCACCGCACACATTCTTATCTCCGCTGCGTGGAATCGTTTTTCATCCATATTTTTCACAGCCCAGCATTCTGATCCATACAGTACGACAGGTGTAATCACGGACTTGTATACTTTCCCCTTTAATTGAGAGGCATCCGTGAGTCGTAAGTTGCTGTTCCAGTGACCTGTCGCCATTTCCATCCATCTGAGTTGATCAGGTGCGTTACGTCCCGGTCTACTTTACTATCCCCTTGGACAAGCGATCCGAGATACTGGAAGTCGAAGCAGATCGGTATGGGCGTTTCGGCAAGAGTTAAAGGCACTAGACTAGAGAGACCTACGAAATCGCAAAACAAGTATTCCGTTTCGGTTCTACTCAATTGCAGACCAACATTCTCTACTACAGTCATTGCCATCACACCTCCAATCTGCTCTGGACCTCTTGGCCGCTCTTAGCAAACAGCAAAATGTCATCGGCGAACAGCACCAGGGTGCCTCTTCCTGGATGTCCGACGCGAGAGCGTTCATTATCACGAGGAAGAAGTAAGGGAGGAAGAGCTAAGGGATGAGAGCCTCCTCGTAGCGCGATTGGCGGCGGCGATCTCTCGCGTCCGGCCTTGGTTCAAGCCCTGGTCCGGAGCGAGCGAGAATGGGAAGCCGTCACCTCCTTCTGCGAAGCAGTCATGCTAGAGAAGGAGGTGGCGGAACGTGAGAGGGAAAGAGCCTTACGTCCTAGCCGCCGCGGGAAACGCCCCGGGCACCGGGGGTCACGTGGTCGCTCCCGGCCACCGTAGGCGAGGGCCTGTGGACGGTGAGTAATGGGCTAGATCGCCGTCCGGCCGTCTTTTGACGACAGGCTGTGTCGACGGTGCGTTCGTATTCCACACGCGCCTCAAAGAGATGTCAGCAACAATGAAGGGGTCCACAAGGGCCGATGCCTACCAGGGCTGCGGGACTGTTCGAAAGAGATGCCGCGGCCCTGGACCACAAAGGGCAAAGAAGGAACATGGATAGGTTTTAGTCAGTAGAAGTCTGACACTCCCTTCCGCTCCGTCCAGAGCGGGGGGAGGGTCATTTGAAGATTTCCGAACCGAACAAAAAAAAAGGGTTGAGAGCCGACCCTTGGTGCAAGCCGAAAGCCACATTGAAGCTGCCGGGTATTGCCGGCTATAGACCGGACTTAAATTGGATACTGCATCGACTGTACATCGCACGGATCAACTGCACATACTTCCCTCACGGTACCTCACGATGTACCCAGTCGTATGCCTTTTCGAGGTCTACAAAAACCATGTGCAAATTTTTATGTGCAAAATGGGTAGTCGCCTATCCACAGACCAACCTAGGTAAGCACGGCTTAACCTAAAGATCGATCCGAGTGGCTGTTATTATTTAGCCACGAGCTCCTTTCATACTATGTGACATTAGCTCTATTCCTCTACTCTATAATTGTTGCACTCCACCACATCACCTTTGTTTTTAAAAATGGGCACCAGCTAACAGTTACACCAGTCGTCAGGAATCGTTTCTTCCGGCAACAGTTTACTGAAGAATAAAGCTAACCACGTCCATCCGTCCATCAGAAATAACTTCCATACTTCTACCGGTATTCCGTCCGGTCCTAATGCCTTACCATTCTTAATTCCATTTCCTGCAATCCTCACTTCATCCAAACTAACCTTTCTCACTAGTCCCTCATTCGCTGGTTTATTTTCAAGCACACCACTCCAGTCATTCTCCTCATTCATCACTCTTTCAAAGTAACCCTTCCACCTACCCTTAATTTTCTCACAATCCGAAATACCCATTCCAGTTTCGTCTTTTACGCATTTAACCTGATATACATCCTTCGCCTTTCTCTCTCTAGCTCTAGCAAGCCGGTAAAGGTGTTTTTGGCCTGCTGGACTATCCAGTGTATCATAGAGCTGTCTTCGTTGTAGGTCGAATGTTCCCTTAGTCGCCTTTTATTAATGGGGTGGTCGTATTCTTTAATTCCAGGACCACACGGAATTGCCTGTAATATACAGGATGGAATTTGACAACCTCACCGGGAGGGAAAGTACTCTAAATACCGGAGATATCAAATTTTACTCATAGGGAAACATTACTTAATTTTTCAAAAGATACAAATCTGTTTTAAAGATTTTCGAAAATTCGCTTGCCACACTCGGGAGTCGAACCGACAAAAATTCGAAAAAATAACATCCTGTACTTGTATGAGATGAATCGATCATTTATGGATGCCAAATATGCCAGAAATCGGTCCAGCCGTTTCGGAGATTAGCCGGCACAAACAGAAAGACAGACAGATAGACCGACAGAAAGACAAAAATTAAAAAAAAATGTGTTTTTGTTATAAGTGCCGGATATATTTGCATATGCATTCAGTAAAAAGCTGTTATTTTGATATTACAAACAGACATTTCAATTTGATTTATTTGTATAGAAGTGTTGATTTAGGCATAGCTGTCACTTGTCAGGCTTACTCTATGATAGGTTCAAACAACAAAACGAAATTACAAACTACTTTAAATATATTTTATAAACGTATTTTCTATTCTTATTTTACGAAATATTAATAACTGTACTATTTACAATATTATTTCATTCAGAAATCATTAAAAACGTGCAGTTTTGAATTTTATTTGGAAAAAATAACACGCGTACGTCCACCCGTCACAAGAGCCGTCAAGGCACTGACGTATCGCGGTCCCGAGCATGCGTCACAGGGCTTGCTCCGCACATTTCGCGAAATTTCGGTTTTTATTTATTATTTAAAAATATTAAAAGAAATTACAAAAAAAAACAATACAGATTGTTAAGTATATCATTACGTATTTGTTGTTACAAAATTCATGCCGATCTATTCAGGCGTTACAGAGATAATTTACAATTAAGGTTGAAAAAGGACCTATTTTCTACGATTAACCAAAAAAAATTGAGAAGGTTTAATAAAATTTTAAACAATACAATTTATTTGTGATGAACTTAACTATAACATATATTTTTTACACGGAAAACGTACGAAGGGATTCATCAATAAATTTCTTTGAACATACGCTGTTTTTGGGATTTGAGCCATGTAATGCCCTTAACGTCCTGTCGTCTTATGACGACAGGCCGTGTTGACGACGCGTTCGTTTGCCACGCGCGCCTCAAAGAGAAGTCAGCGACCATGTAGGGGTTTTAGTCAGTACAAGTCTGACACTCCCTTCCGCTCCGCCCAGAGCGGGGGGGGAGGCGGGTCATTTGATGATTTCCCATCCTAAAAAAAAAAAAAAAAGCTGCAAAGCAATATATGTAGGTGATTTTTTCCTTCCTTTGGAGAATGTAAAAAATATGGAACAGTGAATGGTAGATAGAGATAGAGTATACTTGTCCTTTTTAAACTTAATTTATCATATTCTCATTTAGGTCATCATCTGCCTTTTCCTAACTATTTTGTGGTCGTCTTCCGGTCTAACCGAGTGCAGCTAAATACCCGTTTTTTACATGCATGGTTATTGGCGGAGGTAACAAACATAATGTACAAAAACAAAAATAATGTAATAATGTAAAAAACAAAATGAATGTATGTATGTATGTGTGTATGTGTATGTGTGTGTTGTAATGTGTGTGTGTATGTATGTGTGTGTGTATGTGTGTATGTGTTATGTGTGTCATAATGTTTTTCTTTAACTTGACAGACCCCAACTAGACGAGCAGCATGTTCTACTTGTCTCTGATTACAACTGACATAAGAACTACTAATATGGTCGACTAAGTCATCACCCCACTGCCATGGTACACTACAGTCTTCATGGTCAAACTGGAGCCTGAAGACCACCAGTCGAACAACTTCTTGGAGCTGCAGCTGCTGTTTCACGTCCTACCATTTCGTAACATGATCAACCGAGCAAACATCGGGGTGTAAGTGGCTCTACCAACACCTTCTGAGCCGAAGTCAACCTCACCTGCCCGCGGTGCACCCTGCTGCCAACAAACGAGGCTCTGGCCGATCCCTGGTCATCTCTGAGGTGGGGAGATCAGGGGTTACTCTGTTTTGTATAATCACATGGGTAATTTATTTACGTTAATAACTTTAGCAACTTAAGAGAAATAAATGACTATCGCATTAGGAAATATAACTTTATAACATAACGCTTGTAATCCCCGAATGGTCAGGAAGAGGTGTACCTAATATTACTTCATAATAATAATAAAATTTGTAATTAAGTATCAATTTGTCACAATATCTCCGGGTGTTCTCGTCTGGCTAACTGAGAGTACTTGCATAGACACAACCTTGTAGCCAGGATTATCCATCAGCAACTTGCTCTAAAATACAGTCTTGTGGAATCGGAAGTGCCGTACTATAGGTATGTGCCCGACCCACGAAAATGGCAGTATCACATTGTACTGGGATAGATCCATCATCACTGACAGGACTCTTGTAGCCAATAAGCCTGATACACTGGTGGTAGATCGATCAAAGCGGCGCGCAATGATTGTTGCCGTAACGGTCCCACATGATGAGAACCTCGTGAAAGCCTAGAAAGATAAGCTAATCAAGTATCTTGACTTGGCTCGTGAGGTTGTCGACATGTGGGATATGGACTCAGCGATCATTGTGCCGATAGTTGTATCAGCCCATGGCTTAATTGCCAAGAGCCTCAACCAATACCTGAGGAGGCTCTCGTTAGGCAACTGGATCAAGGGCTTGATTCAGAATGCGGTACTCCTGGACACGGCTCGTATTGTTAGGAGGTTCCTCTCTCTGGAGCCCTGACCGCCGGTAGCTTGGACCCTGTTCCCGATACCGGTGGGCTACAATTTTTTTCATATTTTTTAATGGTTTTTTTATATTGTTTTTTGTAAGGAATATTTAAAAATGTAATTATGTATATAAATAAATAAAGGAAATAATAAAATTTGTAACATAATGTGTACTTACTTACTTTGCCAAACCGAAACACAGTCACCGTTTTAGTCCGAAATTACCCCACGAGAACGTTTTAATTATCGACTTATGACACTCGGGGGTAATATAGCTTCCCATTAGTGAAAGAATTATCGGAATCCGATCAGCAGTTCCGAAGATTACCCCTTACATAAGACAAATACCTGTGAAATTACTTTTGTACGATGACAATTCAACATCAATTTAAAAAAAAGACTGTCGCTGCGCCCCACAAGGGTAGTTTGGGGGCGTCCATAAATTACGTGAGATGTTTAAGGGGGGGAGGGGGTCGAGTCAAATCTCATCTAATCTTACGTTGGAGAGAGGGGGGGTCTCGGCAAATATCACGCAATTTTTTTTCTGATTGAAACAAAAAAAAATTATACTATTTTGGTCCATTTAATCCAGATTATACATGCAATTCCGAACTATAAAGAGCATGACGGAAAGTCATTTGCTCCATTTCTATTACGCCACTGCCTACCCATTCAACTGCTGAATGCCTTCATCAGCAAGCACGCCTTATGATCTCTATTGCCCAAGTGTACGTGATGATTTAGAGAAAAGATGCTGCAGTACATGCGGTATTTATTTTGCATCTATCACAAGAGCTGCAGAGCACAGGCGAGGAGCCCACATTGCACCAGCTAAGCAAGCGCGTATGTTCCGCAAAGTCCGACCCTCACAGATTGTCACAAGACGAGCTAATGAGTTACTGTGCGCAAGCGCCAACGGCTTAGAGTGGCTAGATCAGAACGAAGTTGAAGGAGCAGATGATTTTACTGAAAATCAGATGGACATGTTGGTTCCAATAGTCTCTCTTGAGACCGCGCATGATTCTCCATGGACGGAATTAGAGTAGATATTCTTTTTTTTTAATCACAGTAGTCACGATTTAAGTATTCTATTGTTAAATTTTTATTACACAATAAAAGTACGAAGTAATTTTTTTTTTCTTTTTACAATAACAATTCAACGCGTTTACATAAGAAACCCACATTTTGAAAAATCTCACGTGAGATTGGGGGATGGGGGAGGGGGTTGAATAAAATCTCACGACATCTCACCGGAAGGGGAGGGAGGGACAGAAAATTTAAAAAAACACCTCACGTAATTTATGGACGCCCCCTTTCCAACTTCTCCCAAATTTTGATAAGATCATACCTATTTATCTGAAGTTAATCGCAATCTAATCGATGCCAACGCCATCTAGTTAATCGAAGGGTGAACTCGTGAAACATTTTTCTTGAAATATTTCGTATGGAATATTGAATAGTAAACAACCGGCAGGTTATTCGATTACTAGTGTCTACTACCAACAGTTTTTATTTCAATTAGAAACACACAAGCAACCTTATTGCTATGAAGAAAAAGTCACAGTTTGACTACTATTTGACTGCGATGCAAGATTAGAGGTCTAAATAACTTTGAGAGGACTGCACGACCTCTTGACGTAGGTCCAGATGTACTGATGTAGAAAATATTGTAAACTAAGGTGGTCCCACGCTGGGCGCCAAAAATTTTTTTTTTTACAGACATAATATTAAAATAAGTTGTTGGTTATTCTTATTTATTCGTTTTTATTTATTTATTTCGTAAAAAAACTTTCAATTCTGATAATTATTGGTGCTTAATGTAGTAAGAGCTTATTGTGTGAAAAAGACAAAAGTATCTCTACTCTTTCTTACTTAAACGATTATCTGGAAATAACTTCGAAACTATGTATAATACTGACATTTTTATCGCCGTTTTGTGGAAAAATAAGGAACTAAATTGAAATGTACTGATTTTGATATTTTCATCCCTAACCTTGACAAGCAGCGCCACCTTTACATACACAAGTCTTTGTCAGTCTACATACCTATCTAGTATTCTATCACCAGTGTTTACTAACACTACATTACTGCACACCTAAGTAGAATTTTTAACTTTCAGCACCGAGACGAGCGTTGGAAGTCCAACAACTCGCGACCGGCGTATATCTCACATCGAAGTATTGCTCAAAAGACACATTTATTAATGCAAGTGGCGAAAAACAGAACTAAAACCAAATGTACTGAAATCAACAGCTTTGCTTAACGAGTGGCGCCGCCATTACACACGCAAAAGCCTTTGTCGGTCTGTATTGATCGTGAATTCGACGACGGTGACAATTCGAAATGCCGTAAGTGACATTGAAAGTGTTCTTGTATTTTCGAAGCGCATCTTAGGACCGTTAGTTGAAAATACAACAGCCTGCTCAGTAATCATTACGTCATTTCATATTTTCACTATCGTTCTGACCTGCGCAGTGTAGTTAGCTCGTTCTAGACTAGACTTCCTTTGTCTGGCTGGGCCAGTTCACCGGCCGCCCTCGGTCGTGCGGTTGCTGCACGACGGACTGACGATGGTGGCCGGTGGACTGGATGTTTGCTACAGTTGGTCCTGGTTGCCTCTACCGTATCTGAGGTCCGGTAGACTGCAGCCCTAACAACAGGTGAGTGTTTTTTTAAAATTGGTCTTCGTGTCGCTGGCCTTACAGTATTTTTTGTTGGCTCGTAACTTCTCCACTACCACGGCGTCGTCCGTGGCAGCGCAGAGGTCATGGCTGCAGAAGAAGGTCATGATTGTAGCTACATGTTTGGCTCAGAGGACAGGACAGGCGGTGGAGCATAGTTTGCGACACAGCTTTACATTTACATCCTTCTGCCGTTCTGTCGAGGTAGGAAATAAGAATCACGAAAATCCGTGTGATAGGAGAAGCACAAGACAGGTTGATGTGGCACCGTTTGGGGACCTATGTCTAGCTATGGACGTTTTTCTTGATGATTATGACGTTTTTTTACTCCAAAAGCCACTAGTAAGTGCCTGCAATATCAATGTCTTAGAAGTTTCCATTCTGTTTCAGTTAAGATGCCTAGTGGGCGAACTTCCTGCCGGGTTTGCATGCATTGTGGTGGTACGCATGCTGATCTGACCGAGACTTCGCCCAACAGGACGTAAAGTAAGCGTTTGTGTATTGTTTTTCTATTCAGTTTATTGAGGCCTAAATATTCTCCAATAGAAACTGACAGAATGCCGATGGCTAGTTATTACAGTCGCCTTCCTACAATACTAAACTACTAATACTATTAATACTTGTCCTTTTTAAAATCTTTGAACATAGTGCTACGGTGGAACAACTGTTTGTCATATTCTCACTTAGGTCATCATCTGCCTAGCCTTTTCCCAACCACGTTGTGGTCGTCTTCCAGTTTAACGGAGTTCAGCTAAATACCAGTTTTTTACATGCATGCATATTTGCAGAGGTGCTAACATAATGTTTTTTCTTTAACGTTACAGATCCCAAATAGACGGGCAGCATTATTCACTTGTCTCGGATTGCAACTGACATAAGAGTGTTGCATATGATCGGTTCGCAGTCGGGTCAAGTCATCGCCACTGCCATGGTACACTACAGTCTTCATGGTAAAGCTGTAGCCTGAAGACCGAAGTATTACCAGTCAAACCACATCTCGGGAACTGCAGCTGCTGGTAGGACGTGAAGTCCTACCATCTCGTAATATGATCAACCGAGCAAACATCGGGGTGTAAGTGGCTCTACCAACACCTTCTGAGCCGAAGTCAACCTCACCTGCCCGCGGTGCACCCTGCTGCCAACAAACGAGGCTCTGGCCGATCCCTGGTCTTCTCTGAGGTGGGGAGAACAGGGGTTACTCTCACTACACATAAGTTAACTTAATAATCTGCACTTGAATCATGTAATCGGCTAGGGTAAGTTCTTTAGAAACTTTAGAGAAATAAATGACTATCGCATCAGGAAATATTATATCATATTAATAATAATGAATTGTGTAACCAAATGCATCGTTTTATTTTGTAAAACCCAAACATTCTTTATACCATGGGGCTCGTGGCTAGTTCCTGAGTCGCCTAGGTGAGTCATCATTCTCCTGCCCTTATCCTAATCTAATATGTATTTGCAGTTGACGCAGCATGTCTTCTTCTTCCATATTGCTCTATTAGTCCTCTCAGCGGTCACCTCCTTTCTAGCCATAAGTGACCATAAGTTACTCGCGATCACCCACTAAGCAAGCACGTAGTACTTTGCTCGACCGCTACGTACTTCTCAAGTATCTACGCGCTTCACTGGACGGGTCCCTTTATCAGTTGCTCTTAACATTTACTTCATTTTCAAAGTTCAAAGTCAACTGTGATGAAGCGTGCCGGCTGCAACCCTGACTTCCATGATGGCGTTCAATGTTCCTAATGCAATCAGGACCTCGATTTTGGTTGAGGTAGCATGAGAACTGCCTTTTGTGGAGATGATAAGCTAGGAGCAACAAACACTGCGCTACCGTGCTTCTGGTGACAGATGTCGACGGCAAATGACAACAGTCCAGGAATGTGGGGTCTGCTTTGAGTGGAATCCCGACAGGATGAACTGATAAGATGTTACAATGCGTATTCAGCTGCATCCCGTTACACTGACACGCGGCCTCAACGTTGGGAATAGGCTAAACAGATGATGATCTGATCGTTGGAAGTAAACCTTCGGTGATATTTTTTATTTAGTGGCAAGAATACTACATAACTGCTTCTTATATCACACATCCAAGTATTGATCGTGAACTGCGCAGTGTATCTAGCACTGTTCTAGACTAGACTTGTTTGGGCAATGCCGCAGTGCGCCACCCGCCGTCTGGCGTGCGTGACGAGTTCTTGCTTCCAGACGCGACCGGGACTCTGGGCTCTGGAGCCCTACTGCTGAATACACAAGGATTATTAAGGTAGATGTTGCTAACCATTTATTAGTACATAAATCCTTACTGCCTTACTCCTTACATTATAAATGCGAAAGAAAGTTTGTTTGTTACCTTTTCACGCCTAAACCACTGAATCGATCATCGTGAAATTTTGCATATACGTTTTCAGGTGTACAGAAACGGACTTAGGCTACTTTTAATCCCGAAAAAAGTTCTGTACCCGAAGAAAACAACAATAGCGTTCTTATGAAAATAGATGGCGCCACGTGTCTTTCGAATCATGATTGAATTATATTATTACAAGTAGAGTACAACCCGAATTGATTGTCGCGGAGCCGCGGTCAAAAGCTAGTGCAAAAGACAAGAGGCATTTTTGAAGCCTGTGGATGTGGGAGGCAAAGAACCGGGAGGTGTGGCATAAGAAAGGCGAGGCCTATTCCGAAAATTTAAAAAAAAGTAGTTTATGCCCGCGGTTTTACTCGGGTATTGTCCTATGGAATCGTAATACCGGAATAAAAAGCACCATATGTGTTAATCCAGGTTATAATAATATCTGTGTGCCAAATTTCATCCCAATCTGTTTCGTAGTTTTTGCGTTAAAGTGTAAAAAACATCCATCCATCCTCACTGACATTGCATTTTAATAGTAACTAGGAAGAATTAATATATTTGGAGAAATCATGAAGAAAAGTGTCAAAACATGTAATAGCTCGCGACCTACGGGTTGTAGGTCGACCACTCAAACCCAATCCAGGTACTTTGTGTAGCTTACATTATTTCATCACCGCTGCTCTCAAAACGGTAAAGGATAATCATAAGGAAAAAATATCCTGATCAATTCAAGACATTTTTGACAAGCTTGCGTGGTGGATTATGGTTGACTCCCTCTCTTAAAGGAGACCTGTCGCAGCAGTAGAACATTGTAGGCTGATGACTGATTATACAAAAATCCTAATTATCATTTTATGTTCATTTTTAGGTCTCAGGCGGAGCTACCTCATCCATTCGTCTCTGAAAGCGGCGATGTCTTCAATGCTCTCATCATCATCAGCCATGCAGCATTACTGGCCTTCTAATTTGTCCTTCGAGTACCAGGATACCAGACTTGGCAGCCTTGCATATCCCGAGTTGTAAAAGAAGGTACCTATGTGTTTTAGTTTCACTTTTTTGTTGTAAACGTTGCTGATTTTGCCAATTATTAGAACTATGTTTCACTTGTCATGGTGATAGGGATTTAAAAAAATTACCGAACCAGCAGTATGCAGCGCAGGATAGAAATGGGGGTTAACTGTGGAGAAACTTTGGATAGATACATACAATATACTTTATTGTATAAGGCAGCTCTTTTATAATGTTGCTTATGCTTTGGTTACAATGACGGTCCTGTCGTAATGACGTGGTGACATCATTGTAACGTTGTGAGATACCCCAACTGTCAATTGAACATTGATAGATCTAGTCGTTTCCCAAGGCTGAAAGATTATATTACGATAAGAGAACGCACTTTGTTTTCTGCCAAGGCGTGTCTATTACACACATACACACATGTATTGTGTAATGTGTGTGTGTTTCTGAGTAATATGTGTGTGTATTTGTAATGTGTGTGTGTATGTATGTAATATAAACGCCCGCCACAGACACATTTTACACACATTACACATTATTTTTTTCTTTTTTCAGGTCCTTGGATGACGAGTGCTCGTCGCACACAGTCTTCGATTGATGCTGCATCAGCCTGGATTTACAACCAAATCGTCCTACCACGGATGGGGTGTAAGTGGCACTACCACCACCTGCAGAGCCAAAGCCAACCCACCTCCGCGGTGCACCCTGCTGCAACACCAACGAGGCTCTGACAAACCTTTCATTGCTCTCCTACCTACCTACGCTATTTTGTAAGAATTCTCACAGGACATAGTCTGAGACCAACATTTATAAAATTAAAAAATCTGTATATTTTTACCTTTTGTTCACAAAATGAATAAATGAATTTGAATTTAAATCGGTTTTTGGAGACCAGGGTTTGGCAAATAGTTGTTAAGAATTGTGTTAGTACAGTAAGTTTTTAACTTTATTTAAAAAAAAAGTATTAAAACATTTATTGCAGTTCATCTATACATACATACATTTAACACACTTGTACTTGACGAACTGCCTAGGTGTACTAAATATAATAAAAACTGTGTAGCTATGTGTGTACGTGTAATTAATAAGTTACCAAAGACACTGAAAGAATAAAATTGTAGACTATTTAAATTTAAATTGTACAATTGGTTGAATGAAAATAATTTCTATAGTATTAAGGATTTCCTAGAACACTAATATTAGCAACATGCAACACTTGCATCTTGCACTTGCTTGTGCTTAACAATTTTGTATGCTTTATTTTTAAGCTAAACATGTATGATCTCATTTTTATGTAAGACCTTTTTATACCGTGTTTTAAGCAAATAAATATATTATTATATTATTAACATTTTAGGTATAGGACAGGTAATATAAGTTAGGTTAAGTAACTTCTTTTTATTTGAAAAAACCCTATTCATTCATCCTTAGGCCAAGACTTTTCCCAACTATGTTGACGTCAGCATCCATAATCCGTCTAACCATATGGAACTGAATCCCAGTATTTAACATGGATTGACTGCTTATCTAACTCAGTAAATGGGTAACGCGATTGGCATTCTTTGGTCTATCTATGGAGATATCTCAATAGATACCAAAGAATGCCTGATGAAAGATGATGATATCATCATCTTCCTTCTCCGCCTTGTCCCATGTTACTTGGGGTCGGCGCAACACGTTTTTTCTTCCATTCTCCTCTGTCAACCGTCACGCTATCATTTACTCCTTTTTCTTTCATAGCATTCCTCACACAATCCATCCATCGTTTCTTTGGTCTTCCTCTCCGTCTCCATCAATATTAATAATTCTCCTGATCACATGTCCATACCAAGACAGCCGGTTCCCTTTCAACTTTTCTGTAACTGGCGCGACTTTTGAACTTCCTTTTCGTTCCCACTGCCAGCAGTGGGACGACCTAAGAAGGATGGCTGGGACAAATTGGTTGCGGACGAAGGAGGACAGAGTGTTGTGGCCAAACTAGCGAGAGGCGTATGTCCAACTGTGTACTGCGTTGAACGATATTTATGGGGTGAATGGAATGACTTAATGTAACGCACTAAAAACATTGGGCTGATTGATGGATTGAATTGTGTACTATAAACTATAGAACATGGAGGTATTAAAAAAAAAAACTTAAGAAAACGTTGGAACTTTGACCTCCAATTTCTCCGTAAGGAGGTTCCCAGTGTTTTCCAGGATAAAAAAAAAGAAATGACGGGGAGAACAAATACCTTTCGGCTTCGTTGAGGGTCTTTCTATGCCCATTAGTTTAATCAAACTGTTGTGAACAAAAAACAACATCTGTGTTTGGTCACTAGATGGCGCTATTTCTTAGTTGTCAATATTCAGCCAAAAATTTATAAAGTAAAACTAGTTATAATCTAATATTATTTGCAACGAAAGAAAGTTGAAACTTTAGAGTAACAAAAAATCTTTCCACAAAATATTATTGTGTGTTAATTTATAATTTGGTAATAATTGCTGCAGATTTGTGGTGTTGCAACATTATGATAATGATACCTAACTAGATCTATGGTAGAAATTGGGAATGTCGCAAGTGGCATTGGCCGTGCTATTACATTTTCACCCTTCAGCACTAAACTGAAGGTGCAAATCAGACCACACGCTCGAACTGCAGATCGTGACCTGCGCAGTGCAGCTACACTTTTCTAGACTAGACTTCCTGTGTGCAATGCCGCAGTGCGCCACTCGCCGTCTGCTGTGCATGGCGTGTTTGTGCTTTGAACTGCCAAAGGGGCTCCGGGCTCTGGAGCCCTACAACACCACGTCTCCAAGGATCTAATAATTATAAAGGTAAGCATTGATCTAATTCTTTTCTATTCCAAGTTTTTAGAACATTCCTGAAGGGTAAGGCAGAGACGGATTTTGCATTTTTCAATCCTGTTTAAGTCCCATGACATCGGGGGCAAGCGTTTTCCCATCAACCGAGAACATCTAAACTCCGAATTCTTGAAAAAATCTCGGTGGTACCCAATTAAAGGTTGTAACTTGAACAGTTGTCTGCAAATTAAATAATTATTTTGTCGTCATTTTCAGGTCCATGGTTGAGGAGCAGCTTCACCCGTTCCTCTCTTCTAGCAGCCATGGCTTCGATGCTGGTACTACGCTCCGCCAGTAGGACAACGGGCCCTGTAACCTTACTGCTCCGCGGAGGTACGTATTTAAATAAATACACACCATATAAAGGGTGTAACAAGACACTTAACGAAGACGAAAGCCACTTGTTCTCCCCGTCATTGCGATATTTTTTTTGGTTCTAGACCATACTTGGGAACCTTCTAGTTACGGAGATAACTATTAGGGGTCAAAGTTCCAACTTTTTCACAAGTTTTACTGTATAGATACTTGTTTTTAATAGATGATTTTTACTTTAAACATCTCCATGACCCCCGTACCATTCAATGCATCCATCAGCACAATGTTTTGAGTGCATTACATTGAGTTCTAACGTATAACGTGATTTTTCACTCCAAAAAAAATTCGGTTTCCAGCAATAATTTTTTGCGTAAAGTTACTTAGTTTGATGTATATAATGCTTGGTTGACGGCTTCGTGAAGGGTTCGTTTACACCTGTATGAAGACAAGCCTTTTTCTCATTGAGTAAGGCCGAAATTACAGATTGCCACCTGCTACGATCGTTAAGTCATGCTTTTTTTTTGTTTCCTTCACGTTCATACATCTGGTTGTGCGTACACCAGACCTTTTTGTAGATCATCACCAATGAACAGTAAAGTGTTCTAAGCTAACTTTATGTACACCCTCGTCATAGCGCATTTTAATAGGGTATTTTTTTTAGTGTGATAAATTTTGTATTACGTTAGGGCGCACTGTGACGCACTCAAAACATTGTGCTGATGGATGCATTGAATAGTAGGTATGGAGGCTTGGAGGTAAAGTTTTAACATAAAAAATTGTACTTATTTATTCAATTCATTTATTTGCAAAAACATGTGTAGATAATATACATGGTATGAGGCTTATTATTAGGTGTTACAAGGTACTCTTTGGCTCAACATGTTTGACCATGGCTGGTGTACACAAATTAGGTCGAAAGACCGTAAGATTTCAAAAAAAATAAATACAATGAATAATAATCAAAATCAATTAACATTAATAAAATAAAATTGGGTAAATAGTCATGCGAATCAAAATAAATAGAACAGATTCAAATAGTATAGTTTTAGAGCGATTTGTCATTTAAAAATTCATTGACATTATAGTAGGCTTTTTCTGTCAGTATTTTTTTTATTGTTTTCTTACACTGATCTGTATTTAGTATTTTTACACATTTAAGGATATTATTATAAATTATCGGCGCTCTGCATACAACGCTTTTATGCAGTAGCGCTGTCTTTGCTGGTTGAACACAAAGTTTACTATTATCCCCGCGATTTCGTATTTAAAAAAAAAAACTTGTGAGTATGTTGGAACTTTGCCCCCAATATCTCCGTTAGAAGGTTCCCAGGTATGGCCTAGAACAAAAAACATATCGCATTGACGGGGAGAACAAGTTCCTTTCGGCTTTGACCCATTATGTTATTTTCTTTTCAGGTCCCCATCTGACGAGTAGTATCACCGTATTCGTTCAACCCTCACTTCAAGTCAAGATCCAGTCTCACCCTTTATCGATGGGGTGTAAGTTGCTCGACCACCATCAGCAGAGCCGAAGTCAACCTCACCTGCCCGCGGTGCACCCTGCAATAGACTAACGAGGCTCTGGCGAACCCCTGGTCTCCTCGGAGATCAGATCTATAATGAAAACATTTAACTACATAACATTCACAATCTTAATCTAGAATTATAAACATATAACAGGTATTGTAAGAATAGGTAATATTTTTATACACGTTATTTATTAGTTTGTAAGGTTTAATATAAGTTAGCTTAGGTTATCTGTGTTTTTTATTTATTTATAAAACCTTATCACCCTATGATCATCATTATCTGACTAGCTACAAGTGTAAATTTACTTTCTGAGCGTCCGTATTTTGGTGAGGAGTAAAATAACACTGCTATAAACTGTTTTATACTTGACATTATATTCTGAAAGCTCACACAGAACAAAAAATAACAATTTTGCATAGGTAAATGGACGTAACGAAACACAACATAGCGAGATCTAAATTGACTACAATCGAGCGAAGGGTTCAACTTTTTGATTTATTGTTGCTCTCGCCATGATTTCGCTACTTATCCGAACAACAAGCTAGCCACTAGCCTCACAATAATTATGGTGTGGTCGGCTTCCAGTTGAACCGGTTCCAGTAAAATTTAATATTATTATTCAGCTAGAACATTTCTGATTTCCACAACCCATTTATTTATGCACATAACCCCTTGGCTAGAGTTGTTGTGAGACGTTCTGGCTTCTGACTACAAATGACAGCCAGGACCAACGGCTTAGGGTTGCGGTGACGCTTGGTTGTCGGCAGGTTGCCGAACCATAATTTTCTAGAGTAAGAAATAGAGCGGGAATACTATCGCACGCGGCAGCATCGACGATGCGGTTGGTAGCTCACTCTGTTTCTCTCTCTAGCTTATGACGGTTCTCAGAGGCAGAAAAGGTTAGGAGCAGGGAAATTATGTAATGGATGGTCACCCATCTATAGATTGACCATGGAAGCGCTCCTTGAACTTGATGTGTGGCTGTTGTTAGGGCGATAGAGCGTAGCGTATTGGGTATTAAGTTCAGCGACAGCATTCGCAATACCAGAATACGCTCCTAAACTGGAATTGCTGATGTGGGGAATAAGAGTGCTAGGTTGAAGTGGGATTGGGCGTGCCAGGTCTGACCGATGGGCAAGAGTCGTCGTGGGTGTCAGGAGACGGGCGTCGTCGCCGAGGGAGGCCTAGACAACGCTGTCGTGTCGACTTAGAGGCGTTTGAAAGATTGGCAGGAGGACATCGCACGGAGAGAAGAGTGGAAGGCTATGTGGGAGGCATTTGCCCAGCAGTGAGACAATAAATGCTAACAAAAAATGCAGTATTTGCTGCTTAAGATTTTTTTAGCGCTTGGAACAATCTGTACTAAAACTATATAACACAATATCAATCCCCGAATCCTCTGCGTGGAATATGCAAAGGCGTACCTATTAGTACACCCACATTTTGCCAGTTATGTTTAAGTCCCATGTAATAGGGGGCGAGCCTATTGCCATCAACCGGGCACGAATCCAAACTCCGTGGCTACTACTGAGAAATTCCTGATGGAAAACCCCAATATCACTATGCCCGACCCGAAAATTGAACCCAGGACCTCATGCTCAAACTAACATCTGGGTTTTTTATACATTTCACAAATGTTTGCCAACAGCGTCCCCCCGTTTCACTGTAGTTCAAGCGACAAGTGACCCCTTGCATCGCTGTCAAAATCAAATTGATCTTTATGCTCCTAGAAATAACGTTGTTGATTGAATGCATCACTGACGAAGTCTGTCTGTCTGTTTTGCTCTTTATTTTCTCGACGATAAGGTTGCTGTCGGTCTGCACAGCATCTATTAAAAAAAAACTGCATAGCTCACACGTCTAATCGATCGTGACCTGCGCAGTGCAGCTAGTCCTGTTCTAGACTAGACTTCCTTTGTGCAATGCCGCAGTGCGCCACCCGCCGTCTGCCGTGCATGACGAGTTGTTGCTTTGGACCGCCAGCGGGGCCCTAGGGCTTCGTGCTGGGTTTATAGTCATATAGTGTGGTGTGTTTGGAATTAAGGTAAGTGTTTAACATTTCCTCATGAGTAATTCTTATCTCGTTATTACCATACCAACTACACTAAGCTCGAACCCAGGCAGCCAATTTACTTTGTGTAATATTTTCACTACCCTACTTTAAAAACGGTGAAGGTTAAAAAAAAATAAAAAAAATACTGGGGATTATTTAAATTTAAAAAAACCCCAGCGCAACAAAGAAAAGTGAACAAATATTAATTTGAGAAGTGAATAAATAAAATGGCTGAGCCGGTTTTGATAAAACATCATCATCATCATTTCAGCCGAAAAGTCCACTGCTGGACATAGGCCTTTCCCAAGAAGGGGGGTTTTGCCATAATCGCCACGCTTGGCAGGCGGGTTGGCGATCGCAGTATGGTTGTTGTAGAATCAGAGAACGCTGCTGCCCATTCTCTGGTAAGTCCCTTAGTCGCCTCTTACGACACCCACGGGAAGATATGGGATGGTGCTATTCTTTACGTCCGGACACCATACAGAACTTAAAAAACATGTCTAAATTTAATTTAACATATATATCATGCCCTTTCATTTTATACCCCACCTGGGTATATTTGAAAATATTCTATTTTTCAAACCCCAAATCTAGTAAATGGCTACACCCATTTTGATAAAACATGTATAATTGTAATATACACATCATGCACTTTCATTTGATATCCCACTTGGGTATATCTGAAAATATTCGATTTTTCATACCCACTTTCATCCCCCATATTTAATAAATGGCTGCACCGATTTTGATAAAAAGTATCCAAGAACCATCGCCAAAAAACTAGCTTTCAAATAAAAAAAACTATGCAACATTAGTTTCAGTATATGCGAAACCTAAAACACGTGTCTAGTAAAAAAATCGGGGCGTTTATAGTAAAATATCGTTCTGGTAAGATTTTATGGCGACGGTGCAAGAGGGGCAGGGCGCGGGGGGTAACGTTGGGGGCGTTCCATCTGCAATGCAGTGGGACGCCATTTTGTTTCCCCAATGTTCTCTAAACACAGCGTAGGGATAGATCCATCGTAGGGGTATCTCTACTAGACACGAGTTATAGATATGAGGGTGACACTATAAACACAAACGCGAGAAACAACAATCAGTTATAAATAATTTGACGCCTTTGTAAGAAAGAAGCTCGAGTGTTTTTTTATTCGACCTTTTGGACACATTAATTTTTATCAACTACAGAAAGTGTATGTCAGCGTGCCTCTATTGCTGCGGGGCTGTTCGAAAGAGATACCGCGGCCCTGGAACATAAAGGGCAAAGAAGGAACATGGATGGGTTTTAGTCAGTACAAGTCTGACACTCCCTTCCGCTCCGCCCAGAGCGGGGGGGTCATTTGATGATTTCCCATCCTAAAAAAAAAAAAAAAAAAGCCGGACAATAAGCACACGTAAACTTTTTTTTTTCAGGTTCATTGTTTCTCAGCTGTAGAAGCCAGGTGACCTCCATACAGACTGAAAGTGGCGTGGGCTCTTGGCGGCCTCGAAGGTACCTTATAGTGCAGTTCAGTTATAAATTAAGATATAATAACAGCTGATAGGTATAAAGAGTAACTTTACATATTTATTTAGACTTCATGTACATAATCATTTCCTGACAAGATGGTCGTACATTGAGAAATGGAACTTTTTTGAGTAGGCGATTACATTTAATAATTGATATTAATTCAAATTTATTTATTGGCTTACACAACAGAGTACTGCCAGGTTTAACAGCGGTTTTCAAACTAGGCATAGCCTGTATCTTGGTGACCAAGACACAAAAAAAAAATACAATGCTACAGAGTATAAAACAAAGTCGCTTCCCGCTGTCTGTCTGTCCCTATGTATGCTTAGATCTTTAAAACGACGTAACGGATTTTGATGCGGATTTTTAATAGATAGAGTGATTCAAGAGGAAGGTTTATATGTATATATTGCACCCGTATGAAGCCGGGTCGGGTCGCTAGTAATTAATAACATTGAAAATAACTTAAATTAATAACCAAAATGTGATTACAGACAGAAAAATCAAATTAAGATAATTATAAACAAACTAATCATTTCTTTGTGCCTTTCAGTTCTTCGGCGGACACCAACTTGCTTCTCAAAACGGATATTTGCAGTAACTGCAAGAATAGAAGCCTACTTCTCGTCTGCTGTGCATGATGTCGTCGGTCCTTCGAGCAAACAGGGCCAAGCTCACCAGCAAACACGAGGTCAGTCTGACTACACTCTTTGGCAGCCTTGAACGACGCACACCACATTGCTCAGTATCACAAGGCCAGATTGAGTATCTCATAAAACATAACATAACATCACGCCTGTAATCTCCGAAGGGTTCGGCAGAAGTGTATCTAATAGTACATCCATATTTCGCCAGTTATGTTTAAGTCCCATGTAATAGTCGGCAAGCCATCAACCGGGCGCAAATACAGTCTCCGTGGCCGCCACTGAGAAATTCCTGATGGAAAATCCAATAACACTTTGCCTGACCCGGGAATCGAACCCAGGACTTCATGTTTAGCAGTCGTGCTTGCAACCACTAGACCAATGAGGCAGTCTTATTTAGGTATTTCTTATTATTACTGAACTCTTAAATGCTAAATAGCTTTTTTAATTAAGAAATTATTGATATAAAAAAAATGTGAGTGATACTAGACAGTTATTTCCACACCTGGCCAGTGTGGGAAAGAGATGGCTCTAGACGACCTGTATAGCTCTGTGTGAGACAGAGCTATACAGGTCATCTAGAGCACACTGGAATTACTCCTGGTTTATGACGTCATAGTCCCCTGAGAGGAGCTTGCATACTCGACTGCAGCGCCGCGGTGCACTCATCTGCATAATCTTCACAGGACGTGACAGATATGTCTAGAGTCTAGACAGAATCATCATTAAGTCTAGGCTCTAGACTTAAAAAGAGACTGTGACCTCTGAGTTTGCTTCGGCTGTTTCTTCTTAAAGTAGCAGAGCTCATCTAGTTTTGAAACATTTATAATAATTTTTGACGAGCTGGTGTTTGTAAAAAAACAAGTTACAAATACAACATTAGTTTTAGTATATGCGAAACCTGATACACATGTCTAGTATTTTTATGTAAAGAATCTATGTACAAAATTTCAAAACTGTATCATGAAAAATCACAAAGTTATAATCTTGTTCTGTTACCTAGTTGTCCGCACAAAAACGCGGTCACCACGAAGTGCGCGTCTCCTGCGTCGTCTTGAGCTCATTGATAATAATAATTTGGCAGTAGGTACCTAAATTATTACGATAGGTACTCAAAGTCACTCGGTATACAACTTTTAACTTTTTTAAATATTTATGGGAAAAAATATAACATGGTTTAAAAATTATTGGAATCGATTCAGTTACTTATTCTGAAAAAACTATATTTAGGTTGAGCATATACTGAAAATAATGTTGTATAAAATTCAGGATTAATTTTATCGTTTATCATCTTTAGGTAACCTTTATTTATATTAGAACGTCGGGCAAAAAAAAACTATTTCTATTCAACATTTTTATAAGAAATACTTCTCTATCTTTTCAGATCTCCGAAAGCTGTTCATCTAGCACTCTCTTCGATGACCTCACGTAACCATTCCTCGATGGGGTGTAAGTGGCTCTACCCACAACCTACAGAGCCAAAGTCAACCTCACCTGCCCGCGGTGCACCCTGCTGACAACCAACGAGGCTCTGGCGTGTCTCTGGTCTCCCCAAGTTGAAGGCGACATAGCTGAAGAGAAGCAGGGAAATTAACATCGGGAGTCCCAAAATATGAAGCCTGATTCTGGGGAACTAGAACATGGGACGATTCAAGCGGAGGGGGTCAAAGGAATCACTGATATACTTGGACCTCTGAACCTCCATCTCTTAAAGCAATATTGTGTTATTTTTTTATTTAACGTCACTACAGGGACACAAACTGGAGTAACATTAAAGCAATATTGCTGTATGCGGTGGAGATACAGGCCCTCACTTGAGTACGTCCCCTTACGTCCCCAATTTTTGGAGACATTTAATTTAATGTTTTTTTTTCCATTTTAGTGACGTTGAGGACGTTGGTAACTGTCCATACGTTGCGAAAGTAGTACAGTTTATTTACATATAGGATATTATATTTACAACTACGTCGGCGTTCGGATCTTTAGATATAATAATGTAACTATTAAGCAAATTTATACTTAGCATTTGTTAGCTCCAGCTATTTGTAAGTTAAGTTAAGATGTATATATGTAAATATTATTAAAAAAAAATGTAAATATCAGAAAGTGGTATCATTTGAAATTACACTATCCAGCAATGTTATAAATGAAATGGCTATCAAAGCATCTTTTGGCGATTCCATCATTTGGATTGCGTCGTTGTTCTTCGTTAACCATGAGGTTCGATTCCCAGGTCGAATAAACTTTTGTTAGGTTCATCCTTCAGGATTATTTCGGTCCACCGTGTCACCAAAAATGGCTGTCAGTAAGGTCAGTCAGTTCCACTACAATCGTGGTGAAGACCAGAAAAACTACAATAAAGGGTGTAAATAGACCCTTAACGAAGCCGAAAGGCACTTGTTCTCCCCGTTTTTGTAATCATTTTTTTGTTCTAGACCATACCTGGGAACCTTTTAGTTACGGAGATATTGGGGGTCAAAGTTCCAACTTTTTTTTTAAATACATGTTTTGAGTGTAAGATTTTTACTTTAAACATCTCCACGACCACCGTACTATTCAATGCATCCATCATTACAATGCTTTGACTGCGTTCCATCGAGTCTTACCGTAAAAGTTATTTAGATGTACAGAATGCTTGGTTGACGGCTTCGTGAAAGGTCTGTTTACACTCTGTAGACATACTGTGTGAAAGGTGGGGTCATGAGATGACGACCAATAGATAAGTATGGAAGATGGAGACATGCTGCGCAGACACCAAATAAAATTGGATAAGGACAGGAGAATGGTGAATGCTGGTCCACACTGAGGACGAGATTAAAAATCATTGTTTAGCATGATTTTTGCCTGAGAATTTATCTTGACACTGTCGCACTACTGTCGACCTACAAGTGAAAGAAAGGGACGGAATCATATGCAAGCCAAATCACCGTATGGCCTCAGCTAATACAATTGTGCACCATCGTCTACCACTGCATGACCTTACATATTATACGGGAACAAATGTCCAACGCGTACTCAAAATCTTTTGACCATTATTTTTTTCATCATACTTAAGATTTTAATGTAAGTAAGTACCAAGCATAATCAAATCTAAATAAATAATTTCATTACAAATAATTTGACTGTAGCAACACAAATCTTTTTTCAGTGAGGCAACTCAGTAGATTTTTAACAGTTGCAACATTTAATACTGCATTGCAGATACGTTGGGAGACAAAGGAAGATTATGACCTGCGCAGTGAAGTTTAGATTGAAGAATGAATGAATGAAGGTTCTCATGTGCTAGTTTTCCATGGATCTGTTTTCAGTAGCCCCAGGGCGTCACCTTAAAGTGCACTGTTGGATTTTCAACGCTTTGTTTAACACCGTGAGTTGAATTTCCAAAAGCAACTTTTAAAACGCGCTTGTATGTATTTATGTAGGTACATTTACAGAACGCGACCGGCGCACTGCAGTTTAGAATTTGCTAGAATGTGTTCCTTTGCAATAATATCGCAGAAGTTCCATATCGTATGAGAATAATATGCTATGTTACAGATATGTTCTATGGTCGGTAGTCGACTTCCATGCCACCGAAGAAATAGACAGAAATAAAAATTATGAATAAATATTGCTTAACTAAGTTTCGCTCGCGTTAATTTAGAATTTGACAATCAATTCGGGCTGTAATTCTATCATATTAGAAAGACACGTGGCGCCATCTATGATCATAAGAACGTTATTATTGTTTTCCTTTTTTTCGGGATGAAAGGTACCCTATGTCCGTTTCTGTACACCTTGCCAACGTATATGCAAATTTCAGGATGATCGGTTCAGTGGTTTAGGCGTGAAAAGGCAACAAAGAAACCGCTTCATGAGGGGGCGCCAATGAGAAAATATTGGCGCACAATTTGGGACACACCTTATTAGTTATTTATCGTCCAAGCGTTTCGTATTTCTAAAACGAATTTCAACAGCATTGTGCATCAATGCAAATGGTGACATACAAATGTTGTCAGTTATGTACAGGTCCCAAACTTCAACTGAGTAATTGTTGGGCGCCAGTAAGAAAATATTGGCGCCCACCTTGGGACACACCTTATTAGTTATTCATCGTCCAAGCGTTTCGTATCTCTAAAACGAATTTTAACAGGATTGTGTATCAAAGCAAATGATGACATACAAATGTTGTCAGTTATGTACAGGTCCCAAACTTCAACTGAGTAATTGTTGGGCGCCAGTAAGAAAATATTGGCGCCCACCTTGGGACACACCTTATTAGTTATTTATCGTCCAAGCGTTTCGTATTTCTAAAACGAATTTCAACAGGATTGTGTATCAAAGCAAATGATGACATACAAATGTTGTCAGTTATGTACAGGTCAAAAACTTCAACTGAGTAATTGTTGGGCGCCAGTAAGAAAATATTGGCGCCCACCTTGGGACACACCTTATTAGTTATTTATCGTCCAAGCGTTTCGTATTTCTAAAACGAATTTCAACAGGATTGTGCATCAAAGCAAATGATGACATACAATTAATGTTGTCAGTTATGTACAGGTCCCAAACTCCAACTGAGTAATTGTTGGGCGCCAGTAAGAAAATATCGGAACCCACCATGGGACACACCTTATTTATTTATAGACAGTTAAAAAACACAGGAAACAACATTATAATAATAAAGTATGTACACAGGTAAAGAAAGAAAGAAAGAAAGAAAATATATTTATTTGCCGCAGGTACATGACGTGCATCACACAAAATACTGCTAGGTACTGCTTATTACTTAAGAAATTTCTCCTAAGCGTAGAAAATTGTGTGTGTGGCATTGGTCGTAGTAGGTAATTATAATATTTATATCACCGAAAGTTTAGGAATTAACTTTCACCAGTTATGTTGAACGCCCATGTAAAAGGGAGCTTAGTCCCTTTGCCATTTTATGGTAAGTAAGCAATTTCAGACCCCGCTGCTACTTCGATTCCAAAGAGTTCTACTTAAAGATGGCTCTTGGCATCTTTTGCTTTTCCGTGGCACTTGCGATGATAAGCCCAACATCCCAACCAACTAGGAACACTTGCCAAAATAAAAATATCAACATTTCAATTAATGACCCTTCGTCATTTCTTTATTACCTGACATAAATAATAAACACAGCATCCTATACAACACATCAGCGTATCAATCGTTACTTCGGGACCTGCGTACAGCAACAAGTCTAGGGTTCCTTTGTTCTCGCATTGCGGTCCCGTGAGGCAATTCCTGGTTACCCGTTTGCTGTCCTACAGTTTGTGGTTTAGTTGAAATAATAGGTTCACTCAGACAATCTTAAATCTACTCATTTTTAAAACAAAATTCCGTGCACACGATACATAATAAATAAAGGGAGTAAACGGATCCTTCACGAAGCCGTCAACCAAGCATTCTGTACATCAAAATAAGTAACCCTAGGCAAAAATTATTGCTTGAAAAACGATTTTTTTTTGGGGTGAAAAATCACGTTTTACAGTAAAACTCAATGTAACGCACTCAAAACATTGTATAGCAAACAGGTCATTGAGGTAATTAAAGTCAATTTATAACATTAAAAACTAGTATTTCAAAAAAAACTTGTGAAAAAATTGGAACTTTGATCTCAAATATGTCCGTAACTAGAAGGTTTCCAGGTATGGTCCACTTAGATTAGGTTAGGTTAAGTTTAGACGGCTAACCTTAAGTTTATGTTCACACCTACCTTAGCCGTAACATAACGATCAGAACAATGTTTTGAGTGTGCTCCTATCCTACCGTAAACCGTTATTTTTCACCCCAAAAATAAGTATTTATCCAGTATTAATTTTTGTTTAGAGTTACTTAGTTTGATGTACAGAATGCTTGTCTGACGGCATCGTGAAGGGTTCGTTAGCCCATACATATTGCACCAATTAAATATATACATCACATCGAAGTATTGATCGTGACCTGCGCAGTGCAGCTAGCCTTCTAGACTAGACTTCCTTTGTGCCCTCAGTGCGTCACGCGTCGCCTGCCTTGCAGGACGAGTTGTGTTTCGAACCACCACCTGACTTTGGAGCTTCACCTCTTACCTAAGGTGAGTGCATCGTCCAATTCTTATTCTTTTTAAGACATACTTTATGAACAGACGCCAGCAAACAAGCTATTACAATCTGTCAAATTTCTTTAATAGATTTTCAACTTTATCGCTAAAGCATTAGGTTCAAGGTTGATTGGGAAAATTAGGTAGTTTCGGGTAGCTTGATGTGGTGGCGTCTGTATCTATAGTTACGACAGGCGATTTTTGAATTGAAAATACAATTATCCTGTAGCATTTTTGTCAAATTAATGGGCGTGTGTTAAATGAATGAACTCTTTACACCGCGCACTGGTGCTGGGGCCGGACATGTGAAAATTGTCAATTATGGCATTTGTGTAAGTGGCCTTACGTTTTTGTATGGCATTTCCTCACTACTCTCTCTCTCTGCTATAGTATGTATATGTCTCCCATTATATGAAGAGTCAGAACAGGGTCATTTGTGCCTATGCTCAATAAATTTGTAGCCTCATTCTATGTCCGTATTGCTCTATGGAACACGCGTATAGCTGTACATCATCATCATCATTCTCTTGCAATTATCCCCATTCTTCTTCCATACTACTCTATTACACGTCATCTCATCAGACACCTCCTTTCTTGCCATATCATTCTTTACACAGTCCATCCATCGTTTCTTTGGTCTTCCTCTACTCATATACCCATCCACATTCATATTCATATTCACGCGCATAGCTGTACATGTGAGGGGTAAAAAGCCATTAACGTGAAACTCCCACTATTGGGGTATTTCTCTACTACGTCATACCGTGCCGTATCCGCCACGCCACGCCCCCGTATTACCATAAGCCGTAGGATCTGTGTACCTTATTGCTAAGCTCTGGTTTGACCTACTTCGATATACCGTTAGACTCCGCCCCTGAAAGTACTTACCAACTGTTTCAGCAATTACTAGTTTGGTCACCTAAACTAAGTTATGGCATAATGAAGAGGTACAATTGTTAGTTTGTTAGTAAGAGGTGATTTAAAAAAATGTAAATCTTGCAATGAGTTGTTAGATTATTATGTCAACAAAATTGAAGGGGTCCAAGCCAAGGGTCGAAGCCTGTCGGGGCTGCGGGACTGTTCGAAAGAGATACCGCGGCCTTGGAACACAAAGGGCAAAGAAGGAACATGGATGGGTTTTAGTCAGTACAAGTCTGACACTCCCTTCCGCTCCGCCTGGAGCGGGGAGGTCAATTGATGATTTAGCATCAGAATAAAAAAAAAGTTGTTATACTATAAGCACACATAGCACTATAAGCACTGTGATTGTGCGTATATAGCAGACGAGTTGAAGTAAGGTTTGCCTCGTCGAAGACGATCCTGATTGTGGGAGCCTCTCCTCGTTTACACATCGACGCTTTGCTGTCATTATCAGTTGCTAAGTCCATTATAGCAGGTCTTTTCATGCGCTTTTTAAGAGCTGGCTTGACTAGACTGATGGTCAGACGATTTGGGTGCCTTTACAGTTTTTTTTTGTGGCGTTTGGTAAATGAGGCTACTTCCTCTTTCACTATGCTCATTTCGAGTTGTTCATGAACCTCCAAGTTTTTTATAAACAAGAGGTAAAATAGTTCGTTCTTTTTTAAGAGTAAACTCTTGAAGTACAGGTCTGATAACAAAAAAATGATCACTGATAAAAACTACACTATTTCTCATATATAGATATATGGATATAGATATATGAGAAATAGTGCAGAACTAAAACACATGTGCAATCAATAATTAAAAACGTTTTATAACATTACCATTATCAATTTCCAGGTCCTCTGAGGGCGAGCAGCGTCACCCGCTCGTCTCCGATGTCGCTCAACATGGAGACGTGGGCCTTCGAGCCGCCACCGGGGCCCCGGGCTCGGCGGCCCCACGTTGCCCTTTTTGCCAGGGTTAGACGAGGTGTGTACCCACATTTTTTTTAAGTTTTGGAACACTTGTGTTTTATCAGGATTTTTTTTTTCAAATGAATTGATCATTACATACCGAATTTCCTCCGTGCCTCGGAAAGCACGTTAAGCCGATGATTTCGGCTGTCATTTGTAGATCTTTGACAGTCGTTACAGATAGCTAGTGGCCTGGAAATCTGACAACCAGTGTTATTAGGGGTATCGTATTAAATACAATATAAATATCATATTGACCAGGAAGATCAGGAAGGTAAGGAAGGCAGTCGCTCCATGTAAAATACTGGTATTCAGCGGCATCCTGTTAGACTGGAAGCCGACTCCAACAGGGTTGGGAAATGGATAGGCAGATGATGATTGGTATAAAGCTCTCGCTTTTAAAGCGTTTCTTAATGTACGACTTTAAACAGAAAAAAGGAAAATGTATTTCTGTCACTTTTCAGGTCCCACTCCTTCAGGCAGCGATCCACCAGCTGTTCCTCGCACTCAAACTTCATCCCATGCACAACAGCCTTATATCATCCTATCTGAGCATTCATCAAGAGACACTAGTCCTGTCAGATCCTTGCATCAGATCCAGAGAACCCCAGCTCAGCAAACACCAGGGACCGCTGGCAGCGGTCCGACTAACAACTTTCGCCAAGCAGGGCCATTGGTTTCACCTACGGGCAGGGATTCCACTTACACCTCTAACCAGTTTAAAAGAACATCAGCCACCATCAGCTTACCATCGGCCTCTTCTTTTGAAGGCACATTTCCTCAGATCCAAAGGTCTCTAGTGAAGTATTCATCAAAGAGGAGAACCTCACTTCAAGACCAGAGGCCTAGCGTGGAGAATTCACCAAATGCTTCGTCCTCTGCCCACACCCTTCCTCAGATCCAAGGGTCTCCAATTGAGGAATCACCAACTGCCACTGGTCCTATCGAACCAACTACTCAACTTGGGGAATTCAGGTGGAAATTTGACTGGATCTTCTCATGTAACTTGACTAGGGTGACAAAGGTCCTCTCACCTTTAAGGAAGCAAGTCCAGCTGCTCCCGATTTCTGTCATTCTTGCAAATGTATGTTTAAAAGTGTTATCTTTTCTACCAATATGTGTATAAGAAATTAGATTTTAAATATTATGTATTTTTATAAAAAAAAACTCACAGTTTACAGTTTACAATATTCTTAGATAGTTATTAAGTATAATTAAGATTTTAGAATAAAGTAGTGAGTAGGCCAAGTGTAGTTTTATTTCAACACTCGATCATCCACATCTGTCTAGCCTTTACCCAACTATTTTACAGCTGATGTTATGAATATGTATGGTCGCTTGTCCAAGGGGATGGCGAAGTAGACTGGGACGTAACGCATCGGATCAACTCAGGATGGGTGAAATGGCGACTGGTCACTGGAACAATTTGCGACCCACGGCTGCCCTCAAGCTGCAGGGGCAAATATACAAGTACTTGATAAGACCTGTCGTACTGCATGGATCAGAATGCTGGGCAGTGAAAAAGATCGATGAAAAACGATTGCATGTAGCGGAGATGAGAATGTTGAGATAGATAGTGTGGAGTGACAAGAATGGATACAGTAAGGAACGAGTATATTAGAGGAAGTTTGAAAGTGGCGACTGTGACAGAAAAAATGAAAGGAATTCGTCAACCTTGGTATGGACATGTAATGAGTTAAGTTGATGTTACTAAAAAAGGGATGGATATTAATGTTAATGGATGGAGAGAGAGAGGAAGGCCAAAGAAAAGATGGATGGATAGTGTGAGAAATGACATGAAAGAGAAAGGAGTAAATGATGCTGTGACGTCTGACAGGGGAGAATGGATGAACGAAACGTGTTGCGCCGACCCCAAATAGAATGCGACTAGGGCAGGTTTTATTTATTTTTCAAATTCTATTCCTTTATTTCAAGGTAAAATTAAATTCCCTGTACGCAGCACTCCATTTATGTAAATAATACACCTTAAATAAAAAATCAACAATTGTTGTTGAAATACTCTAACGAGCGACACGTGACATCAGCTGTTCACATCCTGCCTAGCTACAGAGTTCGTCGAACTCGTCGTCGCGCTTGGCGTTCGCTACCTGCGTTTTACTACGGTAACGATAAATCAAATTTATTGGATTTCCATAACATTCCTGAAATAATTTCTTATACCGCTCATATTATAACCAGTTAATTATAAAGGGTGTAAATAGACCCTTAACACAGCCGAAAGGCTCTTGTTCTCCCCGTCTTTGCGATCATTTGTTTGTTCTAGACCGTACCTGGGATTCTTCTAGTTACGGAGATATTGGGGGTCAAAGTTCCAACTTTATCACAAGTTTTTTATTTTTAAATACATGTTTTTAATGTAAGAATTTTACTTTACACACCTCTACGACCCACGTACTATTCATCATCAGCACAATGCTTTGGGTGCATTCCGTCGAGTCCTACAGTAAAACGTGATTTTTCACTACAAAAAAAAGTCGATTCCCAGCAATAATTTTTGCGTAAATTTACTTAGTTTGATGAACAGAATGCTTGGTTGACGGCTATGTGATGGGTCTGTTTACAGCCTTTATATTGCAAGGAATTATTTATATCATTTTCTTATTTATTTATATCATTTGGTTGTTTTGATGATTGTATGATTTTAATTATCATAACTCTGTAAAGCCATATTTGTTACGGTCGCGAATCTGATCTTAATCAACATACAACCTGACACTGACCTGCAAATTGCAAAAACACGTAAGAAACTTTGAATTTCGCGGGCTACCCTTACTTTTTCACCTTAAAAATAGTTCTTAGCCAAATAAATTGGCAACACCAGATTTTCAATTTGCCAACATACCGCGAACAAAGAGGCGGCTTCCCCAGTAACAAGTCTAAGTGTACCAACATTCAAAATCTGTAAATATTACTGAGGCGCAACATCGAAATAATGGAAGGAATGGGGGGAGGCCTTTGTCCAGGAGTGGGACAATTCTGCCTAATAAAAGAAAAAAAAAATATTATTGCAAGGTTATTTTTAGGAGTGGCCAAAAACAGAGCCAACGTCGCCATTATTTATTTATCCATAACCAACTTATAAAATATAAAATAGTAATAAAAATTTGGAAGCAAGCAATATGGTAGACGTGAAGAATAAACAAAACATTTTTAGTAGACAGAATAAACATTATGTTTTTCAATACAATTTTCGCAGACAGTTTTAATAATATTTGCCGACAGCGCCCCCCTCTCGGCGTCCTTACGATCCTTGTACCGCTGTATACTTGTATAGCCATATGTAGCATCGGAGTATTGATAGTCAATTCGTGACCTGCGCAGTACGGGAAGGAATTATCTAGACCAGACTTCCTTTGTGACCTCAGTACGCCACCCGTCATCTGCCGCGACTAACGAGTTGGCGCTTTGAGCTGGTTCCTACGTCCCAGGGACCTCAGACTTGGATAAATTGAGGTAGGTGTTTTAGTTTCTGAAATCGTAAATTATATTTGAAGAATCTTTGTGGTGTGCGCGAAGTGTGTGAAGGTGGACGAAGTAAATGGAGTGAGTTAGGATCGTAGCAGGTGGCGTGCTATACCTTTTTTTTTTTTTTTTTTTTTTTTTTTTTTTTTTTTTTTTTTTTTTTTTTTTTAGGATGGGAAATCATCAAATGACCCCCCCCGCTCTGGGCGGAGCGGAAGGGAGTGTCAGACTTGTACTGACTAAAACCCATCCATGTTCCTTCTTTGCCCTTTGTGTTCCAGGGCCGCGGTATCTCTTTCGAACAGTCCCGCAGCCCAGGGTTCTGCTTACGCCTATAAAAGATAGAGATAGAGATAAAGGCGTGAGTTTATTTTATGTAGACATGTGTGAATGCATCTTTGTGGAAAAATTCGTAGACATGTGACATTTACAATTCGCACTGTGCCCGCGTGGTGGATCACCCAGGCCCTCTCTCAGAGGCCTGTGTCCCAGAAGTGAAAACGTTGGAGACAGTGCTTATGCTACAATCTTGAGAACATCATAGGCTGGTGATTTTTTGGTGGGTTCAACATAAGCTTGAGGGGCCGAGGGGGTGGGGTGGAGAGGAAATGAGGGCCGCCATTTTGTGTTCGCATTGCAGCAACGTAGGGCGTAACATCTACGCGGTGCGCTGTTCACACAAAGGGGACAATATGAAGTAATAAATCATTTGCCACCCCCTCCCCTACAATACGAATAATACGATAAGAGCTTTCTAAAATGTCATTGTTAACATCGGGACGCCCTAGAAGTACATGCACTATTGGTGATGAAATTCAGAAAAGTCAGGTGCGTGGCACTTGCCATCGGCGTGCGTGTTTGACTGGGTGTATGAACGTGGATGAAACAAAAGGAGTATGTTATGGTCGCAGCAGTTTCACCCCCGTGAGACAAAAACTGATTTTAAAATATTATCGTCATGATGTTTCAGGGACTTGAAGGACTACCAGTGTCACCCCTTGTCTGACACTTCACCCCATTCCGCGTTCGATACACCTGCTCGTCGCGCCCTGCGGGTTTCCTTTGTGCACTGAGAGCACCCATCGTCTGCCGTGCTAGACGAGTGTGATCCTTCCAACCACCGCCGCTGGGACAAAGGACCTTGCAGTCTACTTACAATGAAGGTAAGCGATTTTGAATTTTTGTAAAAGGTAATAAGGCAGACTGTTGTCCAAAAATGTTGACTATCAAATTTTAACACGGTTTTCATTTCAAGGAGTTTGAGATATTTGAACACTGTGCAGCTGATTTAATTGTGATTAATATTATAAGTTTGTCTTGGACACTATTGATTCCGGTGTGGGAACAACATAGTGAGGAAACCTGGACTTTTAATAAATGTAATTCTGACATCAGCAGCCCGTCTTGCGCATGCGTGGTGATCAATGCCTTCTCTGTATGAGAAGGGGTTTTTGCACTGCAATGGGACAGCGATAGGCTGATATTTTTATAAAAATAATTGATAAATAAATAAACTTATTATTTATTTGTATTTTACAGATCTCTGGTGGACGAGAATCGACGCCTACTCACATCTGGACGCGGCCATGGCTTCAGTGCAGCACTCTTCAACTACTGTATATGAAGAGTTGGTCCACCGTGGCAGATTCTTCACATCTGCAGCCCTGTACTACACACACTACATAACACAAGGTCGGTTTTTTAGTTTTCTTTTTCTAGCTCTATCAAATCTATCAATTTCTATTTCATATCGTGGTCGCATATCATCATCAGACCAGCCTTTTTGAAGTCTGCTTCCAGTCTAACCGGATGTAGTTGATTATACCGAGATCGTCGATCGTCGATCGTCGTCAGCATTTTACACATTTGTGTTGCTTACCTAGGCGAAAATAGAGAGTTGAATTTCTTGAGTGATTGATCCACTACACCAAAAGCCGTGAGACATGGAAGAAGTGGAGGCAGCCCCTTGCCCAGCAGTGGGACTGTATTGGCTAATAAGTTAACAGTCTGTTCATACACGAAATAAGTTTACGTACAATCTGACAACTCCATGTGTACCAATAATTTTTAACCCACAACTTTTCACATTACAGATCCTGTCTGATAAACACATACATCGATGGGGTGTAAGTGGCTCGATCACTATCTGCGATGCCAAAGTCAACCTCACCTGCCCGCGGTGCACCCTGCAATTGACTAACGAGGCCCTGGCGAACCACTGGTCTCTTCGATTTACGAGTTAAGAAGACTAGGAAGGAGGAATTCTGGTGGAAATTTGACTGGATCTTCTCATGTAACTTGACTAGGGTGACAAAGGTCCTCTCACCTTTAAGGAAGCAAGTCCAGCTGCTCCCGATTTCTGTCATTCTTGCAAATGTATGTTTAAAAGTGTTATCTTTTCTACCAATATGTGTATAAGAAATTAGATTTTAAATATTATGTATTTTTATAAAAAAAACTCACAGTTTACAGTTTACAATATTCTTAGATAGTTATTAAGTATAATTAAGATTTTAGAATAAAGTAGTGAGTAGGCCAAGTGTAGTTTTATTTCAACACTCGATCATCCACATCTGTCTAGCCTTTACCCAACTATTTTACAGCTGATGTTATGAATATGTATGGTCGCTTGTCCAAGGGGATGGCGAAGTAGACTGGGACGTAACGCATCGGATCAACTCAGGATGGGTGAAATGGCGACTGGTCACTGGAACAATTTGCGACCCACGGCTGCCCTCAAGCTGCAGGGGCAAATATACAAGTACTTGATAAGACCTGTCGTACTGCATGGATCAGAATGCTGGGCAGTGAAAAAGATCGATGAAAAACGATTGCATGTAGCAGAGATGAGAATGTTGAGATAGATAGTGTGGAATGACAAGAATGGATACAGTAAGGAACGAGTATATTAGAGGAAGTTTAAAAGTGGCGGAAAAAATGAAAGGAAGTCGTCAATCTTGGTATGGACATGTAATGAGTTAAGTTCAATTCAATTTGAGCATTAATGTTTATATAGTTCTGTATCTTAAATTCAAAACTTTAATGTAATTTGCATGCCCATTTGTCGGTAGAATATGGAGGACCTACTATAAATTTAATACCTGTACATGTACAATTACCCATGTTTGCAAATGAATAAATGACTATTGACTATTGACTATTGTTGATGTTACTAAAAAAGGGATGGATATTAATGTTAATGGATGGAGAGGGAGAGGAAGGCCAAAGAAAAGATGGATGGATTGTGTGAGGAATGATATGAAAGAGAAAGGAGTAAATGATGCTGTGACGTCTGACAGGGGAGAATGGATGAAGAAAACGTGTTGCGCCGACCCCCAATAAAATGCGCCTAGGGCAGGTGGATGATGATATGATGTATACGGGGTGTAAGGGACAGACCCCCACGAACTGACAGGGTGCATTCAGCTTCTTATTTTGAATCATATTATACCGGAATTTTTCTCCGGCAAATATTCTGTTTTTATTTTTTTTTCAGTTGCAATTCCTTTATTTAAATGTAAAATTAAATTCCCTGTACGCAGCACTACATTTATGTAAATAATACACCTTAAATCAAAAATCAAAGTTCCAACTTTATCACAAGTTTTTTTTTTTAAATACATGTTTTTAATGTAAGATTTTACTTTACACACCTCTACGACCCCCGTACTACTCAATCCATCCACCAGTACAATGCTTTGAGTGCATTCCATCGAGTCCTACCGAAAAACGTGATTTTTCACCATAAAAAAGGCGATTCCCAGCAATAATTTTTGCGTAAATTTAATTAGTTTGATGTACAGAATGCTTGGTTGACGGCTATGTGAAGGGTCTGTTTACAGCCTGCATATTGAAAGGAATTATTTATATCATTTTCTTATTTATTTATATCATTTAGTTGTATTGATGATTGTATGATTTTAATTATCATAACTCTGTAAAGCCATATTTGTTACGGTCGCGAATCTGATCTTAATCAACATACAACCTGACACTGACCTGCAAATTGCAAAAACACGTAAGAAACTTTGAATTTCGCGGGCTACCCTTACGTTTTCACCTTAAAAATATTTCTTAGCCAAATAAATTGGCAACACCAGATTTTCAATTTGCCAACATACCGCGAACAAAGAAGCTGCTCCCCCAGGGCGTTGTCTAAGTGTACCAACATTCAAAATCTGTAAATATTACTGAGGCGCAACATCGAAAAAAATGGAAGGAATGGGAGGAGGCCTTTGTCCAGGAGTGGGACATTTCTGCCTAATGAAAAGAAAAAAAAATATTACTGCAAGGTTATTTTTAGGAGTGGCCAAAAACAGAACTCACGCCGCCATTATTTATTTATCCATAACCAACTTATACCACACATACAAGTTATTGGTTGAACATAAAAATCAGAATAAAAATATAAAATAGTAATAAAAATTTGGAAGTAAGCAATATGGTAGACGTGAAGAATAAACAAAACATTTTTAGTAGACAGAATAAACATGTTATAACATTATGTTTTTCAATACAATTTTCACAGATAGTTTTAATAATATTTGCCGACAGCGCCCCTCTCGGCGTCCTTACGATCCTTGTACCGCTGTATACTTGTATAGCCATATGTAGCATCGGAGTATTGATCGTCAATTCGTGACCTGCGCAGTACGGGAAGGAATTATCTAGACCAGACTTCCTTTGTGACCTCAGTACGCCACCCATCATCTGTCGCGACTAACGAGTTGGCGCTTTGAGCCGGTTCCTACGTCCCAGGGACCTCAGACTTGGACAAATTGAGGTAGGTGTTTTAGTATCTGAAATCGTAAATTATATTTGAAGAATCTTTGTGGTGTGCGCGAAGTGTGTGAAGGTGGACGAAGTAAATGGAGTGAGTTAGGATCGTAGCAGGTGGCGTGCTATACCTGGGTTCTGCTTACGCCTATAAAAGATAGAGATAGAGATAAGGGCGTGAGTTTATTTTATGTAGACATGTGGGAATGCATCTTTGTGGAAAAATTCGTAGACATGTGACATTTACAATTCGCACTGTGCCCGCGTGGTGGATCACCCAGGCCCTCTCTCAGAGGCCTGTGTCCCAGACGTGAGAACGTTGGAGACAGTGCTTATGCTACAATCTTGAGGACATCATAGGCTGGTGGTTCTTTTTGGTGGGTTCAACATAAGCTTGAGGGGCCGAGGGGGTGGGGTGGAGGGGGAGTTAGGGCCGCCATTTTGTTTCCACATTGCAGCAACGTAGGGCGTAACATCTGCGGGGTGCGCTGTTCACACAAAGGGGACAATATGAAGTAATAAATTATTTGCCGCCCCTACAATATGAATAATACAATAAGAGCTTTCTAAAATGTCATTGTTAACATCGGGACGCCCTAGAAGGACATACACTATTGGTGATGTAATTCAGAAAAGTCAGGTGCGTGGCACTCGCTATCCGCGTGCGTGTTTGACGGGGTGTATGAACGTGGATGAAACAAAAGGAGTATGTTATGGTCGCAGCAGTTTCACCCCCGTGAGACAAAAACTGATTTTAAAATATTATCGTCATGATGTTTCAGGGACTTGAAGGACTACCAGTGTCACCCCTTGTCTGACACTTCACCCCATTCCGCGTTCGATACACCTGCTCGTCGCGCCCTGCGGGTTTCCTTTGTGCACTGAGAGCACCCATCGTCTGCCGTGCTAGACGAGTGTGATCCTTCCAACCACCGCCGCTGGGACAAAGGACCTTGCAGTCTACTTACAATGAAGGTAAGCGATTTTGAATTTTTGTAAAAGGTAATAAGGCAGACTGTTGTCCAAAAATGTTGACTATCAAATTTTAACACGGTTTTCATTTCAAGGAGTTTGAGATATTTGAACACTGTGCAGCTGATTTAATTGTGATTAATATTATAAGTTTGTCTTGGACACTATTGATTCCGGTGTGGGAACAACATAGTGAGGAAACCTGGACTTTTAATAAATGTAATTCTGACATCAGCAGCCCGTCTTGCGCATGCGTGGTGATCAATGCCTTCTCTGTATGAGAAGGGGTTTTTGCACTGCAATGGGACAGCGATAGGCTGATATTTTTATAAAAATAATTGATAAATAAATAAACTTATTATTTATTTGTATTTTACAGATCTCTGGTGGACGAGAATCGACGCCTACTCACATCTGGACGCGGCCATGGCTTCAGTGCAGCACTCTTCAACTACTGTATATGAAGAGTTGGTCCACCGTGGCAGATTCTTCACATCTGCAGCCCTGTACTACACACACTATATAACACAAGGTCGGTTTTTTAGTTTTCTTTTTCTAGCTCTATCAAATCTATCAATTTCTATTTCATATCGTGGTCGCATATCATCATCAGACCAGCCTTTTTGAAGTCTGCTTCCAGTCTAACCGGATGTAGTTGATTATACCGAGATCGTCGATCGTCGATCGTCGTCAGCATTTTACACATTTGTGTTGCTTACCTAGGCGAAAATAGAGAGTTGAATTTCTTGAGTGATTGATCCACTACACCAAAAGCCGTGAGACATGGAAGAAGTGGAGGCAGCCCCTTGCCAAGCAATGGGACTGTATTGGCTAATAAGTTAACAGTCTGTTCATACACGAAATAAGTTTACGTACAATCTGACAACTCCATGTGTACCAATAATTTTTAACCCACAACTTTTCACATTACAGATCCTGTCTGATAAACACATACATCGATGGGGTGTAAGTGGCTCGATCACTATCTGCGATGCCAAAGTCAACCTCACCTGCCCGCGGTGCACCCTGCAATTGACTAACGAGGCCCTGGCGAACCACTGGTCTCTTCGATTTACGAGTTAAGAAGACTAGGAAGGAGGAATTCTGGTGGAAATTTGACTGGATCTTCTCATGTAACTTGACTAGGGTGACAAAGGTCCTCTCACCTTTAAGGAAGCAAGTCCAGCTGCTCCCGATTTCTGTCATTCTTGCAAATGTATGTTTAAAAGTGTTATCTTTTCTACCAATATGTGTATAAGAAATTAGATTTTAAATATTATGTATTTTTATAAAAAAAAACTCACAGTTTACAGTTTACAATATTCTTAGATAGTTATTAAGTATAATTAAGATTTTAGAATAAAGTAGTGAGTAGGCCAAGTGTAGTTTTATTTCAACACTCGATCATCCACATCTGTCTAGCCTTTACCCAACTATTTTACAGCTGATGTTATGAATATGTATGGTCGCTTGTCCAAGGGGATGGCGAAGTAGACTGGGACGTAACGCATCGGATCAACTCAGGATGGGTGAAATGGCGACTGGTCACTGGAACAATTTGCGACCCACGGCTGCCCTCAAGCTGCAGGGGCAAATATACAAGTACTTGATAAGACCTGTCGTACTGCATGGATCAGAATGCTGGGCAGTGAAAAAGATCGATGAAAAACGATTGCATGTAGCAGAGATGAGAATGTTGAGATAGATAGTGTGGAGTGACAAGAATGGATACAGTAAGGAACGAGTATATTAGAGGAAGTTTAAAAGTGGCGGAAAAAATGAAAGGAAGTCGTCAATCTTGGTATGGACATGTAATGAGTTAAGTTCAATTCAATTTGGGCATTAATGTTTATATAGTTCTGTATCTTAAATTCAAAACTTTAATGTAATTTGCATGCCCATTTGTCGGTAGAATATGGAGGACCTACTATAAATTTAATACCTGTACATGTACAATTACCCATGTTTGCAAATGAATAAATGACTATTGACTATTGACTATTGTTGATGTTACTAAAAAAGGGATGGATATTAATGTTAATGGATGGAGAGGGAGAGGAAGGCCAAAGAAAAGATGGATGGATTGTGTGAGAAATGACATGAAAGAGAAAGGAGTAAATGATGCTGTGACGTCTGACAGGGGAGAATGGATGAACGAAACGTGTTGCGCCGACCCCAAATAGAATGCGACTAGGGCAGGTTTTTTTTTTTTTTCAAATTCTATTCCTTTATTTCAAGGTAAAATTAAATTCCCTGTACGCAGCACTCCATTTATGTAAATAATACACCTTAAATAAAAAATCAAAGTTCCAACTTTATCACAAGTTTATTTTTTTAAATACATGTTTTTAATGTAAGAATTTTACTTTACACACCTCTACGACCTCCGTACTATTCAATACATCCACCAGCACAATGCTTTGAGTGCATTCCATCGAGTCCTACCGTAAAACGTGATTTTTCACCACAAAAAAAAAGTCGATTCCCAGCAATAATTTTTGCGTAAATTTACTTAGTTTGATGTACAGAATGCTTGGTTGACGGCTATGTGAAGGGTCTGTTTACAGCCTGCATATTGAAAGGAATTATTTATATCATTTTCTTATTTATTTATATCATTTGGTTGTATTGATGATTGTATGATTTTAATTATCATAACTCTGTAAAGCCATATTTGTTACGGTCGCGAATCTGATCTTAATCAACATACAACCTGACACTGACCTGCAAATTGCAAAAACACGTAAGAAACTTTGAATTTCGCGGGCTACCCTTACTTTTTCACCTTAAAAATATTTCTTAGCCAAATAAATTGGCAACACCAGATTTTCAATTTGCCAACATACCGCGAACAAAGAGGCTGCTCCCCCAGGGCGTTGTCTAAGTGTACCAACATTCAAAATCTGTAAATATTACTGAGGCGCAACATCGAAAAAAATGGAAGGAATGGGGGGAGGCCTTTGTCCAGGAGTGGGACATTTCTGCCTAATAAAAAGAAAAAAAATATTACTGCAAGGTTATTTTTAGGAGTGGCCAAAAACAGAACTCACGCCGCCATTATTTATTTATCCATAACCAACTTATACCACACATACAAGTTATTGGTTGAACATAAAAATCAGAATAAAAATATAAAATAGTAATAAAAATTTGGAAGTAAGCAATATGGTAGACGTGAAGAATAAACAAAACATTTTTAGTAGACAGAATAAACATGTTATAACATTATGTTTTTCAATACAATTTTCACAGATAGTTTTAATAATATTTGCCGACAGCGCCCCTCTCGGCGTCCTTACGATCCTTGTACCGCTGTATACTTGTATAGCCATATGTAGCATCGGAGTATTGATCGCCAATTCGTGACCTGCGCAGTACGGGAAGGAATTATCTAGACCAGACTTCCTTTGTGACCTCAGTACGCCACCCGTCATCTGCCGCGACTAACGAGTTGGCACTTTACGCTGGTTCCTACGTCCCAGGGACCTCAGACTTGGACAAATTGAGGTAGGTGTTTTAGTATCTGAAATCGTAAATTATATTTGAAGAATCTTTGTGGTGTGCGCGAAGTGTGTGAAGGTGGACGAAGTAAATGGAGTGAGTTAGGATCGTAGCAGGTGGCGTGCTATACCTGGGTTCTGCTTACGCCTATAAAAGATAGAGATAGAGATAAGGGCGTGAGTTTATTTTATGTAGACATGTGGGAATGCATCTTTGTGGAAAAATTCGTAGACATGTGACATTTACAATTCGCACTGTGCCCGCGTGGTGGATCACCCAGGCCTTCTCTCAGAGGCCTGTGTCCCAGACGTGAGAACGTTGGAGACAGTGCTTATGCTACAATCTTGAGAACATCATAGGCTGGTGGTTTTTTTTGGTGGGTTCAACATAAGCTTGAGGAGCCGAGGGGGTGGGGTGGAGGGGGAGTTAGGGCCGCCATTTTGTTTCCACATTGCAGCAACGTAGGGCGTAACATCTGCGGGGTGCGCTGTTCACACAAAGGGGACAATATGAAGTAATAAATTATTTGCCGCCCCTACAATATGAATAATACAATAAGAGCTTTCTAAAATGTCATTGTTAACATCGGGACGCCCTAGAAGGACATACACTATTGGTGATGTAATTCAGAAAAGTCAGGTGCGTGGCACTCGCTATCCGCGTGCGTGTTTGACTGGGTGTATGAACGTGGATGAAACAAAAGGAGTATGTTATGGTCGCAGCAGTTTCACCCCCGTGAGACAAAAACTGATTTTAAAATATTATCGTCATGATGTTTCAGGGACTTGAAGGACTACCAGTGTCACCCCTTGTCTGACACTTCACCCCATTCCGCGTTCGATACACCTGCTCGTCGCGCCCTGCGGGTTTCCTTTGTGCACTGAGAGCACCCATCGTCTGCCGTGCTAGACGAGTGTTATCATTCCAGGCACGGGCGCCGGGACAAAGGACCTTGCTATATACTTATCATGAAGGTAAGCGATCTTGAATTTTTGTAAAAGGTAATAAGGCAGACTGTTGTTCAAAAATGTTGACTATCAAATTTCGACACGGTTTTTATTTCAAGGAGTTTGAGATATTTGAACACTGTGGAGCTGATTTAATTGTGATTAATATTATAAGTTTATCATATTCATATTTATTTATTTGCGTAAAACATGGTATACAAAGGTGTTGATACCGCACACCTGGACTTTTAATAAATGTAATTCTGACAACAGCAGCCCGTCTTGCGCATGCGTGGTGATCAATGCCTTCTCTGTATGAGAAGGGGTTTTTGCACTGCAGTGGGACAGCGATAGGCTGGTATTATTATAAAAATAATTGATAAATAAATAAACTTATTATTTCTTTGTATTTTACAGATCTCTGATGGACGAGCATCGACGCCTGCTCACATCTGAATGCGGCCATGGCTTCAGTGCAGCACTCTTTTTCAATTGCTGTATATGAAGAGTTCGTCCATCGTGGCAGATTCTTCACATCTGCAGCCCTGTACTACACACACTACATAACACAAGGTCAGTTCTTTCGATCTCTTTTTCTGGCTCTATCAATTACTATTTCATAGCGTGGTCGCATATCATCATCAGACCAGCTTTTTTGTAAGTCTGCTTCCAGTCTAACCGGATATATTAATTCTTATCACACAACTTTTCACATTACAGATCCTGTCTGATAAACACCTACATCGATGGGGTGTAAGTGGCTCGATCACTATCTGCGATGCCAAAGTCAACCTCACCTGCCCGCGGTGCACCCTGCAATTGACTAACGAGGCCCTGGCGAACCCCTGGTCTCCTCGATTTGCCTACGAGTCGAGAAGACTGAGTTTTGTTATATTAAAAGATTATATTTTAATATATAAAACGGATGATAGATGAATTATGAGTTTAATGAAAGCTAATTGTTGTTAATAGTTATAGTAAGTTCATAAAGAAAAAAATCATTTAGACTAAGATTTAATATAAGTTAGTTAGGTATTTGGTTTTTTATTTATCCCCATCATCTACAACATTAGTTTTAGTATATGCGAGACCTAGAATAGAATAACAGTATTTTCCATGGAGCGACTGCCTCTCTTAACTCCACAATCCAGTTAGTACCGGGTAATACGATATCCATTAGTAAGACAGGTTGTCAGACTTTCGGGTCACTGACTGTCACCTGTAACGACTGCCAAAGATCTAGAAATGCATCATGAATGCTCGAAATATGCAACTGAAGTGCCAAATTCGCAACAAAATTTAAATAAGTATAAAAAATCTTTTTTATTTTAATTTACTACATTTCGACCAAATATTGTAATTTTTTTCTTGGAAAGAGAATACCATTTCAAATTACTAGTAGGTAGTACCATTGAACCTACTGTTATTTGAAATCTTCTTATACAACATTATTTTTAGTATATGCGAAACCTGAATATAGTTTGTTCAGAATAAGTGACTGAATCGATTCCAATAATTTTTAAACCATGTTATATTTTTTCCCAAAAATATTAAAAAAGTTAAAAGTTGGATGCCGAGCGACTTTGAGTACCTATCGCAATAATTTAGGTACCTACTGCCAAATTATTATTATCAATGAGCTCAAGACGACGCTGGAGGCGCGCTCTGCGTGGTGACCGCGTTTTTGTGCGGACAACTTGGTAACAGAACAAGCTTATAACTTTGTGATTTTTCATGATACAGCTTTGAAATTTTGTACATAGATACTTTACATAAAAATCTAGACACGTGTATCAGGATTCGCATAAACTAAAACTAATGTTGTATATGTATAAAAGTCTCGTGTCACGGTGTTTGTGGTTGCACTCCCCCAAACGGTTCGACCGATTTTTATATATTTTTTTATTTATATTAGGTAGGTAAAGACGCTAAGCGGAATTGGGACTAGACTGGCCACGTCTGCCGCATGCCCAATGAGCTGTGGGCCAAAATAACCACTTTCTGGAGCCCTGACACAGCCAGAAGGCATCGCGCAGACCTCATAGAAGATGGCGGTACGAGCTGCGCGACCAGCGACGACAAAACAAACGACCAGTGGCCAACATTGGCCCTGGATCGTAGCAACTAGAAGTCATGGGGAGAGGCCTTTGCCCAGCAGTGGAATGACGCAGGCTAACAGTATCAGTATCAGTATTTGGTAGGTATGAGAATAAGTCGTAAACTATATTTCACTCTGCTAATTTCACGCGGACAAAGGTTGTCACAGCTAGTATTTTAATAATTTAAAAACAATCGTTCTACATCTGCTTTGGTCAACAGGCACTATTTGGATTGAGGTGTTACCCTCTGGCATATTTTTTCATTTTTTCAATCAGCAACAGTTAAAATGAAAGGAAACATGCCCAAAACGCACGATATGCTGATTTTAGCTAAAATATAAAAATCTTCTTTAAAAAACCAGATCGGATCATATTCAAATGTGCATTTGCATATGTATCTTATGTTTACATATTGGTGCTGGTGACTGTACCTAGTATGTAAAGACGCCAGCACATGAAGCTACCCGAAACTCAAATTTTCCCAATCAACCTTGAACCTAATGCTTTAGCGATAAAGTTGAAAATCTATTATATAAATTTGACATATCGTAGTACCTTGATGTGCTGCCGTGTAATGTTTGTAGTCCCATGTAACATATTCGCACACCTAGACTGCGGGCTGCAACTAAGAAATTCCTGATGTAAAAACCGAACAACTTATTCTAAGATTATCTTGGACATCACTGACATTCTAGAAGAAAACAATATCGAGAGGATGCCTCAGGGCCTTGACAAAGTAAAATTCTATCTGATGCTGAACTTTTGGAGGTATGAAGAACTGGGTTTAGGGATCTTCTTCATCCCCCATAGAAAAGGGAGGATCCTCCGACCAGGCGGGTGTTGTGTCTGGTAGGCTACTGCCCGACAGTTGTTGCCTAATAGTCTTAAGTCGCGGATACATATTTAAATAGCCATAATAAATGGCTTCAGACGCCCTTTGCTTTTAAATACTCTCGTGTCACAAAAGCTGAAAAACCAAAACAGCTTTCTGAAGTGTGTCACCCCACTCACTGGCGAGCGCTCTACAGAAAGACTGAAGCTGTGGCGAGGTAGTGCATCCTTACTTAACCCATTTGTTTCACCTGCTGAAAAGCTCGCAGCTTGTCCAGCTGCGAGCTTTGAGTTTTGAGTTGCTATGGCTGACCTGGAAGTTTTCAAATAGACACCGGACCCAGGTTGGCCGCAGCGAGGAAAACCTGCTCAGGTGAAAATTCATTAATGACTGCCCTGGAGTGTAAATGTGTTGCTGTTCCACAAACGATGGAGCATTTATATTATATTTATATTGTATCCTGTGTGTTCTTTGTTCATAACAGAAGCTGATGGATGCTACTCATCTGCGTAGCCTTTTCCCAACTAAATTAGGGTCTGCTTCCAGTCTAACCGGATGCAGCTGAATACCAGTATTTTACCTGGAGCGACTGCCTATCTGACCTCCGCAACCCAGTTAGTACTGGGTTATACGATACCCCTTGGTAAGACTGGTTGTCAGACTTTTTGGGCCACTGATTGCCCAACGACTGTTAAAGAACTACAAATGACAGCCGGGACCAACGGCTTAACGTGCTTTTCGAGGCACGGAGGAAACTCGGTATGTTATGTCAGGTGACCCATCCACAGACCAACCTAGGCAAGCACGGCTTAACCTAACGATCGACCCGAGCGGCTATTATTATTTAGCCACGAGCTCCTCCTGCTGATGCTGATGGACGCTACTGAAGGCGCCTAACTAGTGACTCAGTTCTGGGCCGACAAAATTTAGATTGCCATGTATACGATAAGAAACACGATAAGGCCACGTTTATTGCAGCGTCAGAGGTCAAGAACGTCAAGGGTGCAGGTGAAAAGACATTTGGGACACTAGCAGGTCGGACATGGTTTGATCAGAATCACCTCCCTCGCACTGGGTGTTGGATGGATCAATAATACTCTATAGCACCATAGTAGTCATGGCCTAGTGGTGTTACCGTCGGACTGTCAAGTGATAAGTCTCGAGTTCGAACGCAAGACCTCTGGTTTTTCGGTTTCCGATCCGTATTGTACTAGGTACTGTATTGTATATATTTTTTTTTAAATCGTTGCCACAGTAAGAATTTTTCCTGTATCGTGGGTGCGTTTACAAATATTTAAACTTACATACACAAACAGCCAGACCTGGAACAACTACCTGTAGGCCACAGAAATATTTGTTCCGTTCGGGGATCGAACCCGCCATTCAAAGCGCAGCAGCCAATCGCTCAGCCACTGCGCCAACCGTGTTTGTTATGCTGCATATAATTGTATATTTCGAGCAATTATGATGCATATATGCATGCATATTTCGAAGATTTTAAGTTGCATATGATCCGGTCTCTCTAGGATCATTATTTATCATTCTCCTGCCCATAACAGAATTTATTTGGATTCGACGCAACATTGTCTTTTTCTTCTAACGGGTATAATAGTACCCTTACCGAAGCCGAAAGGCATTTGTTTTCCTCGTAATTGCGATCATTTTTATGTTCCAAACCATACCTGGGAACCTTCTAGTTACGGAGATATTGGGGGTCAAAGTTCCAACTTTTTCGCAAGATTATAATTTTGTAAAGTCATTTTTTAATGCGTTTTTAGTGCGCCGGGAGCTCACTGAACCTCCCGCGCTCACATCGCTTTATGCGGCGCCGGACTCCAACCCCGGATCCCTCTCCTCCCTTCCTTCGCTAGCGAACGCCAAGCGCGACGATGAGTTCGATGAACTCTGTAGCTAGGCAGGATGTGAACAGCTGATGTCACATGTCGCTCGTTAGAGTATTTCAACAACTATTGTTGAATTTTTATTTTAGGTGTATTATTTACATAAATGGAGTGCTGCGTACAGGGAATTTAATTTTACATTGAAATAAAGGAATAGAAAAACTGAAAAAATAAAAACAAAATATTTTCTGGAGAAAAATTCCGGTGTAATATGATTCAAAATAAGAAGCTGAATGCACCCTGTCAGTTCGTGGGGGTCTGTCCCTTACACCCCGTATACATTACATCATAGATCTGTTTGCTTTACCCCAGGGAAGGTTTAGACAAATGTTGCTTGATTTATTGAAAAAATAATGTGACTTTGACTTTGTAATTTCATTGAGCAACACTATTAAGAGCTTCATTGTTGGTGTTGTTGATGCTTCACTATTTGTATTAATCTTTTTTGCTTTTTTGTTTTGTTATTTACCATATTGTCTCATTGTTTATCTGTGGAGAACGTGGTTGATTTCACATTTGTATTATTGTTGTATCTTATATTTTTTTTTATCCTTAATGTGTAATTGTTTGTTTTCCCTAATAAATAAAATAAATCATCATCCACCTGCCCCAATCCCATTCTATTTGGGGTCGGCGCAACACGTTTTCTTCATCCATTCTCCCCTGTCAGACGTCACAGCACCATTTACTCCTTTCTCTTTTTATTCCTCACACAATCCATCCATCTTTTCTTTGGCCTTCCTCTCCCTCTCAATCCATTAACATTAATATCCATCCCTTTTTTAGTAACATCAACTTAACTCATTACATGTCCATACCAAGATTGACGACTTCCTTTAATTTTTTCTGTCACAGTCGGCACTTTCAAACTTCCTCTAATATACTCGTTCCTTACTGTATCCATTCTTGTCACTCCACACTATCTATCTCAACATTCTCATCTCCGCTACATGCAATCGTTTTTCATCGATCTTTTTCACTGCCCAGCATTCTGATCCATGCAGTACGACAGGTCTTATCAAGTACTTGTATATTTGCCCCTGCAGCTTGAGGGCAGCCGTGGGTCGCAAATTGTTCCAGTGACCAGTCGCCATTTCACCCATCCTGAGTTGATCCGATGCGTTACGTCCCAGTCTACTTCGCCATCCCCTTGGACAAGCGACCATACATATTCATAACATCAGCTGTAAAATAGTTGGGTAAAGGCTAGACAGATGTGGATGATCGAGTGTTGAAATAAAACTACACTTGGCCTACTCACTACTTTATTCTAAAATCCTAATTATACTTAATAACTATCTAAGAATATTGTAAACTGTAAACTGTGTGATCGTAGTGGAAATCTAAGTTTTTTTTTATAAAAATACATAATATTTAAAATCTAATTTCTTACACACATATTGGTAGAAAAGATAACACTTTTAAACACACATTTGCAAGAATGACAGAAATCGGGAGCAGCTGGACTTGCTTCCTTAAAGGTGAGAGGACCTTTGTCACCCTAGTCAAGTTACATGAGAAGATCCAGTCAAATTTCCACCTGAATTCCTCAAGTTGAGTAGTTGGTTCGATAGGACCAGTGGCAGTTGGTGATTCCTCAATTGGAGACCCTTGGATCTGAGGAAGGGTGTGGGCAGAGGACGAAGCATTTGGTGAATTCTCCACGCTAGGCCTCTGGTCTTGAAGTGAGGTTCTCCACTTAGATGAATACTTCACTGGAGACCCTTGGATCTGAGGAAAGGTGCCTTCAAAGGAAGAGGCTGATGGTAAGCTGATGGTGGCTGAAGTTCTTTTAAACTGATTAGAGGTGTAAGTGGAGTCCCTGCCCGTAGGTGAAACCAATGGCCCTGCTTGGCGAAAGTTGTTAGTCGGACCGCTGCCAGCGGTCCCTGGTGTTTGCTGAGCTGGGGTTCTCGGTTTCTGATGCAAGGATCTGACAGGACTAGTGTCTCTTGATGAATGCTCAGATAGGATGATGTAAGGCTGTTGTCCATGGGATGAAGTTTGAGTGCGAGGAACAGCTGGTGGGTCGCTGCCTGAAGGAGTGGGACCTGAAAAGTGACAGAAATACATTTTCCTTTTTTCTGTTTAAAGTCGTACATTAAGAAACGCTTTTAAAGCGAGAGCTTTATACCGATTATCATCTGCCTATCCATTTCTCAACCCTGTTGGGGTCGGCTTCCAGTCTAACCGGATGCCGCTGAATACCAGTATTTTACATGGAGCGACTGCCTTCCTGACCACCACAACCCAGTTAGTACTGGGTAATACGACACCCCTTAGTAACACTGGTTGTCAAAGTTTTTGGGCCACTGACTTTGACAGTCATTTGGTAGTCTAATGACTGTCAAAGATCTACAAATGACCGAGACCAAAGGCTTAACGTGCTTTCCGAGGCACGGAGGAAACTCGGTATGTAATGGGTGGTCACCTATCAGGCCACTGACTACCTGTAACGACTGTCAAAGATCTACAAATGACAGCCGAAATCATCGGCTTAACGTGCTTTCCGAGGCACGGAGGAAATTCGGTATGTAATGATAAATTCATTTGATCCTGATAAAACACAAGTGTTCCAAAGTTTAAAAAAAAATGTGGGTACACACCTCGTCTGACCCTAGCAAAAAGGGCAACGTGGGGCCGCCGAGCCCGGGGCCCCAGTGGCGGCTCGAAGGCCCACGTCTCCATGTTCAGCGACATCGGAGACGAGCGGGTGACGCTGCTCGCCCTCAGAGGACCTGGAAATTGATAATGGTAATGTTTTAAAACGTTTTTAACCATCCTGGCGGAAGGAAGTGTCAGACTTGTACTGACTAAAACCCATCCATGTTCCTTCTTTGCCCTTTGTGTTCCAGGGCCGCGGTATCTCTTTCGAACAGTCCCGCAGCCCCGACAGGCTTCGACCCTTGCCAACCCCTTCAATTTTGTTGACATCATAACTTATTGCAAGATTTACATTTTTTTAAATCACGTCTTACTAACAAACTAACAATTGTCCCTGTTCATAATACCATAACTTAGTTTAGATTACCGAACTAGTAATTGCTGAAACAGTTGGTAAGTACTTTCAGGGGCGGAGTCTAACGGTATATCGAAGTAGGTCAAACCAGAGCTTAGCAATAAGGTACACAGATCCTACGGCTTATGGTAAAACGGGGGCGCGGCGTGGCGGATACGGCACGGTATGACGTAGTAGAGAAATACCCCATTGGTGGGAGTTTCACGTTAATGGCTTTTTACCCCTTAGATGTACAGCTATGGGCGTGAATATGAATATGAATGTGGATGGGTATATGAGTAGAGGAAGACCAAAGAAACGATGGATGGACTGTGTAAAGAATGATATGGCAAGAAAGGAGGTGTCTGATGAGATGACGAGTAATAGAGAAGTATGGAAGAAGAATGGGGATAAGTGCAAGAGAATGATGATTATGATGTACAGCTATATGCGTGTTCTATAGAGCAATATGGACATAGAATGAGGCTACAAATTTATTGAGCATAGGCACAAACGACCCTGTTCTGACTCTTCATATAATGGGAGACATATACTTACTATAGCAGAGAGAGAGAGTAGTGAGGAAATGCCATACAAAAACGTAAGGCCACTTACACAAATGCTATAATTGACAATTTTCACATGTCTGGCCCCATCACCAGTGCGCGGTGTAAAGAGTTCGTTCATTTAACATACACCCATTATTTTAACTAAAATGCTACAGGATAATTGTATTTTCAATTCCAAAATCGTCTATCGTAACTATACAGACGCCACCACATCAAGCTACCCGAAACTACCTAATTTTCCCAATCAACCTTGAACCTAATGCTTTAGCGATAAAGTTGAAAATCTATTCAATAAATTTGACAGACTGTGGTAGCTTGATGGGCTGGCGTCTGTTCATAAATTATGTCTTAAAAAGAATAAGAATTGGACGATGCACTCACCTTAGGTAAGAGGTGAAGCTCCAAAGTCAGGTGGTGGTTCGAAACACAACTCGTCCTGCAAGGCAGGCGACGCGTGACGCACTGAGGGCACAAAGGAAGTCTAGTCTAGAAGGCTAGCTGCACTGCGCAGGTCGCGATCAATACTTCGAGGTGATGTATATATTTAATTGGTGCAATATGTACAAGGGCTAACGAACCCTTCCCCTTCACGGAGCCGTCAGACAAGCATTCTGTACATTAAACTAAGTAACTCTAATCAAAATTGAATACTGGAAAAAAATATTTTTGTGGTGAAAAATAAAAACAAGCTGCGCACCGTAGCCAGTAAAGCAAAGCTTTTACACCAAAGCATCTTTTGTATGGGCCCACGTATCTTTAATAATCTTCCACCTTTTCTCAGAACTATGAGCGATAAAAATACCTTAAAAAAAAACTGCACGAATTATTGATAAGTAAATGTTATTACTCATATTGCAGCTAATCCATTGAATGAATAATTTGTAACTGGACATAAAGATTTTACTAATTTAACCATAATGTATTGCATGACAATTGGATGTATTAAGTTTGTAACTACACATTTATTGTTAGTTGTGACATGAATTTTGTATGCCTCAATGGCGGGACATAGCAGACTTACCTGTATTTAACGCAACATCTTATGAACCTATGATCCAAAATAAATTATTTGAATTTGAATTTTAAAGTACGGTAGGATAGGAGCACATTCAAAACATTGTTCAGATTAACGTGTTAAGGGTAAAGATAGGTGTGAACATAAACTTCAGGTTAGCCGGCTAAACTTAACCTAACCTAAGTTTAGCCGGCTAATCTTAAGTTCATGTTCACACCTACCTTAACAGGTACATTGAATAAAACAGGGGTCTTGGAGGTTTTTGAAGTAAATCAATGACATTAAAATCTAGTATTTTTTCCTCTCACATCTCCGTAACCAGAAGGTTCCCGGTATGGTCCAAAAAAAAAAAAAAACTCATAGATCGGGAGAAAAAAAATGCGCTCCGGCTTTGTTAAGGGTATTTTTACAGCCACCAACGTGTTCTATCTTACAAACGGGGTTTGTACTGCATTTACCATTTAGTTTCCAAATGTTGTAAAAAAACTAGCACACACATCACAAAACTCTAGGGAACACGCCAACTATGACAAATTATTTACGGAAATTCTCGAAAGAAAGTACTGGCCCCACAAGTTGATATATTGAAAATGCTATACAAAATCTAGGAAACATAAGTACTATCGCGTCAGATTGATTCTCACCACCATAAAGACTATTTTTGCTTGCAGCATTCGGCCGCTATAGAAGCGCTTATTTACGGTCATCAACCAATAGCATCGCAGCGTCTAATTTTTGCTGAGCCCCTTGATTTTGTAAGTGAAAAAAAAGGCCGCAAGAAAAAAAATACAAGTGGTGTTTTACTACTCCAGCTGAGGTCGCACGGTCTGTGACTATTGTAATCCTTCAAAGACAAGACAAAGAATTCAAGGAAACATCAATGGTTCTAGAAAATACAGGGCAGACGAAAATTCCCCTTGTCAACATCGTTGGCTTTGTCCTGAGCTGGAAAATACAACCTACTGCTAGTCTTGGAAGAATCCACGACTCGGATAATTTTCTGAACTTGTTAATTATTCGAATTTTGAAGGTCTACTTGTACAAGGATTCATTTCTACTGTACTCTTATTTATTGAACTTATGTTATACAATAAAAACATGTAACATGCCGGTTTCCTCACGATGATTTCCTTCGCCGTTTTGATATCAGTGGTGATGAAATAAATTACTAGGCCACCGCTGTTCTCTTGTAATGTATGGACAGTTACATATTGTTCATGCCCTGTCATATCAGCGGGCTGCGACAGGTGATGCGGCTGTCATGTCTGTTATAAATTGACTTTAATTACCTCAATGACCTGTTTGCTATGTAATGTTTTGAGTGCGTTACATTGAGTTTTACTGTAAAACGTGATTTTTCACCCCGAAAAAAGTCGTTTCCCCACAATAATTTTTACGGATAGTTGACGGCTTCGTGAAGGGTCCGTTTACACCCTGTATTTACAGATGTGGGCATCGTGTGCACGGGATTTTGTTTTAAAAATGAGTAGATTCAAGATTGTTTGAGTGTACCTATCATTTCAACTAAACCACAAACTGTAGGACAGCAAACGGGTAACCAGGAATTGCTTCACGGGACCGCAATGCGAGAACAAAGGAACCTTAGACTTGTTGCTGTACGCAGGTCCCGAAGTAACGATTAATACGCTGATGTGTTGTGTAGGATGCTGTGTTTATTATTTATGTCAGGTAATAAAGAAATGACGAAGGGTCATTAATTGAAATGTTGATATTTTTATTTTGGCGCGTGTTCCTAGTTGGTTGGGATGTTGGGCTTATCATCGCAAGTGCCACGGAAAAGCAAAAGATGCCAAGAGCCATCTTCAAGTAGAACTCATTGGAATCGAAGTAGCAGCGGGGTCTGGAATTGTTTCCATTTTATGGCAAAGGGAGTAAGCTTCCTTTTACATAGGTGTTCAACATAACTGGTGAAAGTTAATTCTTAAACTTTCGGTGATATAGATATTATAATTACCTACTACGACCAATGCCACACACACAATTTTCTACACTTAGGAGAAATTTCTTAAGTAGTAAGCAGTACCTGTGTACATACTTTATTATTATAATGTTGTTTCCTGTGTTTTTTAACTGTCTATAAATAAATAAATAAGGTGTGTCCCATGGTGGGTTCCGATATTTTCTTACTGGCGCCCAACAATTAGTCAGTTGGAGTTTGGGACCCGTATATAACTGACAACAATTGTATGTCATCATTTGCTTTGATACACAATCCTGTTGAAATTCGTTTTAGGAATACGAAACGCTTGGACGATGAATAACTAATAAGGTGTGTCCCAGGGTGGGCGCCAATATTTTCTTACTGGCGCCCAACAATTACTCAGTTGAACTTTGGGAACTGTACATAACTGACAACATTTGTATGTCATTATTTGCATTGATGCACAATGCTGTTGAAATTCGTTTTAGAAATACGAAACGCTTGGACGATAAATGACTAATAAGGTGTGTCCCAAGTTGGGCGCCAATATTTTCTCATTGGCGCCCCCTCATGAAGCGATTTCTTTAGCTATCGACCACCGAAGATTTACTTTTCTATCATAAACAATAAAATGAAAATTCATAAATGGTTCCAGAGGCTCAAACGGTACTAAATAAAACACATTTTCATTGTTTAAGTAGGGTGATTTTTTTCTTTATTATTATTATTTCAATCAACTTTGGATCATAGGTACAAATAAACTAAATTAACATCAATTCTAAATTAAAATTGAAAACAAAATCAAAATTAAATTAAGAACAAAATCAAATTTAAAAATCAAAATTAAAACAATATCTTAAAATTAGTCAGCACGTGAACCATGCAGCAGTGGTTCACGTACTGACAGTCGAAACGTTCAGCAAAAGCTTTCAGGATACTATTGCGGCTGGCCCGCACCCTTCGAACCAGGGATGTGCACCGCTTGCGCATGATTGTGTAGAAATAATCCACACGCGCCTCGGCAAATATGCACGCCGCGCTACAAAAGCGAGGCAGCCCCAAGAGTACCCTGAACGTGTTTTTGTATTGGACACGCAGAGCGCTGTACTGTTTCTGCGTGTAATCCAGCCACAGACTGCCGGTATAAAAGGACGTACAAAATTCTATAAATAGGGCTATTGTGACGCCCCTCGAACACCGAGCAAATCTGCGGGCTATCATATTGGCACGAACAGACAGCGCCCTACGTTCCCTTTCAATGTCTGCATCGTCTTCCAGGTCAGAGGTTAATAAATGTCCAAGATATTTAAAAGTATTTACTTAAGTGGGCATCCATTGAGTTTAAAACATGCCCAAAACGCACGACATGGTGATTTTAGCTAAAATATAAAAATCATCTTTAAAAATCCAGATATCATATGATCTTATCTTATGTTTACCTATTGGTGCTGGTGACTGTACCTAGTATGTAAAGACACCAGCACATCAAGCTACCCGAAACTCAAATTTTCCCAACAAACCTTGAACCTAATGCTTTAGCGATAAAGTTGAAAATCTATTAAAGAAATTTGACATATCTTAGTAGCTTGATGTGCTGGCGTCTGTACATCCCATTTCACCGGTTATGTTTGTAGTCCCATGTAACATATTCGCACACCTAGACTGCGGGCTGCAACTAAGAAATTCCTGATGTAAAAACCCAACCACTTATTCTAGGATTAGCTTGGACATCACTGACATTGGAGAAGAAAACAATATCGAGAGTATGCCTCAAGGCCTGTACAAAGTAAAATTCTATCTGATCTTGGACTTTTGGGAGGAGCTCGTGGCTAAATAATAACAGCCGCTCGGGTTGAACTTTAGATTAAGCAGTGCTTGCCTAGGTTATTCTGTGGGTAATACGACATCCCTTGGTAAGACTGGTTGTCAGACTTTTTGGGCCACTGACTGCTTAACGACTGTCAAAGATCTACAAATGACTGCCGGGACCAACGGCTGCTGCAATGCTGACATCTCTTTGAGGCGCGCGTGGAACACGAACTCGCCGTCGACACGGCAAGAAACACGCTAAGGCCACGTTTATTGCAGCCTCAGAGGTATTGAACGTCAAGGGTGCAGGTGAAAAGACATTTGGGACACTAGCAGGTGGGACATCGTTTGATCAGAATCACCTCCCTCGCACTGGGTGTTGGATGGATTAATAATACTCTATAGCACCATAGTAGTCACGGCATTTTTTTTTTTTTGTTTTTTTTGTTTTCGGGGGTAAACCTTCAAAAGGCGACCGGTCTTTGGGGATAAGACCGGGGAGTGTGGGAGTTTTACCGCACTAAAACCACCCCGGTGGTCACCATCCGCACATGAGAGGAGGCACCGTTTCCTCTTAAAAGACCTGTCCGGAGCCCCCTCTGTGCAACGCCTGTTAAGGCACATCCCTGGGGCGACTATACAGAGATCTCCCCTGAGCCTCGCTGTGCAAGTGTGCACGGCAGCACGTGACCACTGTGCTGCCGGTCATCTCCGAGATCACTCGGTGAGCGCACAGAGTCCCCGCCCGTGACCTCAGTGTCCCACCTGCTTTAGGTAATGCAGGCGGGGTTTCTACTGGGATCGGCTCTCTCACGATCCCGCTTGGCAGCCTCCTTTTGGACCATCACGGTCTCACAGAACGAGGTCACCTCCCTCCAGTTGTCAGACTCCGCCAGCATAGCCCCAACTATGGCTGGCAGAGACAAGTCTTGCCCGATCTTGGCTACCAGGACCCGTCGTTCAGAGTCCCATGCAGGGCACTCCTCGAGCGTGTTCTGTGCTGAGTCCAGGTTGCCTCCACAATGATGGCAATTGGCTGTTGCCTTTCGCCCAATCTTATTCAGGTACTCGCCGAAGCAACCGTGCCCGGTTAGTACCTGAGTAAGTCTATAGGAGATACGCTCCTCTCTTTTCAGCCAGGCTTCGAAGTGCGGCAGGACGGCTTCGACAACGCGCTTACGCGAATATTGCGGCTGTTGCAGCCGCTCACGCCACTGCTCGAGCGCGTGTCGCCGTTCCTGCCGCCTCATCCTTGCAATAGCGATTCCTGGTACGCTATTACCACTTTGGCGGATGGCACGGATTCGGCTATAAACACTCGTGTCCATATCTGCCAGGATATACAGCGGTGGAAAACGAGCCAGGAGTGTTGCCGCCTCAAAGGACACAGTACGGTATCCTCGTGCAATACGAATAGCAGTAGTCATGGCCTAGAGGTGTTACCGTCGGACTGTCAAGTGATAGGTCTCGAGTTCGAACGCAAGACCTCTGGTTTTTCGGTTTCCGATCCGTATTGTACTAGGTACTGTATTGTATATATTTTTTTTTAAATCGTTGCCACAGTAAGAATTTTTCCTGTATCGTGGGTGCGTTTACAAATATTTAAACTTACATACACAAACAGCCAGACCTGGAACAACTACCTGTAGGCCACAGAAATATTTGTTCCGCCATTCAAAGCGCAGCAGCCAGTCGCTCAGCCACTGCGCCAAACGTGTTTGTTATGCTGCATATAATTGCATATTTCGAGCAATTATGATGCATATATGCATGCATATTTCGAAGATTTTAAGTAGCATATGATCCGGTCTCTCTAGGATCATTATTTATCATTCTCCTGCCCATAACAGAATTTATTTGTATTCGACGCAGCATTGTCTTTTTCTTCTAACGGGTATAATAGTACCCTTAACGAAGCCGAAAGGCATTTGTTTTCCTCGTAATTGCGATAATTTTTATGTTCCAAACCATACCTGGGAACCTTCTAGTTACGGAGATATTGGGGGTCAAAGTTCCAACTTTTTCGCAAGATTATAATTTTTTAAATTCATTTTTTAATGTTGTAACTTTACTTTAAATACGTCTACGACGCTCGTACTATACAATGCCACCATCAGCACAATGCATTGAGTGCGTTACATTGAGTCCTACAGCAAAACATGATTTTTCACCCCAAAAAAAAAGTCATTTCCCAGCAATAATTTTTGCGTGGTCACTTAGTTTGATGTACAGAATGCTTGGTTCACGGCTTCGTGAAGGGTCCATTTACACCTTGCGTACTTCTCTACTACTACCTATATGTCTATAGTATGATTAGGAGAAATAAAAAACCAAATACCTAACCTAACTTATATTAAATCTTAGCCTAAATGATTTTTTCTTTATGAACTTACAACATCTATTATACTAGTCAATATGTCAAGGATCATCATCTTTCTCATATATTAAAATATTCATCTTTAAATGTACCAGTAGCTAGTCTTCTTAACTCGTAAATCGAAGAGACCAGTGGTTCGCCAGGGCCTCGTTAGTCAATTGCAGGGTGCACCGCGGGCAGGTGAGGTTGACTTTGGCATCGCAGATAGTGATCGAGCCACTTACACCCCATCGATGTAGGTGTTTATCAGACAGGATCTGTAAAGTGAAAAGTTGTGGGTTAAAAATTATTGGTACACATGGAGTTGTCAGCTTGTAGATTACTTATTTCGTGTATGAACAGACTGTTAACTTATTAGCCAATACAGTCCCACTGCTGGGCAAGGGGCTGCCTCCACTCCCTCCATGTCTCACGGCTGTTGGTGTAATGAATCAATCACTCAAGAAATTCAACTCACTATTTTCGCCTAGGTAAACAACACAACTGTGTAAAATGCTGACGACGATCGACGATCTCGGTATAATCAACTACATCCGATTAGACTGGAAGCAGACTTCAAAAAGGCTGGTCTGATGATGATATGCGACCACGACATGAAATAGAAATTGATAGATTTGATAGAGCTAGAAAAAGAAAACGAAAAAACTGACCTTGTGTTATGTAGTGTGTGTAGTACAGGGCTGCAGATGTGAAGAATCTGCCACGATGGACCAACTCTTCATATACAGTAGTTGAAGAGTGCTGCACTGAAGCCATGGCCGCATCCAGATGTGAGTAGGCGTCTATGCTCGTCCACCAGAGATCTGTAAAATACAAATAAATAATAAGTTTATTTATTTATCAATTATTTTTATAAAAAATACCAGCATATCGCTGTCCCACTGCAGTGCAAAAACCTCTTCTCATACAGAGAAGGCATTGATCAACACGCGTGCGCAAGACGGGCTGCCGATGTCAGAATTACATTTATTAAAAATGCAGGTTTCCTCACTATGTTGTTCCCACAAGTTCCCAATAATGTCCAAGACAAACTTATAATATTAAACACAATTAAATCAGCTGCACAGTGTTCAAATATCTCAAACTCCTTAAAATGAAAACCGTGTTAAAATTTGATAGTCAACATTTTTGGACAACAGTCTGCCTTATTACCTTTTAGAAAAATTCAAAATCGCGTACCTTCATTGTAAGTAGACTGCAAGGTCTTTTGTCCCGGCGGCGGTGGTTGGAAGGATCACACTCGTCTAGCACGACAGATGATGGGTGCTCTCAGTGCACAAAGGAAAGCCGCAGGGCGCGACGAGCAGGTGCATCGAACGCGGAATGGGGTGAAGTGTCAGACAAGGGGTGACACTGGTAGTCCTTCAAGTCCCTGAAACATCATGACGATAATATTTTAAAATTAGTTTTTGTCTCACGTGGGTGAAACTGCTGCGATCATAACATACTCCTTTTGTTTCATCCACGTTCATACATCTGGTCAAACACGCACGCCGATGGCGAGTGCCACGCACCTGACTTTTCTGAATTACATCACCAATAGTGCATGTCCTTCTAGGGCGTCCCGATGTTAACAATGACATTTTAGAAAGCTCTTATTGTATTATTCGTATTGTAGGGGAGGGGGCGGCAAATGATTTATTACTTCATATTGTCCCCTTTGGGTGAACAGCGCATCCCGCAGATGTTACGCCCTACGTTGCTGCAATGCGGAAACAAAATGGCGGCCCTCACTTCCCCTCCACCCCACCCCCTCGGCCCCTCAAGCTTATGTTGAACCCACCAAAAAAAACCACCAGCCTATGATGTAGCATAAGCACTGTCTCTAACGTTCTCACGTCTGGGCCTCAGGGCTCTGAGAGAGGGCCTGGGTGATCCACCACGCGGGCACAGTGCGAATTGTAAATGTCACATGTCTACGAATTTTTCCACAAAAAGAAATCTACAAAAACGAACTCACGCCTTTATCTAATAGGCGTAAGCAGAACCCATGTATAGCACGCCACCTGCTACTATCCTAACACACTCCATTTACTTCGTCCACCTTCACACACTTCGCGCACACCACAAAGATTTTCAAATATAATTTACGATTTCAGAAACTAAAACACCTACCTCAATTTATCCAAGTCTGAGGTCCCTGGAACGTAGGAACCGGCTCAAAGCGCCAACTCGTTAGTCGCGGCAGATGACGTGCGGCGTACTGAGGGCACAAAGGAAGTCTGGTCTAGATAATTCCTTCCCGTACTGCGCAGGTCATGAATTGGCGATCAATACTCCGATGTTACATATGGCTATACAAGTATACAGCGGGACAAGGATCGTTAGGACGCCGCTGTCGGTAAACATTAATGAAACTGTTTGTCGAAATGTTATTTAAAAACATAATAGGCGGCGTTAGTTCTGTTTTAGGCCACTCGAAAAAGTAACCGTGTAGTAATATTTACGAATTTTGAATGTTGGTACACTTAGAACTCGGCCTGGGAGAACCGCCTCTTTGTTCGCGGTATGTTGTCAAATTGAAAATCTTCTGTGTTGCCAATTTATTTAGTATTAAGGTAGAAACGTTAGGGTAGCCCGCGAAATTCAAATTTTCTTACGCTTTTTTGCAATTAGAAGGTCAGTGTCATATGTTGATTAAAATATGATTAACGGCCGTAACAAATATGGCTTCCTTGAGTTATAATCTTTAAAATCATCAATACAACCCCTTCAAGTTTAATTTAATTCCATTGAATGACTATTAAAGAAAAGTTCTGGAGTGGCGACCGCGAACCGGAAGACGTTGTGTTGGAAGGCCTCCCACTAGGTGGACCGATGACCTGGTGAAGGTTGCAGGGATCTGCTGGATGCGAGTCGCACAGGACCGGTCAATGTGGCGACACTTGGGGGAGGCCTATGTCCAGCAGTGGACGTCTTACGGCTGAAATGATGATGATGATGAATGACTATTTCATGAAAAAGTCATTCAATGGGATTGTTTATTTTAAGGACAACCAACAAAGTATACACCAACAACACATGTTAAAGTTCTTATATTATTTTTACATTTTAAAGTGTGGCTTTAATTAAAGACTGCCACGGCAATTAACAAGTATCAAAGCATTTATTTCAATTAGACCATCACAGGCACTTTTGATAGTCAAAAAAAAGCGAAGCTACAGTCACAGTCACAAGGCATAATAACTTGAGAAAGTACTGTAGTTGCACATTCCAAAGCGTAGATCTCTATGGAGAAGAATGGGCAAGAAACTCCATGGACATTTTAAACATTGTATTTATCATTGCATTTTAGGCATGCATTAAACATAGGAGTAGGAAATGCAGACTTTAAAAAAACATTTACAAAACAGATTTTTTATTATATGTATGAATAGATGCTAGTATTGATGATTTTAATGACTATAATTCTGTAAATACATGCGTAATACGGCCGCCAAATCATATTTTGTTCGACATTCAGTCTGATACTGACCGTCAAATTACGTAAAATGTATAGCCTGCATGATTCTTTTAGTGATTGAATAGCATTGCCGGGACGGCTCTGTTTGTTAACATTTGCGAATTTGTCTTTGTAATTGAATTAGAAATCAAGATGGAGAGGCCTTGGCCCAGCAGTGGGATGACGCAAGCTAACAGTATCAGTATTAGTAATACTAGGATGTTGGTGCTATGATTTTGTAAAAATAATGTTGGCACCACTGGTTGGCGATTGTATTGCCAATTTATTTGACCTTTAAAAGAAAAACTTTTTGCTTTTTATGGTTTTTGGTAAATTTAATTTTCGTATTAAATTAGTTTTTGATTACTTAGATTTAAAATGGCAATACGTATCAGTATCGTATCGTCAGGAGAGTTTGTAGTTGTTGGCAAACATTAACGAAGATGTCTATGGACCTTCTGTTAAAAAATTTGATGACCTTCGTCCGAAATTAAAAATTAGTTTAAAGGATGATTTCCACCAAACGGCTCGCTTCGCATCGAATCGCAAAGAATAGGAACGGATGTGATGACAGTCGATCGCATCCGGCAGGATGACGACGCATACGAGCGGCTGCGTACCGTCGATTGTGAACGTATCCGTTTCTGCGCCTAGTCAAAATGTTTCATTCCTACCGTATAATATTATAATAAAATTAATAGTAAAATTAACATATACCCAAAAAAATACTACGAATGTAAAAAAACTTTAACAGATTGAATCATCATCATCATTTCAGCCGAAAGACGTCCACTGCTGGACATAGGCCTCCCCCAAGTGTCGCCACATTGACCGGTCCCGCGCGACTCGCATCCAGCGGATCCCTGCAACCTTCATCAGGTCATCGGTCCACCTAGTGGGAGGCCTTCCAACGCAGCGTCTTCCGGTTCGCGGTCGCCACTCCAGAACTTTTCGGCCCCATCGGCCATCCGTTCTGCGAGCAATGTGCCGATTGGATAAAATTACTAAATTATGACGACACGGAGACACTCTTGGAACACATTAAGTAAAATCTTGTGCTAATTAGATAGTAATAATCACACAACTTAACCACACCTATATCTATAAACACCAAATGCACAACACACACATACACTCACACACACACACAAATAAGATAAGTAATACCTAGCTGTAAATACCTAGTTCATATTTTGTATTGCTTAGCTATGGACAGGCATTACTTGCTTACAGGGGAGCTCCAAACACAAATATTGTAAATGTAAACATGTTGAAACAATAAACCATTTTGTATTTTGTATTTTTGTATTGTACCGTGTCGGATACGAAGACAGGTGAACGGAGCCGATCGCGCGTCTCAGCATACTTTACTACAGCCGCGTGTCGCGGAAGACGCCCGCGGTCAAGCTGCTGTGCGCAGCTTGGTAATAAAGACTTATATACTGAGTACACGATTTAATATCGTTTATAGATTGTGGAATCCGTTCCGATCTGATGCGATGAAAGAAAAAAAAAGGATTTTTTAGACTCACACGGGACAAAACAAAAAAATGGTTGTATTAATAATATATATAGCAGAGAAAGATAAACAATTCAAATATCTAGATCTGGCTCGCGAGGTTGTCGACATGTGGGACGTGAGTACAGCAGTCATTGTGCCGATAGTCGTGTCGGCGAATGGCTTAATAGCCAATAGCCTCGACTAACATCTAATAAATAAAATAAATAAAAAAATCTACTACTAACACTAACTAACATCTGAGGAGGCTCTCGCTTGGCAGCTGGATCAAGGGCTTGATTCAGAAAGCAGTACAAAAAAAAGTCGATTCCCAGCAATAATTTTTGCGTAAAGTTACTACTAGTTTGACGTACAGAATGCTTGGTTGACGGCTATGTGAAGGGTCTGTTTACACCCTGTATTTTGAGACAAAAAATGGCCTTGGATCACCCTTATCAAGTTCCCCTTTCTTTTATTCAAAACAGAGGGGTTCTATTCAAACATTCCTATTGTAGACTCGCCACTGCGGTCGCTGATGCTTGCTAAAGGGGAAATTTATGCGAATATAACTGAACATGATCAGTACATCTGAACTACGTTCAAGAGATGTCAATCTCAATCTTACTTTATACTAGCTGTTGTCCGCCAACTTCGTCCGCTTGAAATTATTATAAAAATATCACTTCCCTATTTTTTAGGACGTACTATGTTTATTTAATTAAGTAGAGTAAACTCACTAAATACATATTAATTAAAAACTAATAAATAAACTAAAATAAATAAACTAACAACAAACTATAAAAGGGCATCAAAAAACTCCTCCTCAACACTGTCAGCTGGCAATGTGCCCAAGAGACTGGCGGCGTTGCCACGTTGTATGGCAACACTTAGCCTCTGGCCAAAGTAAAAGCTAGTCCTTGGATCACGGGAAGCGTCAACTAGGTGTTTCGAAATTTCCTTAAACAGGCTATGAGCACTCGGACCCCACGACCCCAGAGTTTCAACCCCAAACGGCTCGAAAATATAGTTACCACAAAGGTTTCTACAACATTAGTTTTAGTATATGCGAAAGTTGAAACACGTGTCTAGTATTTTTATGTTAAGAATCTATGTACAAAATTTCAAAACTGTATCATGAAAAATCACAAAGTTATAAACTTGTTCTGTTACCAGGTTGTCCGCACGTACACGTGGTCACCACGCGGCGCAACCGCGTGCGCGCCGTCTTGAGCTCATTTTTTGTAATAATTTGGCAGCAATCATTTAGGTACCCTAAATGATTGCGATAGGTACTTAGTGTAGCTCGGTGTCCAACTTGTAACCTTTTTTAAATATTTTTGGGACAAAATATAACATGGTTTAAAAATTATTGGAATCGATTCAGTTACTTATTCTGAACAAACTATATTCAGGTTTCGCATATATTAAAAATAATGTTGTATATTACCATTATAAATGCGAAAGTTTGGAGGGATGAACTCTGTTACTCAATCACACAGCATACAGCTGAACGATTCTGAATGAAATTTTTCACAGATATAGAGTAAAGTGCTGTATCTGTGGAGAACGTTCTTGGTTGTCCATTAGTATAACTCCTTATTCTATTTAATATAAATAATATGTAATTGTTGGTTAAAAAATAGTCTGCAATAGCACATAGGCTACGGAAGGGAGCGATTCGATCACCTCTTAAAGCTGTATTATTTTCATCTTACTTCAGTGTGGGTAAGAAATGGGGCTAGGCACCCTGTATAGCTACAACTCTTTCCCACATTGAAGACATTCATGTAATACTCAGGTGGACAAAAAAAGGTTTATCAAAATGAAACAAAACTTGGGTACACTGTAATAGACATTTATTAAGTTAAATTATTTGACGTTTAGACATTTAGATTATTATAAGACATTTAAAAAAGATAAGATTCTACATTTATTATAAGACATTTAAAAAAGATAAGATCTATAGGATATAATCTTCACGAACTATGATCGCATCAAATATTTTTTTTTTTAAATTTACATAAAAATTTCAGATCTTTTACTCCAAATTCCGCTAGTACATACAAAAACAACCACACATAAATATATTTACTCTTCAAGTACAATTTTATAGGTCCAAATTAAGACGACGAAAAAACATACAGTACAAAAAAAAAAAAAAATTGGCTAGTAAAACTTCACAAACATGACTAAAATGAATAAAAAAGATTTAAAATTTCCCAATTTCAAGAAACTAATCCTGACTACGGCGTGAAAGGACGCTGGTAGTTCATATTCAGCCTGTTATGTTCCCACTGCTGGGCCACAGGCGTCCTCTCTATATATCGTCTACATGTGAGTCCGGCTGCTATCAATAGGCCAGTTATGCTGCTCAATAAAGTTACTTTAAATACTGAGTTTTTTTTGTAAAATCTTAACCCGTCATGCCTGTGAAGTTAATCCAACTAAAGCTGCGTTTCCACCAGAAATTTTCAAGGATGCTTAACGAGGAATATGTGTGAAACTAACCAACAAACAGCTGGAGTTAAGATGGCTATGGGATTTATTAGTTTTATGCACATCGCTGTACATCCTTAACCTTACATCACGCCTGCAATTCCCAAAGGGTTTGGTTACCTAGTACACAACATTTCACGAGTTATCTTTGCCAACAACCACAAATTTGCTAGTGTGATATTCCTGATGGATAATCGAAACTTTAGGTGGAAACGCAGCCTACACCTTGAATACTTAATTTTCTCTTTGATCATTGTTTGGGACCGCATCCCTCATTGGCACGGGGACTTCTTCCACAAACTGGTGCATTTCTATCTCAAATTCGGGCATGTCTCCCTCAAACTCGAAATCCACTGGGAGTTTTAGCATAGCTGCTTTCAAATTCTTCATGGCTAGTGAAAGGGTTGCTGCGACGTTACCTATTGCCTCTCTCTTGCGGCGTAAACGGCGTTCTTGTTTCCTTTGGGCCTTCGATTTAGCAGTAGGTGCAGGAGCCATCTTTGGGGCGAGGAAGTGTGCTCGGAAGATTGGACCTGAAAATGATAAAGATAATGTTTTAAATATAAGCTCTGTCTTATGGAGCTGAGGTCTGTGTCTCAGCTGTGGGACCCACAGCGGGTCTTATATCATAAACACTAGAGATAGTGCCGCACTTGCTTGCTAAATTGTTGACTAACTCAATAATTATATTACCTTCTTATCAACATACAAAAAAGAACTAAAATGTTGAAGCAGCCACGGAGTCTGGATGTGTGCTCGGTTGATGTTAATACGCTCGCCTCCGATTACATGGGACTAAAACATAACTGGCGAAATGTGGGTGTACTAGTTACACCTCTGCCAAACCCTACGAGGATTACAGGCGTGATGTTATGTTATGATTACGTCACACTGTCCATACTGAGTCTATTGCGTTTAAAATACAATATCCAAGCTTCTATTAAAACGACTTAGTAACATAATGTACAACTAACATTTTATCCAATCTGGGGGATTGCACTCAGAACATCATGCTTAGCCGTTGCGTTAGCAACTGCAAGACCATCTGGTTTAACCTCTAATGCTTTTCAATTACTACATTAGTCACGGTTTTAAGCTGAACTCTATATCTGGGATTACTTTCGTCCCGTCCCCCTTCCGTCTCTGCCCTCCTCTCACTCCCTTCCACAGGGTTCCAAAAATAAGCAGTATTGATATAAATCTACCCATCGACATCATCCGACGAGCTCTTGTCACTGTCAGCGTTCCAGCTTTATTAGAACCTAATGGCTTGGCACGTGGCGATGGCAAGAGCATTTCCATGAAAGATGGGTAGTAGTTCTTTATTGTGGGATGCAACATGTGTCGATACTCTTGCACCATCCCTTCTTCCTAGCTCATCGTGCTGTGCTAGAAAGATGTGATGTTAGATCCTACAATGTCACTGATTAACTATTCATTGTAAAAATGCATCCGCAATCCATTCTCTCTTTCTTCTTTTTAATATAACGTTGTCCCACACTAGGAATTTCTCCTGTATTGTGGGTGCGTTTACAAACATTTAAACTCACATACACTACCAGAATCGATTGATGCACTTTCGTAACGCAAATTCTCAATGTTGGCAATCTTGATACTTAAATTACAATAATCAGGTTAGCGCGTCACCCAGTAAACAAAACACACACACACGCACACACATATATAGAGCGGTGGCTTTTATCTGGCTGAGTCGCTTCATGTAAAATACGCATACTGGCCGACTTCAGGTGAATCCAGTAAGGTACTAGCTAACACTAACATTTGGAAAATATTAACAGAAAATGAAAAATGAATGAACACTTTCAGTATAAAAATAATGATGTGCGCTGCACTCCCTTGTATTAACTTTTTTGCTTTTTAGCCCTTGCCAAAAATAAATGATATTGACAAAAGCTGGCCAAAGCTTTTAAGATTTATTTGGATGGGCTCCAAAAAAACTCCATGATACTGATTCAATATTCATTCTTTTTCTTAGCGTGTCGATTGCAATCTAAATTGTGCTAGCTCAAAACTGAATCACTACTTTGGCGCCATCAGTTCCTTTAATAAACAAACAACAGGACACGCAGGACACTATTAAGTGTCCCATCATTTGTTTTCTTATTACTATTTCACTATTCATTGTTAAAACTACTTATTCAGTTGCATCCGGTTACATTGGAAGCTGACACGAAAAGTCAAACCAGATTTTGATAAGCGATTTTACATTTCAACATAATAAAGAATGATTACTAACCTTTATCTCTGATCCTAAGATACACGACACTGGAAACAGGTAACCAGGAAACGCCCTACAGGAACAGCACGGACGATCAGACCAGATATAAATCACAGGACTTGCATTGAAGAGGGCGGGTGCCGCAATGCGGGAACACGGGAGCACTAGACTTGTTGCACTACGCAGGTCCCGGAAAACGATCAATACGTGTGATGTACGAACCTGTAATATATTTTTATGGCACGTAATAAAAATATTCAAAACTGCCATAAATTTGGAGATTTTTATTTTGTCGAGTGTTGTACAGAAAAGAGTTGGTTGACTGCCTCCTTGGTTTAGATGTGCAAGTGCCACTGAAAAGCAAAAGTCTCAAGGATCCATTTTCAAGTAGACCAAATTTGAATTGAAATAGCAGCAGGAAATTGCCCATTTTGAATCTTTGTACAAAATTTCAAAACTGTATCATGAAAAATCACAAAGTTATAAGCTTTTTTTGTTACCTAATTGTCCGCATAAAATCGTGGTCACCACGCAGCGCGCGCCTCCAGCGTCGTATTGAGCTCATTGATAATAATAATTTGGCAGTAGGTACCTAAAATATTGCGATAGGTACTTAAAGTCGCTCGGTGTCCAACTTTTAACTTTTTAAATATTTTTGGGAAAAATATAACATGGTTTAAAAATTATTGGAATCGATTCAGTAACTTATTCTGAACAAACTATATTCAGGTTTCGCATTTATACTAAAAATATTGTTGTATACCTAACAAGCAATGAATTGTGTAAGGTGACACAAGTATTGTCTACACACGTACACACGTTCTTCATACACAAAATAATATTATAATATTGTTAGCCTGTGTTGTCAACTGTCTATAATTAAATAAAAAAATGGTGTGTCCCAAGGTGGGCGCCAATATTTTCTTATTGGCGCCCAACAACTACTCAGCCGGAATTTGGGACCTATACAAAATGATAAAATTTGTAATTCAACATCTGCTGTGACATATAATCTTGTTGAAATTCGATTTAGAAATACGAAACGCTTGTAAAGAGATCGTCACTTGTTTAGGACCTCTTGTTCTCACAATCTGAGAGACATATATTATGGACCTTCTGCAGTGTTGTTACTGTCACGATGCCAACATCATTATAACTACCTGTACACAAACGGAGAGTGAGGGCTAGGGGGACTTTAAAAATTAAAAACATGTTCTTGACTGACAGCGCCACCTGGCGGTAGTTAGGGCAAATACGTAACTAGCCCGCGAAATCCAAAATGTCTGAGTTTTTTAGCAAATCGCATCCCTGTTTCAGGATCTACGTAGATTAAATCGGTAAAAAAATTGGCATTACCGAGGTAGATCTTAATTATGGTAAAAAATCTTATACAAATCTGTTGTTTGCAAAAATAATTATGACTAGAAAATTTCAATTTCGCGGGTTTCAATTTCAGAGTATAACGGAATTATAAAGAAGAGAGTCACTAAAATATTGCCGTTTCTTTCTTCCTCATGAAATATCCTGTGAGTAAGAAAGAGTGCTTTTCAGATTGCCAGTACAGACACCGATAGTGTGCGAGCGAGTGGTGAATATAAGCCACGCCATTTTGTTTTGGAACCACACCCTACTGCATGTGACATGAAGAATATTGCAAACCTAAAATATGATGAGTTTGATGTCTTGCAAGCCTAATAAAAATTATAGGTGATATGTTTAGAAGGTTTTTATCTATTTCATAATTTCGTTCAGTAACATTAAAGTAATTGATGAAAACAAAGTAATATTTGACAGTTTTATGCGACGTTGCCAACTTTCAGAACGCACTCTTAAGCCAGATTAGCCCGCTAAATTCAAATTTTCTTACGTTTTATGCAATTTGCTAATCAGTGTCAGGTTGTATTTTGAACAAAATAATATGATTCACGACCGTAACACTAAAGTTATAATCATTAAAATCATCAACACAACCCTCTAAGTTCATTTAATCCCATTGAATGACTATTTCATGAAAAAGTTCTGTGTGAGTGGGAGTGGGCGGTGACCCATCACGCGCACCCAGTGCGGATTGCTAAATATCACATTTGTCTTCGATTTGTTTTGGTTCTAGGACATGCGGGATTCCTCAAAATGTCACCGTTTTGAGAGCTGTGGTGATGAATTTGATGTTTCTCCCCAGCTGTATGATATCCCCTCAGTTACCTCTTAGGACCTCGAGAACGGTCGTCATCATCATCTTTTACAGCCCGACTTAACGAACTGCTGGGTATAGGTCTCTCTTTGCTTGTGCGAGCTCCGCGTTCCTGTGCGATATTGTGGACAAAGCTGATCCAAAGCTGTCGTTTACCCATCTTGCCGTCCCGTCCCCGCGCCGGACGACTGACATTTTTCTTTGTAGTCCATGGACGCCACGAGAAATCTCACGATAAGGAATGACTGGGTTATTCCAAAATAAAACGACACATTTGGTTACACAATCTATTATTATTATTATGATGTATTTATTGATGCGATAGTCATTTATTGCTGTTAAGAACTTAACCTAAAGGTAATATGATATTATAATATGATCTACACATAATATTCAAGTGCCGATTACTAAGTGACTTAACTTATTTATAAGGAGTAACCCCTGATCACCCCACCTCAGAGAAGACCAGGGATTGGCCAGAGCCTCGTTTGTTGGCGGCAGGGTGCACCGCGGGCAGGTGAGGTTGACTTTGGCTCCGCAGATGGTGGTAGAGCCACTTGCACCCCATCGGTATAGAGAGGTATGAAGAGCAGTGTAAGTCCCTCATCCTTTATTGATAAGGGAAGATCCGTCGATCAGACGGGTGTTGTGTCTAGTGGGCTACCTGCTTGACGGCTGTTGTATGTATCCTAATCTCGCGGACAACTCTGCTTGCATGATGTAGGATTTTGACCTCAGGTGAGGCGTAGATCGTACGTGGTGTTGTAGATCTCTCAGGTGTATGCTCGAGGATACATGGCTGAAAGTCAGACAGCATCAGCTTCAAAGATGAGTAAATGCGGCTGCTCGTCACAGGTACCTGAAAATTGAGATAAAAATGATGATTAAACCGTCTCAGAAAATTCTTTGACAAAGGCAATTAAGAGTGCCCGATTTTTCTTTGTTATGATTTTTCCACACAAATTTCAATTTCCATAAAAGAAAATATTTCTCATAGGGTGACACAATGGGCGGTCTTATCGGTAAAAGCCAACCTTTGGATGGATGAGAAGAAGAGAGAGAAGCAGTAGTAGCGGGTAGTTAGCAGGGCAAAGTGTTTTAGTAACCCAGGTGCTCTCCGTGAGATCCTGGGTTGCTGGACAGTTGGACATAAACCTCCTTCAAGCGCAGCCAAATCGACCAGCCCTGTTCTCTCGATTTCTGACAACCATCTTGCCAAAACATAACCAGCTTATAACGGTCCCACTGATGAGAAACATGCTTCAGATATTCCAGAACCCTCACGATGTTTACCTTCACTGTTTGCGTGTGGTAATAAACTAATAACAAGGAGTGAAGGTTTGAGACCACGACCTAAGACTTGTAAGTCGAGGCTGCTACCACTGGGCCACGCCTACTCCCTTATTACATTTATTCAAAAAGCAATAGCTAAAATGCCAAATTTGTTGACTTTCAAGTAAAATAGAAACACTGAAACACCTACCTAGCCACTATTGAAAGTTTCCCAAGCCCGGTGAGCCATTGGCGCCTTGACGGACCAGCCCACCATGCTGACTGCGAAGGAATACATCAGCCGCTTTCTAAGACAATGCTTGTACACCAGAGACCTGAAAAAAGATGGTAAAGATATTTAACAAAAAATATTCCTAAAAATGTCAGAATGTTGATTGAAATAAGAAGAGGAGATGAAGAGAGATGAACCTGTAGAATTTATTATGTTTTCCCTTATGAGCTGCTCTAACTTTCCTTGGATCTCAGTTATGACACAGGCAGCTATAAGACCGTCATAGTTTGAGCTAAACGTTTAGTCACGATCCACACGCTCAATGAACCCGCGTGTTGCGACCGCAGACAGCGTTACATGGTCCAAAATTGTGAATGAGTAGAAAGTAGAATGGCAAAACTCACCTTTATCTGTATCCATGCGATGTTTCTTACTCTAGGAGAGCTGATCCTCCGAACCATCGGGGACAACTCCGCGCTTGTATTGGTTCGTAGCACTAACACGTCATGTACGGCAGACGGCGGGTGGCGCACTGCGGCATTGAACAAAGGAAGTCTAGTCTAGAACTCTAGCCACACTGCGCAGGTCACGATCAATGCTTCGGTGTGAGATATATCTACTTTTAACTATTCTTACCTAAGCTTAGGTAATTGTCCTACCGTCCCTGAGGAAGCGACAAGTGATCCAGTATTTTCTCGCTCAAGAAAGGTACAAGAGATTGTAGTTGAATACAGGGTGTAATGGTCAGCCCTCCACAAACTGATGGGGTGAATTCAGTATTTCATACTAAGATGACCGGTACATGAAATTATTTCAGGAATGTTATGGGAATCCAATAAATTTGATTTGTTTTATTTCCGCATACGCAATGTATCGTTACCGTGGCAAAAATCACTTAGCGAACGGCAAGCGCGACGACGAGTTCGATTAACTCTGTAGCTAGGCAGGAAGTGATCAACCGATTTCACGCATCGTTCGTTAGATTATTTCTACATCCATGGTTGAATTTTTGATTTTAGCCGTATTATTATTTACATCAATGGAGTGCTGCGTACAGGGAATAGTAACTGAAACGAAAATAAAAAAAAAAATAATTTTGGGGAGAAATATTCCGGTGAAATATGATTCAAAGTAATGAGCTGAATGCACCCTGTCAGTTTGTGGAGGGGTGTCGCTTACACCATATAAATAGTTGATTGCTAACTGTTCGGAACGACAGCAATAATTCTAAAACCAGACGCTGGGAGATGATTAACTTTGCCTTTTCTTTCATGAAAAATTAAAGTTCACAAACGAACCCAGAGGCTATAATGTAGATGGCTATAAGAGTAGAGGAAGACCAAAGAAACGATGGATGGACTGTGTGAGGGATGATATGGCTGGAAAGGAGGTAACTTCTGAGATAACGAGTAATAGAGACGTATGGAAGTAGAAGACATGCTGCGCCGACCCCAAATAAATTGGTATGGGCAAGAGAATGATGAAATGGACCCAGAGGTTCAGACAGTAGTGAATAAAACACTTGTTAATTTTATTAATTATTATTTCCTTTATTTATATTTATACAAATTATTTACATTTTTAAACATTCCTTAAAAAACAATATAAAAAAACATTTAAAAATATAAAAATTGTAGCCCACCGGTATCGGGAACAGGGTCCAAGCTACCGGCGGTCAGGGCTCCAGAGAGAGGAACCTCCTAACAATACGAGCCGTGTCTAGGAGTACCGCTTTCTGAATCAAGCCCTTGATCCAGCTGCCTAACGAGAGCGTCCTCAAGTATTGGTCGAGGCTCTTGGCAATTAAGCCATGGGCTGATACGACTATCGGCACAATGATCGCTGAGTCCACATCCCACATGTCGACAACCTGGCGAGCCAAGTAAAGATACTTGATTTTCTTATCTTTCTCGACTTTCACGAGGTTCTCATCATGCGGGACCGTTATGTCAACAATCATTGCGCGCCGCTCTGATCGATCCACCACCACTAATAATCTTGAGATTTAGGTAAATGTTTATTGATGTTTTATGATAATATTTAGTTAATTGGAAGGGAGAAGAGAGTTGGTTTTACAAAATCAGAGTAAGAATACCAGTAATGCCAAATATGCATCTCCCCAAGTGTCGCACATTACTGATGTTCTTCAGAACTGCTCTTCTCCCCTCCTTGAGTGAGGAGTAGGTTCACTACAATAATAATATAACCATGTAATGTTACTATTCTCACAGTTTGTGTAACTGCATTATATATACTAAATTATCATGCAGTTACATGGGGCATCGTGGTTACTAGTTCAGGCGCGGATTTGAGATTGGCTATGAGGGATAATCAAAAGACCATTTTTTGTACCGCGATCATCAGTCTTTTGATCCTGTCATCTTAAATCCACGCCCGTCATTGTTACCTAATCACAATGAGATTAAAAAAAGCCCAACATTCAGACAAAAATAACCATTTCAAAACATAAACCGAAAATCTAATAAGAAATATTGCAAATACTCATGTTGACACGCTTATCAATCTTGCTGGTGATGTTGTGATTTGAAATAATTAAAAATTTATCTGCCTTCACGAAGTCCTTATTTGTCAGATATAAGTAGTCTGTGAAAGCTGAAAGTGGAATCTTCAGTGTTGGGCAGGGGATGTGCGACATGTTTGGTGGGGTCGTTGCAGTGCCGTGACAGTCATCAGCCTCCAGCGACGAATCTGGAACAGAAAAACAATATTTTATAAACTTTATGTTAGCATGAAATAACATCAGGGCTGTATTCCCCGGAGGGTTAAGCAGAGACAGACCTGTAGTACACCCACATTTCGCCAGTTATGTGTAAGCTCCATGTAACAGGGGGCGAGCATATTGCCATAAACCTCGCACAAGTTCAAAACTTCAAGATGTTACTGAGAAACTGTTAATAGAAAAATTCAAGAACACACAGTATTTGCAGTCCACAGCAGGACATAGACCCCTCCCAGGCTGCGCCACAACACCATGTCCTCCGTTTTCGGCATCCAGTCTGTTGCAGTAAATTTTTTAAGCTTGTCGGACCATCTAGCTGGGGGGTGTTCCATTCTACCCTTGATGATACGTAGACTCCACTCCAGGACACGTTTGCACCTTCACCCGTCGCTATATCGGATGTCTTTCAAACAACTAGCAAAGAAATAATAATACACATACCTACTATCTGGATATAGAGGTCCTTCGGTGGGGACTTGATGACTGGGCTGGACTGGAGTGCGCAGGCAGGTGATCGGATCGGCACGTCAGCCGCCATCAGCAACCAGTGGGGGACTACGAGGCTCGTCCACTCGGCACCTGAAATGTAAAGTAGCGATATTTTAATCATTAATTCTTTCTTCGTCCTGATTATTCAGCTGATAAAATTTCGGCTGTATTAATAAAGGCGTATTTACTGCATTAATGCTGTGGACAACGATAGACATGGCGCACCATGCCCTTTTAGTCTAGTGTTACATAATACGCGCGTACGTTCTGTTTTCTTGTCATCAAATGCTTTTTAATGATTATTCTGGTTTTTATTTTGTTTTTTGTAATATTTTCATTGTTTTATATTTTATGTGTTAACACCTAGTTTTATGGGCATGCTGTGGTCTCCTGTAATTGAAGTAACACACCTAAAATAACATTTGTATAACTGTGTCCTATATTGTGTGTGTATACTTTGTTGGATATCCAAAAAAAAAAAAAATGAAAATCTTGGTATATCTCTATGAACCTTACCTTCCACAACCTAATCGCTGGTAACAAGATGTCCCTTGGTAAGCCTGGTTGCCTGATTTTCGGGTTTTATCTGTAACGACTGTCAAAGATGATAGCTAGGCGAACGGCTTAACGTGCTTTCTAGACGCGGAATTCTCTTGATATGGTCGCTCTTCCATGAAGCGACCCTGTCTGGCGTTGCTTAATCTTCTGTCGATTCGTACGGCAGTATAGCTTGCTACGGGCCTTCCATTATTTGCACAAGAATGGTTAGTACCTAAGTACACTAAACACTGAAGCATTTACCTTCATCATATTTAACGCCGGGGCACGATCAGACATATATATTTTCTCTCTTTCTAGTAACAAATTTAAAACACTGGCTATAAACATTCTTTCACCACAATCTTAATCTAAAATTAATTAATTAATTCAAATTTTATAAGACAAAATTATCTTTCCGTTCTTTATTTGTTCATTTAACCCGTGGACAACGGTGTGGGTTATATGTTTACCCATTTAAGATGTGGTAGAACAGACTAGCTGCACTGCGCAGGTCACAAAGTTTGATATACGATGCAGTTGTTATATTTGTGCCACGCAACAAGAATGTATCGTAGGCCCAAATTGAAGAAGATGAGTAGTACTTAGCGGTCAACATAATAACAAGCTAGGACAAGCACATAGTGAAAACGGACTCTTCAGAATCGTATTAATGAAGTAGAGTACCTACTACATTATATTGGCAAGCCAAGCTTTTAGGCTTTTATTTATGTACCGCCACAGAGCCCACCGTTATTAGGCAATATTTATTTATCATTTTTTTTCTGTCTGTTTCTTCGACGGCATGGAAGTCAACAACCGACGATAAAACATATCTGTGAGATAGCTTATTCTCATACGACATGAAACTTCTGCGATATTATTGCAAAGGAGTGTGTGCAGCTCCCATTCTACAAATGTATCTATATAAATACATATAAGTCCGGTTTGAAAGTTGCTTTTGGAAATTCAACAGTGTGCTTTAAGGTGATGCCCTGGGGTGACTAAAACGTATTATATTGATGCTCTGTGTTGAAAACGGACCTATGGAAAACTAGCACATGAGAAACTTCATTCATGCAGTCATCAGTCAGTCATTCATTCTTCAATCTAAACTTCACTGCGCACTGCTTCACTGTTCACTGCGCAGGTCATAATCTTCCTTTGTCTCCCAACGTATCTGCAATGCAGTATTAAATGTTGTAACTGTTAAAAATTTACTGAGTTGCCTCACTGTAAAAAAAATTGTGTTGCTACAGTAAAATTATTTGTAATGAAATTATTTATTTATTTTTGATTATGATTGGTACTTACTTGCATTAAAATCTTAAGGGCTTGACTTTAGTTTGGTAGAGCAGGATATGGGGATTAAAAAGGGCCAAATCTGATAGGGCTTGGGTCCCCGATTATAACGCTACCACTCTTTTTACGAGGTAATGCATATTTTTCGAGAAATTTATAAAATCAGTTTCTAACCTCAAATCCGATAAAAGGTAGATTGGAACGTTAAAATGGGTCATTGACAACCAAAGCTGTCACAATATATTGCCTTGTGGTGTAAAATATCGTGCTACATCGGTAAAACGAAACGTAAAAAGTGAACATTAACGATATAATTTATGAATATTTGTGGAGAAGAGATGTGGAAAGGAATAATAAAGATCCTTTTGATGAATTAATCGATGTCATCAAATATAATTTTAATAAATAGATTTTAAATTAATGTATTGTATTTTATTTGTTTTTATATCATCTTAGATATCCTGTTTAGAAGAAAGTTAGTAATTCCACTGATCATATGCGAGTACAAAAGGTTATTACTGTTACGAGGATAACTTAAGATGCGAGAGCGAGCGAAGCGAGCTCAAGACATGGGGGCACCCCGACTCGGATAGATTTAGGTTAGAAGGAGGTGGCGGGGTCGTAGTGAGCGAGCGAAGCGAGCGAACACAGACCCCGCCACCTCCTTCGAGGTTATTTTTTTTTAAACCACCCAGAAGTAGGAGCCCCGCGTAGCGGGGCTCCGTCGACTATGCCTTTTAAGCAATTTTGGAGTGTTTTGAGGTTAGGTTACAAAAGATCGTTTTTCTCGGAAACGGTGAGTGACCTCTTCATGGGAGTGGTGCCAGGGGGAGGGGGTCATCCCCACCCACCTCCCCCCCAACTACCTCCCCCCCCTCCTGCTCTACTATTCTAAAGTTATACCATCTTAAGTATGATGAAAAAAATAATGGTCAAAAGAATTTGAGTACGCGTTGGACATTTGTTCCCGTATAATATGTAAGGTCATGCAGTGGTAGACGATGGTGCACAATTGCATTAGCTGGGGCCATATGGTGATTTGGCTTACATATGATTCCGTCCCGTTCTTTCATTTGTAGGTCGACAGTAGTGCGACAGTATCCGTTCTCAACTTTTGCAAAAAAAAATATTTATTTAAATTTTGATTACCTACATAAAAAATTAAGTAGGATGAAAAAAATTATTGCTAAAAAATTTTGTGGTCGCGTTTGACATTTTTTCTCGCACATTATGTTAGGCCATGCAGTGGTAGACGATGGTGCACAATTGCATTAGCTGGGCCATACGGTGCACATATGATTCCGTCTCTTTCTTTCACTTGTAGGTCGACAGTAGTACGACAGTGACAGAATAAATTTTAAGCCAAAGATCACCCTAATCAACGATTTTTAATCTCGTCTTCAGTATGGTCCAGCATTCACCATTCTCCTGCCCTTATCCCAATTTATTTGGTGTCGGTGCAGCATGTCTCCATCTTCCATACTTATCTTTTAGTCGTCATCTCATGACCCCACCAGCCATTCCACCTTTCACACAGATGGACAGTGTGACTATAGTTTCTTTTATCTTCACTTATTTTTATATGCAACCACATTTATGGTCAAAACTTTCCTCATGAAATTTTCTGTATTCCGCATGTCATGCCTATATCATGACAACCGATTACCACACAACTCCTCGGTCACTGTAATTAAAAGACTCTCAGGATAATCTCACAAAGAGGAGCTTGTGTCCCAGCAGTGGGGTCGTTATGGGCTGATGATGCTACTTACGAATGTATGCTAAAGCCTAAATTCATACTTTCATATTTCGGAGTTTGGGGGTATGAAGGACAGGGTGTAAGGATCTTCATTCCCTCCATAGAAAAGGGAGGATCCTCCGACCAGACGGGTGTTATGTCTGGTGGGCTACTGCCCGACAGTTTTTGTAGGAGTCTTAAGTCGAGGATAACTTTACTTGCGCGATGTAGGCTTTAGATGTTATTCGATGTTTAGTTCATCATCGGTGTCATAGATGGCGCTGATTTTTGTTCTATGTTGCTTAGTACTCCTTGTAGTGCCGCTACAGGAGCATGGGACTACAAGAAAGAGAGATTTCTCTACTTCATTTTACGAGCTATGAGAACAAGTCAGAAGACTAAAGAAGGCAGCAAGGTTGTAGTAATTTCAAATGATACCACTTTCTGATATTTACATTTTTTTTATAATATGTATAAAGGGTGACTGGTCATTAGTGACCGATACTTAAACACGTGATTATACTCATGATGAAAAAAAGTGTTTCTATGGGAAAGTTGTTTGTAATCATGAGTATAATCACGTGTTTAAGTATCGGTCACTAATTACTAGTCACCCTATACATATATATACATCTTAACTTAACTTACAGCTATTAGAGCTCTACCTATAGCTAAACTTAAATTAGCTTAATATTACGTTATAATATTAATATTAGTTAGTTTACCACTATCGGAAATAAAAATTTATAAAGATATCCCGACCCTAATTTCCGACCTCCGGCCTTTAATTTTTGTTACAATACACCACTTACATTTACATACAAACTTACAAATAAATACCTCTTTATAATATTAGTGTAGATCTACAACATTATTTTTAGTATATGCGAAAACTGAATATAGTTTGTTCAGAATCTAATACTTTTTAAACCTCAGCAGAGCTCAAGACGAGGCTGCAGGCGCGCGCGCGCGCCGCGCGGTGACCACGTATTTGTGCGGACAACCAGGCAACAGAAGAAGCTTGTAACTTTGTGGTTTTTCATGATACAGTTTTGAAATTTTGTACATAGATTCTTTACATAAAAATACTAGATACGTGTTTCAGTTTTCGCATATACTAAAACCAATTTTGTATAGTTAACACTAGAAACGGGATATTTACCGTGTTTACTGTAAGTATCCTGTTTCTAGTGTTAATGTTAGTGACCATGACAGTTTAAAAACTTAGATCTATAGTTTTACAAGATTCTTTTGGCTCGTGGCCATGTTCGGAACTAACGTCGCTCAATCGGTATGACAGATCGCAAATGCATTGCTAGTGTCTATGTACAGACGCCAGCACATTAAGCTACCCGAAACTGTCAAATTTTCCCAATCAACCTTGAACTTAATGCTTTAGCGGTAAAGTTGAAAATCTATTAAATAAATTTGACAGATTGTAGTAGCTTGATGTGCTGGCGGCTTTATCATATAAATACGGCAACAGGCGTTAAATAATTGTACTTCTACTTTTCTTTAATGAAAAAAGAAATACAGAAACGAACCCAGGGGTTCAGATAGTGGTAAATAAAACACATTTTAATATTAAGAGCGTTTATATAGAAAGTTGGCAACGTGGCAAATAGCTGTCAAATATTTCGCTGTTTTGATTAATTTGGCAATATTACTTTATGGAAATAAGAAATATGGCTAACTACTGAACTAAAGTATTGATTATGAAATGCAATATTAATATCGTAATACCGAATATTTAGTTTTAGATGTAAAAAACAGTAATTGGAAACTTTCCAAATACCTTTTTTACACCTAAAACAGTTACAACATCAAAATCAGTTTTTTAATTGCAATTCATTATAAATATTCTAGTTCACTAGTTAGCCAAATTTCTTATTCCCATACAGTAATATTGCCAAATTCATTAAAACGGGTAAATATCTGACAGCTATTTGCGACGTTGCCAACTTTTTGGATGAACGCTCATAACTTGTCTTATCTTTCTTTTTATGTAATGTGATGTCAATTATCTAATTACATAATTACAATTACAATATTATTTAATGAGATTTAAAAACTGTAGTGTTTCTCTGATCCATCTTTATATGTTAAAATTAAATCAAAGCTCTCTTCGGTATCCATTACATTTAACAGTATTCTCAAAAACTCTCCCATCATTGGTCGCTTACTTTCTGGCACCTTCGTCAACAAATTATCGGCGACCTCATATCCATCCACTTCTTCATACGTCCTCCGCTGTAAATAAAAAAAACAGAGGTTAGCAAAGAGAACACATCTTTTATTAACATCTAAGAAAATGTAGATGTGGTTTTTTTTTTTCTAGTCCAAGGACAGAGATGAGGTCGACGATGGAACGAGCTAACCCAAAAGAAGCCTATTAACTCGCGATTTAAATAGATTGGGGTCATATGAACTTGGAAACACCGACGCAGGCAGGGAATTCCACTCCTTGGCTGGTGGTGCTGTTCCACAAGCAGGGCATTTAATATCGTTTCCTGTTGTTTGTTCGTTACAGGAACTGATGGACACTACTGAAGGCGCCAAACTAGTGGCTCAGTTCTGGGCTGACACAATTTAGATTACCATCGACAAGCTAGGTTAGGCCGTACAACAATGTACTGCAAAAGTAACCCTGACCATTTATTAAAAGTTTTGGTTCAGAGAAGTACATGGCTAAATAACGCATGGGTCGATTTTCAGGTAATGCCGCGCTTACCAAGGTCGGTCCGTGGATGGGTGACCTTCCATTACATACCCATTTATCTCTGTGCCTTGGAAAGGACGTTAAGTCGTTGGTACCGGCTGTTATTTATAGATCTTTGACAGTCATTACTGGTAGTCAGTGGCTTGAAAGTGTGACAACCAGTCTTATCAAAGGGTATCGTAATTCCTAGTGCTAACTGCGTTGTGGATGCTAGATAGGCAGTCGCTCCATGTAGAATACTGATAGTTATTTAGCTACATCTGGTTAGACTGAAAGCCGATCCCAACATAGTTGGTAAAAAGCAATAATTTAATTTAATACCATAATTATGCACGACTTTCAAATATTTTAGTAAATAATTTGTAATACTCAGCTAGATTTGCTCACCATATGTATATGCGTCCTGGCATAACATAGCGCACTTTTCATCAAACATAAAATCTGTACTTTTTTACCTATATTTACAAATAAATTATGATTGATTGATTGAAGGCTGCCTCTAAGATAAATAGTTTATACAACATTAGTTTTAGTATATGCGAAACCTGAAACACGTGTCTAGTATTTTTATGTAAAGAATCTATGTACAAAATTTCAAAACTGTATCATGAAAAATCACAAAGTTGTTCCGTTACCTGGTTGTCCGCACAAAAACGTCGTCAACACGCGGCGTAGCCACGCGCGCGCCTTCAGCGTCGTCTTTAGCTCATTAATAACAATAATTTTGCAGTAGGTACCTAAATGATTGCGATAGGTACTTAGTGTTGCTGGGTGTCCAACTTGTAACTTTTTAAATATTATTGGGACAAAATATAATATGGTTTAAAAATTATTGGAATCGATTCAGTTACTTACTCTGATCAGACTATATTCAGGTTTCAGAAATACTAAAAATAATGTTGTATACATTAGGAAAACAGTGAGTAATATTTATACATACTGGTAAGCCCAATAAACGGCTTCCTTCTTTCTTTTTGGATCTCGTGCGAAGACTGCGTCTAGCAAAGGCAGAAACCATATTTGGAGTGAAGAGGTAAGCTCGGAAGACTGGACCTGAAAAAGATAAAGATAATGTTTTACAAAAAAAACTTCGTCTCATACAGGCCCTTCACAAAGCCGTCAACCAAGCATTCTGTACATCAAACTAAGTAACTTTACGTAAAAATTATTGCTGGGAATCGACTTTTTTTTTTGGGGTGAAAAATCACGTTTTAGGTAGGACTCGATGGAAATCACTCAAAGCATTGTGCTGATGGATGAATTGAATAGTACGGGGGTCGTGGAGGTGTGTAAAGTAAAAATCTTCCATTAAAAACATGTATTTTAAAAAAAAACTTGTGAAAAAGTTGGAACTTTGACCCCCAATATCTCCGTAACTAGAAGGTTCCCAGGTATGGTCTAGAACAAAAAAATTATCGCAAAGACGGGAAGAACAAGTGCCTTTCAGATATGTTAAGGGTCTATTTACACCCTTTATAGCTGAGGTCTGTGTCCCATCTGTAATACTGCCAAACTTGTTACTAAATTCTTACCCAATTCAATATTTGACCTACTAAGAAGCAAAAGAAAGTTGATAATAACTTTAAATATTCGATTGCTCACATTCGCTTATTATTTTCTCTCAATTTAAAAGCGTTATGTCACACTGTCTACACTGAGCCTATTGCGTTAACCCCAGACCCCTACATGGGGTGCTGGGACACCCCAGGGCAGTTAAATTTTTATTCGGTTTGTGGTACCGACTGATTGAACAGATTTGAGCTTCGGTGCGTTTTAGTTCAGGTCTGCCCGCTACTGATTAATCAAGCTAACAGTGTCAGTCGCGCTGTGTGGATGTGTATACGAGTGATGTGGGGTACCCCAGTACCCTAGTGTAAGAATGCTGTTAGTATTTTATTTATGTAAGTTTTCTCTATCTATTTAATGTACTTATGTTTTGTTTATTACTAAGAATTTGTTTTGATTTGATTGTATATAAATTAGTCTATTATTGCAGTGATCCTCGAAAAACCTATGGCTAATTGTAAGAGGTAGGTCTATTAGTATGGGGTACCTCAGCACCCCTGTGTAGGAAAAACAGGTACGTCCGGATAGTGCACGGTTCTAGGTTTAAAAAATAAAAAGTCCAGGCTTCTATAAAATTAAAAAAAACCATAACATACAATTAAGACTTTATCCAATCTGGGGCAATCCCCAGATTGGATAAAGTCTTAATTATATGTTATGCGACGGCTAAGCGTTCCGAGTCCAATGACTTGGAACGCTTAGCCGTCGCATTAGCAACGGATTAAATTCAAACGCTATGTTATTATGCACTACTTCAACGCCGAGCTCTACCTAAGAGACGCACGCTTTTGGTTTCTTCCCCCCCTTTCCACCCCTACTCTTCTGTCACTCCCTTGCAAAACCCCTTTTTTTTCTGATGGGAAATCATCAAATGAACCCCGTGCTCTGGGCGGAGCGGAAGGGAGTGTCAGACTGACTACTGACTAAAACCCATCCATATTCCTTCTTTGCCCTTTGTGTTCCAGGGCCACGGTATCTCTTTCGAACAGTCTCGCAGCCCTGGCAGGGTCATAATATAAATAAAAAGTATTGACAAAAATCTACTATTTACAGATTTATTTTGTTACAGCCTACGACCTCACTAATTCACTCATCATCATAATCTGCCTAGCCTTTCCCCAATTATGTTGGGCTCGACTTCCACTTGATGATTATGAGCAAATCAGTGAGATCGTAAAAATGCACTCTAAAACGGTTGTTGCACTTTCGTCCCGTGCATTTTCAAATTTGCAATCTTGATATTTTAATTACAATTGTCACATTAGCTCATCACACAGTAAATGAAACACAACAGAACAACTGAACGCGATCAGTATGTTGGTATTTAACTACATCAAATTAGCTTGGAAGCCGATCAAAACATAGTAAGGTAACAGCTTCACAGCTGACAAAAGTATTAATAATCACTGACCTTAATCTCTGATCCTGGAACACAAACAGTAGGGCTGCGAACCGGTAACCAGGAAGCACCTCATGGGACCACCAGTACGGAAGAGGGCGGGTGCCGCAATGCGGGAACAAAGGAACCCTAGACTTGTTGCTGTACGCAGGTCCCGAAGTAACGATTGATTCGCTGATGTGTGGTATGGGATGCTGTGTTTATTATGTCTGTGTTTTGTTTGCTGTGTTTGTTGTGCGTTTGTGTGTGTGTTTGTGTGTTGTTTATATTTTGTGTAACACCTAATTAACAACAATATTCTGACAAATAAATTTTATTCTATTCTATTCAGGTATTAAAGATATGCCGAATGGTCATTAATATAAATGTTGAGATTTTGATTTTGGTAGACCGATGACCTGGTGAAGGTTGCAGGGATCTGCTGGATGCGAGTCGCACGGGACCGGTCAATGAGGCGACACTTGAGGGAGACTTTTGTCCAGCAGTGGACGTTTTCGGCTGAAATGATGATGATGATCATGAGTGTTCCTTGTTGGTCGACTACGTTGTTGGGCTTGTTGTCGCATGCGCCATTGAAAAGCGAGAGGTCCCATCTATCTTCAAGTAAATATAATTGGAATTGAAACAGCAGCGGGGTCTAGAATTGTGCCCATTTTATGGCAAGAGCCTCGTTCCCTATTACAGGTCTTCAACGTAACTGGTGAAAGTATCCCTAACCCACGTGTGATATACACCGTGTTCTTCACGTTATCCATAAACTTTGGCAAACGCTTCTATAGCTTTTACAAATCAAATCTTACAAAGGAAGTAGTACTTAAAAAGGCTTCGTTAAAAGATATTTGTAATTTCATTTAAATAAATTTAATTGAGATATGCAGTAAGAAAGGGACTTAATTTGGTCTACGTTGCCGCTTAGTGCAATTAAATTATCAAACGCTGTTTGCATTTCATTTGCACGTACGAGAGGAACCCGAGAGTAAATAAAAAAAAAAGAATTCATTAATGTGTCCATAATGAAAAATGCTTATTTCTGTCGTCTGAACATTTATTCGAAATTTTAGTATGTCGTCCGGAACACGGTGTATATCTATTCTTTCTTCATTTCTCTAGCTGAAATTTCTTAAGAAATAGAAGTACCTTTGTACACAAATGTTGTTATTTTGGTTTTCCTGTGTTGTACACTGTCTGTAATAAAATAAATAAATAAGGTGGGGGTCCCAAGGTGGGCGCCAATATTTCTTACTGGCGCCCAACAATTACTCCGGTGGAGTTTGGGCTCTAAACATACCTGATAAAATCTGGAGGTCATAATCTGCTTTGACACAAAATCCTGTTGAAAGTCTTTGTCTAAACACGAAATGCTTTGAAAGTGATAGTCACTTGAGTAGGCCCTCTTGCTTATCGTCAATTGATGATGTTCTCGCAAACTGAGAGACATGAATCTTCTGCAGTGTATCTGCTATCTGGACACTAGGAGAGAGTACAATATCATATACCTATACATTACGCTAGTAGGCCGTGCGGGTTGGTAGATGTCACATGTCTTCGAATATTTCTGGTATTCCTCAAAGCGCAACTATTTTTAAGCGCAAACAACTAAGCACAACTAAATTATTCCTCGAAGCGCCACCATGATGAAAAATAGAGAGGGTTATGATGGATTCATTAATTTTTTTCAATAATTTAGTTGCGCTTAGTTGGTTGCGCTTAAAAATAGTTGCGCTTTGAGGCATATCCCGAATATTTGAAAGTAGGACATGTAATGCCATTTAGAATTGGGCACAATAAAAAAAAAAATCTAGGTAAGAAGTCAATGTCGCCGACAATACGACAATTGATTAAACTGCGTATACCACATGACGTTCCCAGTCTGCATACAAAAATTCATTCGAATACATCAAGTAGTTTAGTCACAGGAGATAATTTATCATTTTCAGCATTTTCTACATGATGTAGATTAATAGGCTAGCACTGACAGTTTAACGACCCCTGCATGCTGCAATACTAAACACATGTTGCCAACTTACTACTTCAAAAACCTTAGCCTAATTCGTTCCTCAAATTTTATTTCCAGACGTGAATTAGGGCAAATTATACCTACTACAAATCAAAATAAAATAATAATAAAAATTAATATAAAAGTTAGTACCTACATAAATATATAAAACATCATTATTTTTAGTATATGCGAAACCTGAATATAGTTTCTTCAGAATAAGTAACTGAATCGATTCCAATAATTTTTAAACCATGTTATATTATGTCAATTAAAATTTATAATAAAGTACCACCAGCCCTGAGAATGTTTCCAATTATTAAGTTTAAATGTAAAATGTTTGCTTGGCTCTTAGACACATGTTTTTACTCCGTCAATGAATTTTTAAATCATACATTTTGATATTGTAATTAAGATATTAATATGACATTAGTACTTTATTGTGAATTTTTTTGACATTGTAATTTTTTTTTTTGACCTTATGATTTATATTTTTGACTTTGTGATTACTTTATTTTTTTTTACATTTTTATTTATACTCTTGAATTAACCATTGCCAGCCTAACCCTTGATATTGTATTTAATCATTCTTGATATTATAATTAATAACCCCCGGCATTCTATTTAATAATTTTTGACATTATAATTAATACCCCCTGACATTGTATTTGATAGTAGTTAAAAATTTCCGTAATCTCGATTGTATGGCTTATTATTAATTTAATTTTTTTGAAATATTTGTACGCTGGAAACAGCAGAATATTATGGACATCATATTTTGTGTAACACCTAATTAACAACAATATTCTGACAAATAAATATTATTCTATTCTATATTTTTTCCCAAAAATATTTAAAAAAAATAAAAGTTGGATACCGAGCGACTTTGAGCAATAATTTAGGTACCTACTGAAAATTATTATTATCAATGAGCTCAAGACGGCGCTGGAGGCGCGCGCTGCGTGGTGACCGCGTTTTTGTGCGGACAACTAGGTAACAGAACAAGCTTATAACTTTGTGATTTTTCATGATACAGTTTTGAAATGTTCTACATAGATTCTTTACACAAAAATACTAGACCCGTGTGTCAGGTTTCGCATATACTAAAACTAATGTTGTATACAAAGATGACAATAAGATACTTAGGCGTCAAAGTACTCCTCCGCATCGTTGTCATTCAGAAACGTGTCCAGAAGACTGGCAGCAGGAGCATAAGTCATCAGCATCTTTAATTAGAATCTGCCTAAATTATACCTAAGGTTAGTAAACCAATATTCAAACTCAGAGGAGAGATGGCATTAAGGCTTATAAATATTATTTTAAAAACCAAACTTGTTAACCATAAAATATGACCAATCACAAAAAAGCATTTGAAAAAGAAAATAAAACGAAGGGATTGCCAAAATTATTGTAAAAAAGGAAAACACTTTAGTAAATAACTGATTCACTATATTTTTTTAATTTGATTATACCCACCTATAAATCATACCTACTACACCTACCTATATTTACAAAACACCCGAAGTTAAATAAATTATGTGTTGACTATACAATTAATATTTATTTAACACTTCAAGCACAAAAGTACAGAGGCGGGCTTAAAAAAAAATAATAACAAAAAAAAAATAACGAGAACCTTGTGAAAGCTGAGAAAGACAAACAATTCAAATACCTTGATCTGGCTCGCGAGGTTGTCGACATGTGGGACGTGAGTACAGCAATCTAATGGTTTAATAGCCAATAGCCTCGAGCAACATTTAAGGAGGATTTCGTTTGGCAGCTGGATCAAGGGCTTGATTAAAAAAGCAGTACTTCTGGACACGGCGCGTATCGTTAGGAGGTTCCTCTCTCAAGAGCCCTGACCACCGGTAGCTCGGACCCTGTTCCCGATGCTGGTGAGCTACTATTTTTTATATTTTTTAATGTTTTTTTATATTACTTTGTACAGAAATATTTAAAAATGTAATTAGTATGTAAGAAAATAAATAAACGCAATAAAATAATATTTTTGACCACAAACATATCTAAAGTACAGTTGACGTATTAACGTCGTTAAAAGTAGGTCAACTGCGATTAGAATAATGTATTAAGGAATATATTTGCCACTATGCGATTATACGCATGATGCTAGCTAATGTATGGTGGATTCAAAATAGTCGCATTGTATACCGATTACTTGAAAATACAGAAAAGTAGTCACAGAGCGAAAGATATTTGTCACCACGAAAACTGACGCACAAATAACACAAGACAATCATGAATGATGAAGAACATACCTACCTAACATTGTTTGCTGCAAGAAACGACTCATTTTTCTAGACCGTGGTTTTAAAGATAGCTTGGTTATCGAAGCTTGAAGCTATGAAAGCTATGTACCAACCCACAAAAGATCATCGAGGATCACAACTCCCGACAGCACAAGCAACTGAAACACGAGCTGTTACAATGCAGCGGTGGGTATTGGAGGTGGTGAACGGCAGATTGAAGCGTGATTCTAAGGGCGCACGGGATGACAGCTAAAATTCAATAAACAAAAAAAAAAACAAAAAACAAGACAAAAATAAAAAATGAATGACATGAATGATGATGATGAATGGCATTTGTAAAATAAAAAAACACTACTAGAAACAAAAAAGGATGCCAATAAATCTGAAATCGACTATATATTTTCCATGGATGAAGACGAAACTATAAAATGGCATATTGGTATAGTCACCGTTGACATATTGATAGATTCAAAGAAGTAAATGTAATTTCTAAAAGACGATAATGTGAAGAAGAGAAGTGTGTGAGTGTGTGTGTGTGTGTGTGTGTGTGAAGTGTGTGTGTGTGTGTGATGTGTGTGTGTGAAGTTTCTAACCAGTTTCCAACCAGATACGCAAATTCAAATTTATTTATTTGTTATAAACTGGTACATTGTTCTTAAGTTTAATCAGTTATCTAATCACATTCTGCCACGTGTGGCGTGCAAATATTAGGAACATAAATATAATTATAACAAGACAAAAATATACAAAATATACCAACCTATGGTATGAATTAAAATAACAATTTGTGGCATGTCAGTTAAATATATTATTATTATATTATTATTATATCTTTTATTCATATTCTTAACATACAATTTACATTTTTAAATATTTCTATATAAAGTGACATAAAAAAAACATTTAAAAATATAAAAAATAGTAGCCCACCGGCATCGGGAACAGGGTCCGAGCTACCGGTGGTCAGGGCTCTTGAGAGAGGAACCTCCTAACGATACGCGCCGTGTCCAGAAGTACTGCTTTCTGAATCAAGCCCTTGATCCAGCTGCCAAGCGAGAGCCTCCTCAGATGTTGGTCGAGGGTATTGGCTATTAAGCCATTGGCCGACACGACTATCGGCACAATGACTGCTGTACTCACGTCCCATATATCGACAACCTCGTGAGCCAGATCTAGATATTTGAATTGTTTATCTTTCTCTGCTTTCACGAGGTTCTCATCATGCGGAACCGTTATATCAACAATCATTGCGCGACGCTCCAATCGATCTATCACCACAATGTCAGGTTTATTGGCAACAATAGTCCTGTCAGTGACGATAGATCGATCCCAATACAACGTGATATTACCATCATCGAGAACTGGGTCGGGCACATACTTATAGTATGGCACTTCTGATTCCACAAGGTTGTACTTCAAAGCAAGTTCATCATCATCATCATTTCAGCCGAAAAGTCCACTGCTGGACATAGGCCTCCCCCAAGAAGGGGGGTTTTGCCATAATCGCCACGCTTGGCAGGCGGGTTGGCGATCGCAGTATGGTTGTTGTAGAATCAGAGAACGCTGCTGCCCATTCTCTGGTAAGTCCCTTAGTCGCCTCTTACGACACCCACGGGAAGATATGGGATGGTGCTATTCTTTACGTCCGGACACCATACAGAACAAAGCAAGTTGCTGGTGGATAATCCTGGCAACGAGGTTGTGTCTATGTAAGTACTCTCCGTTAGCCAGACGAGAACACCCAGAAATAATGTGTCGGATCGATTCTCCCGGACGGTGGCATGCCCGACATATGTCAACCGTGCCATCCTTCACAATGTATTTCCGGTAGTTATTCGTCATCATAACTTCGTCCATTATTGCACAGACAAAACCTTCGGTTTCCCCGAATAGGTCACCGAAACGCAGCCAAGCTACGGACGCTAAGAAGTCTACATCGGGTCCGTGTAGAGCCCGATAAAAGCGTCCGTGAAGCTCCTTGCCCTGCCATACCTCCTTGCGATCATTAGTGTCTAATACTCTAGGTTTGCGCCAGTTCTCGTTAGCCAGGGAGAGCGGGGTGAGGCCCTTGTCCACTGAGACCACATCTCGGTGCATCTCCACGTCAGCCTCTAGGAAGTATTCCCTGAGACTGCATACCTCACGGTTGTGCAGGGTCTTAGCATTTAAGAAGCCACGACCCCCACACTTCCGCGGGATATACAGTCTCATTACCGACGACCGTGGGTGATGCATTCGATTTGCGGTCAGCAGTACACGGACCCTCGTATCCAGGGCATCAAGTTCCGTCTGAGTCCATTTGAGTATGCCGAAAGAATACATCAAAACCGGCATGACCCAACCGTTGAAGGCGCGCACCTTGTTTCCGCCTGACAAAAGACTACTTAGTACCTTATTCAGGCGGCCAAAGAAGCGCTCCCTCAACGATTGTTTCATGTCAGCAGTATTGATACCTAATGCTTCCGACATACCCAAATACTTGTAGGTTTCTGTTGAGGAGAGGGATCTAAGGTGTATGGAATCCGAGAGTTGAGTTCCCACGGATTCCATAATCTCCCCTTGCTTCACATGCATGACTGCACATTTGTCCACACCAAATTCCATCCTGATGGAGCTACTGAAAGTTTCCGTTACCTTCAGTAGCTTCATCAGTTGCAAATTGTTGGGGGCATAGAGTTTCAGATCATCCATGTAAAGAAGGTGAGATATGACCTGACCATCTCTCCTCAACCGATAGCCTAGACCTGAACCCTCCAGCAGTGTGCTGAGAGGGTTCAAGGCTATACAAAACCACAATGGACTCAGACTATCACCCTGGAATATACCGCGCTCAATCCTTATCGGTTCGCTGTTTCCCTGGATCTGTCGACATCCTGGATAGCGAAGGACCGTTCTCCAGTGCCCCATACATGACATCAGGAAGGTACGCAGAGTTGCATCAACTTTATACAACTCCAGCACCCTCATGAGCCATGTATGAGGCACAGAATCATAGGCCTTCTTATAATCTATCCAACATGTAGACAGATCCCTTCGGGAGCGGCGAACCTGTTGGCTAACAGCCATATCTATGAGGAGTAGCTCCTTAGTACCGCGGGAACCGTTCCTACATCCATTCTGAGAGGCAGACATGATAGAATTACTATCAATATGATGGTTGATTTTAGCTCTCAAAATGGATGTAAGAACTTTATAGACCGTTGGTAAACAAGTGATTGGTCTATAATTTTTGGGCTCCGCAGTACTACCTGATTTATGGAGCAGGTGGGTAATTCCTGTCGTCAAGAACTGGGGCAGCGACCCTGACTCTAAGGCTAATTGAAACTGGGATGCCAAGCGAACGTGCGATCTCTGGAACCATTTGATCCAGAAGTTGTGCAGTCCATCCGGTCCTGGAGATTTCCAGTTAGGCAACGGACGGACTGCACAAGCTACGTCTTGGGGGCTGATGATGATTGCCCCCATTTCAGGTATTGGATCACACGCTCGTTCGACCTCCCGTATCCAATCACCCTCAGTGTGACTGACAGGCACCGACCAAATGCTGCGCCAGAAAGAACACATGGCGTTATCATCCGGTAGACGCGTGTCAGTCACACCTTGGTCCGGTCGCTCCCAAGCCCTATATACCCACCTTTCATCGCTTTGGAATGTGCGATTTTGAGTATATCGTTCCACTCGCCGCTTGTACCGACGAATACGGCTTGCCCATGCACAGATCTTCTGCTTCAGGAAGTCGATACGCTCTGTGACACGGGCCAAATAGTCTCGAAAACTAACATCAGTTCCTGAGAATGCCCGCCTCACAAAGCGCATCACTCTAGGTCGAGTATTGCCCTCCCTGAAGCAGATTAACTTGCCGATGAGTGCTCTAGCCTCACCGATACGTCGCTCAATCCTGCACTGCCAAGCTGGAACAGCTAATTTTGGTCGTGTAGCTCTATCGTTGTTGGGAAATTTGACGTGAGCTACACGACATGCCGCTACAGCTCCACAGTACAATATTGAGTGGGTATCGGCGAGGTCTTTGCTGGTGTCAAAGCAGTTTGACAGCTGCGAATCTAGAGCACACACCAGCGCCTTGTTTTTCTTGTGCATAGGCAAACGAGGTAGACGTGGCCTAAGCTCAGGCGGTGTGGAACGATACTCCCGGAATGCACTCTCCAAAGCGCTCCTCAATTGTGCGTTGCACTGGGTACTCACAGATATAACTTCATCATCATCCCCTTCACCACCGCGGTCGGACCGCGGCGAAGCAATGGTAACATTTTGCAACTGTACCGCGGTCATTGGTGAAGCAGGCGTAACTAGGTTACTCCGTGATTCGGAGCGTAGTCGATCAAGTACGGTGTCATCCAACATATGGTTACGCTGGATGACACGCACCTGATCCGACAGTCGTTGCGCCGACACGCTGACACCTGGCTCAAGTACCTGAAACAGAGAGAGCATCCGACCACGGTACGCAGTCAAGTTGCTTCCCCCCTCAGTAGCCCCATAATATGCGCGCATGACTTGTTCATTAATGGACTGAGTCCATCGCATGCGCGACACATTTCCACCGGCAGCGGGGACCCTGTTCGGGGCCGGTTGGCCTCGAGGTCCCAAGCCCGCTGGTGGCCGTCCTCTTCCTCGTCGTCGTGGTGATGGTGGTGGAGTCGACGGCGGGGAGAAAAACTCGTCGCTCGAGCTCGACGCAACTGCAGCGACCGACGACACGGTGCTCACGGATGTGGCGCGTCCCGGCGGCTGCGAGGCGGAGCTGAGCGACGAGCCCGGAGATGGTGTGTGTGCCTCTTGTAACTGTTTAGCTCGGCTTCTTGTAATCATTGGTGACTTATGACAATTGTTTTTCGGTGTGTTTTCCCCTATTTTCCATTTTTGGTGTGTTTCATATAATTTGTTTTGTTGTTATAAGTTTTTTTTTTCTTTTCTTCATTATTTCTTTCAATTAATTCGTTTCGTTGGGGTAATTTGGTAAAAATATTAAATTAAATCGGTTTGATGAAAAAAATTTTCGTCACGTCAATTTGACATCCGAGCCACAGATGAAAAAAAATTATTATTATTATTATTATTTCCTTTATTTATTTTCTAACATACATAATACATTTTTAAATATTTCTTAACAAAATCTATATAAAAAACATTTAAAAATATAAAAAATAGTGGTCCGCCGGTAGCGGGAGCAGGGTCCAAGCTACCGGTGGTTAGGGCTCCAGAGACAAGAACCTCCTCACAATACGAGCCGTATCGAGGAGTACTGCCTTCTGAACCAGGCCCTTGATCCAACCGCCTAAGGAGAGCTTCGAAAGATGGTCATCGAGGCTCTTGGCTATAAGGCCATTGGCCGTCACGACGATCGGCACAATGATAGCCGAGTTCACATTCCACATGTCGACAACCTCGTGTGCCAAGTCGAGATATTTTATTTGTTTATTATTATTATTACAGTAAATCTTTTATTTTTTTTGTCAAACTATTACAGAGATATGTCAAAGTTGATAAAATTACAATTTAATTAGCATGTCAGTGTCATTAAAATAGTAGCTCTTTGATTTGTCTTGGGATTTTGTTAAAGAGTTGCGGGGGTATGCAGAATATGCTTTTCTACATTCAAGTTGTGTTGGCTCTTCGCCCGCGTAACATATCATACCGTCTGTTACGTTTAACAGCATCTGACAACTTATGAAACAGGTGCAGTTTCATAGATATACAGAACGGTATTGTTAAAATTTTGTATTTTTTGAAAAATTGTTCACAACTGTCCGTTACTTGTAGCCAGAACATGGCTGTGATGGATCGCTTTTGTGCTTTAAAAGCAGTTTCACTGTTTGTAGAAAAACCCCAGAATATATAAAATATATATATATATATATATATATATATATATATTACCTACCTACCTATTATATTTTATTACCTTAAATAATTGTACAAGAAACACTTATCTAAGCACTATGCAGTGTTACAGCTAGGGAACGCTAGGGAACAGAGTGTTTTCGATGGGCTCTGGCACCCAATGTAAGATTTAACTTGTGTTCATGTAAGTCTGTATAAATATAATTATAAACAAATATATTACTTTATTAACTACGTTAGTTTAAGCAATCGATATTTGTAGTAAATCTTAAGTTTTTTTGTAAGACAATGTCAAAAGCCACTTCGTGACCCTGGTTTAATAATAATATAATATAATACCATATCTTAGTACAAATGCTACAAGACCATGGTAAGCTGTAACTAGTGCTTCTGTGTTAACTGTTGGGGACCATACTATTAACTTGCACTGCTGAAAAAGAACTCCCCGGCCGCTATTTATGGTGATGTTGCATGTAGCGAAGACCGCATCTTCGCTTGCAAGATTTAGCGGCAATTTGAAAACGGAGTGTGCAATCCGGCCACTGTTAAGCAAAGTTTCAGCAATACCCGAGAAAGCCACAGCCACAGCTATGTGACACAGTTAATGACTGCTCCGCTGCGTGTATCGCGTTCGATTCCCGCGCCAGACAATTTTTTTTATGGCCTACAGGTACTTGTTCCGGGTCTGGCTGTTTCTGTATGTAAGTTTAAGTGTTTGTAAACGCACCCACGATACAGGACAAATTTCTAGTGGGTGTAGAAATAAAAAAAAATAACTGTATAACTAACCGTATACTGTGGCCCTTGTGAAGTTGGGCCAGTAGAGAGACAGAGATTCAGCACAAATACAATGTGAAGGAACAGTTTTCGCAGTGACTGAGCGATTGACTGCAGCGCTACGTGTCGCTGGTTCGATTCACGCACGGAACATATTCAACGTTGTGGGTTTTATCTAATTTTAATTTTGTTTTTATTTAAACTTTTTAGAGATTGTTTTTCGTACTGTGTAAATTTTGTATATTCGTTATTTATTCATTTATGATTACCTAACTGACTTTTGAATGGTTAAAAAAACTAAAAACTATATTAATCTGTTTTTTAATGATTTGAAAATCATAAAGAATTAAAATAAAACAAAATACATTGAACTTACAAAAAGTGAAAACCGGTTGAGGATCGAAGTCGCGAACCATGTTTTGATGTGTTGGAAATCTTACAGCAGTAAAAATAAACACAAGATGCAGATCCTGGCTGCGATTCGAACTTGACTTACTCAGGTGACAAGTCAATCAAAATCAAAGCATTTATTTCAAATAGGCCAATTACAGGCACTTTTGAATTGTCGAAACAAAGACAACAATGAAAAGTAGCTACAGTCCCAGTCACAAGGCATAAAACTGTGAAAGTACTAACTGTAGTTGCCCATTCCCTAACGTAGATCTCTATGGAGAAGAACGGGCAAGAAACTCCATGGACACTCTTTTAAATCAGAATACTTTTACAATAACTTGGTTACATCATTTATGTTGAGATGGTACATTATGTGAGAACGATGTAGCAAGATGTGTACGTTAAAAGTTTAGTGTCCATAGTAAAAAATAATTCAAGAATAAAATAATTAATTCAAATAAGCCGTGGCTACGAAGAGATGACCAGTCACAACTGACAGCGCCCGTTCACGAACATGACGCATGTATCGGCACCATTCAACTCAACCATTTTGAAGGGAACTAAATAATAATAAAGTTAATTTGGAACAACTTAAGATATACAGGTTACACAGGAAAAACGAAGATAGCTACTGAAGTAAAATACTGTGGCGCAGCTATCAACGTCCAATTCATAGTAGATAGAATAGACATTGTTCCAGATTAACCTAAAAAAGTTAAAATAGTTAAATTAACAAAACAAAGAGAATGAAAACAAACCGAAAAAATAAAATAAAAATATGATATTTTACACTGTGTGGTTACTGTGTTGTGTATATGTAGAGTGGAGGTGAGGATGAGGTGTGTTATGGTGTGTGTGTGTGTACCGCGTTTATGACACCATAAGTTGCTCAGTCTCATCATAGGACAGGCACTTAAGCCAGTTGGTCACTTTTATCTTCAGTACATTCCTAGTCATAGGGTACATTTTAATACTTTTATTTAGGGTATTATAGAGTTTAGAGCTGGTGTGAGTGAAGTGGCGGCTGACCAACGCTAACCTACAGCGTTCAGTCTGACAGACTCTGCCGGCACGACGGTTCTTTGTAAGGGACTGAGGGTCATAAGGGAGAAGTAGGTGTTTCCTAAGAACTTTGTTAAACGAAATTAACCATGTAACACCCACTCCTATCAAGATCGGAGACTCTGCACTCGAAGTTGGTACAAACGATCCAGTTAGGTAGGTCTAACTTCGAGAAAGAGGTCAATCGTTGAATCCGACTCGGCTGGGCAGCGTTCGGGAAGTTGCGTGGTATCTACTCGTCCAACTTACCGCAGTGTCTCAAGACGAAAGACTATGACCAGTGTGTGTTGCCAGGGATTACATACGGGACCGAAACGTGGTCGCTCACAATGGGTCTTATCAGAAGGCTTAAAATCACCCAAAGGGCAATGGAGAGGGCTATGCTCGGAGTTTCCTTGCGTGATCAAATCAGAAATGAGGACCTCCGCAAGAGAACCAAGGTAACCGACGTAGCCCGAAGAATAGCCAAACTTAAGTGGCAGTGGGCAGGGCACATTGCTCGCAGAATGGATGGCCGATGGGGCCGAAAAGTTCTGGAGTGGCGACCGCGAACCGGAAGACGCTGCGTTGGAAGGCCTCCCACTAGGTGGACCGATGTCCTGGTGAAGGTTGCAGTGATCCGCTGGATGCGAGTCGCATGGGACTGGTCAATTTGGCGACACTTGGGGGAGGCCTATGTCCAGCAGTGGACGTCTTTCGGCTGAAATGATGATGATGATGATGATGAAACGAAATTATAATTTTACTGCTCTTCATCTACTGAGTCTTCTTGATCAGTTTAGTTAAGAGTGTCTTTTACATCTTTGGTAAAGGGTAGGTTTAAAAAAATCACAATGGTATCTGTTAGGAATAACAAACAGCGTCATCACACAATTTTTTTTAAATCTTTATACTTTACTTGTGATATAGCCTGTCTGCTTTTATAAAAGGATTTCAATCCTTGAAACACTTTTGTAATCCTTCTTTTGTGCGGTTCATTGACAACCTTTATCACTGTACCCTTTCCTTTTCCCTGGTGCTTCAGATCTTCTTCATCAATCTTGATTTCATAAGTCGTTACATTACCTACCTACCTAATTTAACTTGAGCATGACACAGTTTCTGGGTCGAAAAATGTTATTTACCAAAAATGGATACCGTCACAATACAATTATTAAACAATTAATAAATAATCAAGGACATTTTTATGCACAACCAATGTTGTTGACACGCGCTTGCCTCTCTTTTTTTTTTTTTTTTTGCACTTTCGTTTAATCACTCTAGTTTATTTATTTTTTTTGTATGCAGATCTGTATCTCTATTTATCATATTTAATTTACCTATTCACTACCACCATTGACACAAAATATAAAACTGCTTCACATCCGTAACCTCATTAATTTCAGGTCCTGTTGAAAACCAGCGTCGGGCACTAGTTGTCCGGCATTTTGCTGAACTGGGCCTATTTGGCTCAGCCGTGAGGCACACAGTGTCACACTATTAATATATATATTTTTTTTGTTTAGATTTAAGTTTTTTAATTTTTTGTTTTTATTTGTTATTTTTTTTATACTGTGTGCACTTGTGGCATGTGCCAAATAAATGTATTTTCTTTCTTTCTTCTTTCTAGTTTTCATGAAATGTTTTATTTTAATAAATAAATAAATAAATAATATTAATAAATTTCTTTATTGCCACAAAACAGGGTACAGAAAAATGTCAGACCCTGGCTCCAGAGCTAGGTTAGAGTACCTGTATTTCAGGAGCCAGTGACTTCTTCCATTTAGATAACAATAGGGCAAGTTTTATGCAGCAAAAAGTAACAAAATTATTTCACCTAAAATTAAGCGTAATAAGTTAACATTAAACATTAAAACATTTAATTACGCATTAATATTATAATTAGAAAATTAGACTAAAACCAAGTTTTAGTCTTTGTAATAATTTTTACATCTTTTTTCTTTATTGTGGCAATCCTGACATTCGACATTTGTAAATTTTTTCGTGCTAGGGGGAAAACATTCTTGCGTCACTGGATCCCAATCAATGAAATCTTTGTGTTCATTGAAGGGACAAGGATTTTTTCGTGCCGATTCCATAAAACTTGGCCATTGCGTAGGACTCCACACAGTCAATTTACGAACCTCGCGTTCTATTATAGAGTGCATACTATCTACTGGCATGTAACTATAGCCTGGCAGCAAGTAATTAATTTGGATGACTTCAATATTTTTAGATACCGGTAAAAAATATTGGAAAATCGACAGTCTGGTTTTATTGTGATTTTGTCCACTACAGCAATCACAATAAAAGGGGATTTTTTTGTACCCCGCTCGTCGACATTATCCAGGTATTTAAAAATGCAGGAACCTATTTCTCTTGCACCGCGTTTTCCGTCAGTTTCACTCATGTCAACTCATGTGTAGCACAACCCGTTTTAGGTAGAGCTCTCATACACTGTAAAATTGAAAACAGTGTATTTTCTACTGTATAATAGTAAAATATTATCATAACATTCGACAAAAATATTCCTTAAAACACTATTCTAATCGCAGTTTGCCTACTTTTATTAACGTCAATACTTTAAACATGTTTGTGGTCAACAATATGTAGGTACAGCCAACACAGAATAATTTTACTTTGAGTGTTTTGTTAATAATATAGATATGATTTATGGGTGGGTATAAACAAATTTAAATTATAATCAACAGGTTATTTTACAAGTATTATCCTTTTTAAAAAAAATATTTTAGGAATACCTGCGTTATTTTTTTTTTCTCAAATGATTTTCTGTGATTGGTCATATTTTAAGGTTTACAAGTTTAGTTTATAAAATATTTTTTGACAAGTCTTTAATACTGTATGGTGTCGGACGTGTACTGTATGGTGTCGGACGTAAAGAATAGCACCATCCCATATCTTCCCGTGGGTGTCGTAAGAGGCGACTAAGGGACTTACCAGAGAATGGGCAGCAGCGTTCTCTGTGCTTTTTTAACAACCGTACTGCGATCGCCAACCCGCCTGCCAAGCGTGGCGATTATGGCAAAAACCCCCCTTTGGGGGAGGCCTATGTCCAGCAGTGGACGTCTTTCGGCTGAAATGATGAAGTCTTTAATTACAACAAACAAGTTTTAGGTGCGTTACATTGAGTCCTACCTTAAAACGTGATTTTTCACTTCAAAAAAAAAGTCGTGTCCCAGCAACAATGTTTGCGTAAAGTTTGATGTACAGAATGCATTGTTGACGGCTTCGAGAAGGGTCTGTTGAGGCTTTCTATGTATATATAGGTGTGCCGTCCGAGTAAGAGGGTGATGACCCGAAATATGAGAAGAAAACGCACGCTAGAGGGCGCTCGATACACTGAACAGTCTAGAAAACCAGCTGCACTGCGCAAGTCACGATCAATACTTCATCTGCATTGCAGGTTGTAGATTACATAAATAAGCAAAGTGGTGCAGTACTCAATGCGCAGTACACTGACCCCCTCCCTCCTCCTGGGCCCCTGGTACACACGACGACCAATCAAGCTATATAAAACCAGTTTACACGGATCTTTCATTGTACGGCAAATCTACAAACTTAGTTTTAGTATATGTGAAACCTGAAACACGTGTCTAGTGTTTTATGTAAAGAATCTATGTACAAAATTTCAAAACTGTATCATGAAAAACCACAAAGTTATAAGCTTGTTCTGTTACCTGGTTGTCCGCGCAAAAACGTGGTTCCCACGCAGTGTTCGCGCCTCCGGCGTCGTCTTGAACTCATTGATAATAATAATTTGGCAGTAGGTACCTAAATTATTGCGATAGGTACTTAATATCGCTCGATGTCCAACTTGTAACTTTTTAAAAATATTTTTGGGACAATATATAACATGGTTTAAAAATGATTGGAATCGATTCAGTTACTTATTCTGAACAAACTATATTCAGGTTTCGCATATACTAAAAATAATGTTGTATACAAATATATTGGAACTGTATACCTTGATGTGTCGCTGAGAATGCTGCATCATAGTTAGCTGATTAAATTATGGCAAGCTATGTATTGAAAGGGTGAGCGAAAAAATGTATGGCTTTCATTTATAGTCAATTCTATCATCATCTGCCTAGCATTTACCAACTATGTTGGGGTCGGCTTCCAGTCTAACCGGTTGTAGCTGTATACCAGTATTATTACAGTCAATTTATGATCCATTTAATATTTGAATCCACGGGCTTTTTCCAGAGGTAAACGCCTATATGTACTTATTGGCCAATTATTTCTCTTTACTTGCCTTTGATAATTATTATACATACTCCTCAGGAGGTGTTCTTTTCTGATCCATTTCGTTGCGCGATCAAAGACACTTTTAGGAATTGCTGTGGTTGGAAATAGTGTGGGTCAGATAGGCAGTCGCTCCATGTAACATACTGGTTTCCAGCTGTCTCCAGTTAGCCTTTTTTGGGGTGAAAAATCAAGTTTTACGGTAGGACTCGATGGAAAGCACTCAAAGCGTTGTGATGATAGATGGATTGAATAGTACGGGGGTCGTGGAGGTGTGTAAAGTAAAAATGTAACATTAAAAACATGTATTTAAAAAAAGACTAGTGAAAATGTTTAGTAATTTGACCCCCAATATCTTCGCGTAACTAGAAGGTTTGATCTAGAACAAAAAAAATATCACAAAGACGGGGAGATCAAGAGCCTTTCGGATATGTTAAGGGGCTATTTACACCCTTTATGTGAGTGTTGACTTGTTGCAACTAGTTTTGTGTGGGGTCATTTCAAATGCAAACAACGAAATTTTTATAATATTTTATTTTTGGTAATCTAAGCTTATCTTTCTAACCGTAAGGAAAAACACCAATTATTCCTTTGCTTAGAATTAACTTAATCTATCTTATCTCTATCATGATGTAGCAGCATTATATTGCTAGAATAAAATACTATTACAGTCTATATATAATTCACAAGTTAGCTGGCAGAAAATTATTTCTGAGATACACAGGCACGGACTCAAGTTTGCAAGGAAGGAAGTCAGGGGTGCAAAAGCTTTGGCACCTCGGACCCCCTCCGTTGAATCCGTCCCTGCTCGAGATTTTTCCTTGGTGTCCCCAGCTTGCTGAATGAAGCTTGTCTATTCGTCTTTCTCCACCGCATTTCTTTCTCCTTCTTGCTAAATTCAGCTCCGTTGGGGAGACCAGGGACGTGCCAGAGCCTCGTTAGTCGTTTGCAGGGTGCACCGCGGGCAGGTGAGGTTGACTTTGGCTCTGCATGTTATGGTAGAGCCACTTACACCCCATCGTTAAGACTGGAACAGTTTTCGGGCTTTGGTTTCGCTTCAGCTTTGAGAGAGGAGTGTGTGAGGTGGGTTGTGCTTCAGAAATCTGTGGAAACAAAAGAATCTTACTTTAGAAAGTTGTTTGTTTGTTGTTCTGTTGTTGTGAAAGTTGTTGCTTTAGATATTTGTTATTTATAATAAATATCTCCACAGGCTTTAGAATGTAGGGTTACGCTGGATATAACTAGATAGAAATCCTAGTAAATACAGCCACTGTCCTCAGCCCACCTCTTCAAGTGTTACATAATAAGACAATATCTATATGCTTAAAAGGAGAGGCTACCAACAATATAATATACAATGTATAATAATGATAATGACAATGAAGCGCAAGTACGCCAGTGGTGACATCACGCGACCTACTTATAAGTCTACCCGCACCACAGCATGCTTCTACAGAACCGTGATGTTTACAACACGAAGCGAGGACGACATTCACGGTCTTATACAACTAAACTTAATCATTAAACTTCGGAAATCACTTAAATCAGCTAAATAATCATCGTCAGCCAATAGCAGTTCACTGCTGCAGAAGGGCAGACTGCGTGCGACTTTCAAGTTGCTTATGTGTACAACTGCACACAAGTCTATTCAGTCGCACATCATCTACGAAGCTTCTCGCTTCATTCCGCTGTAGGGCCTCGGGGTTTCCGCTCAAGAACACTAAACATAAAATGATAAGAAATATATTCATAAAATACTGACCTTATTCTTTTATACGTGCTACTCCAGGACCGATGAGTCGAAATCCAAGATGGCGGCTGGGACGGGCAACGCCCCATTGTGACCCCGATTTGATGCAATATTGGAGTTGGTAAAACTACACACCAGAGACGTGAAGACGAGTAGATGAAGCTGATTGGCAGCCGAGGACCTGAAAAATATAAAAAATAAATATTGTTAAATATTTTTTCTAAGAATCCAGTCGATTCCTGAACAGGTGTATAGTTATTAGTATAATTATTTTCTTTCACAAGTTATGTACTACATCTAGTGGTTGACGTGACCTTTTAGACAAAAATTGCCTGTGTTAGGTCACCTCGCTCCTCCGAAGCTTAATGTGGAAGCGTCAGGGTAGCCCGTCTGCAGTCAGTTTGCAGGTCAGTTTCAGACTATATGTGAAACAAAATATGATTCGCGACCTTAACACGTATGTAGTTACAGAATTATAATCAATAAAATTACCAATACAACCTTCTAAGTTCATTTAATCCCATTGCATGACTTTCTCATGAAATAGCCATTCAATGGGATTATATGAACTTTGAGGGTTGTATTGATGAGTTTAATAATTATAACTCTGAAAAGCCATTTTTTTTTACGAACGCAAATTATATCTTAGTCAACATACAATCACTGAGCTGTAAATTGCAAAAAACTAATAAAAATTTGAATTTCGCGGCCTACCCTGAGGCTTCCACGTTAAAGTTACGTGGTGTACCAACAATTTTGTATCTTATTTTCTTAAGAAAACATTTCAAAGTAATTTTACAATAAGTAAATTAATAAAACTATTATTAAAACACTAACCTGCATCCTTTAACTGTATACAGGGAACGGCAGAGCCCCAGGGAACAAGATGGGCCTTCAAGCTAAGTACTAGAGTAACAGAGATTCAAAGAACCAAAGACGACTTGCTTCGAAGGTGGCGGGCGGCGCTCTGGCTAGGTCCGGCATAGGAAGACTAGTCTAGAAATAAGGCTAGCTCCACTGCGCAAGTCTAGAATTGCGATCAATACTTGAATGGGATGGGGTAATCATACTTTAGGGCTTCAATTCCTATAAAATTGAAACTTTTATAAGGTTGAATTTAGCAAACTTTCGCATAGAGAAATGGACTTTGTTGTTTTATGTACTGCATGGGATATAAAGCCTTATGGTGTTAAAAATGTAACGAGGTCGACGGATGTTTTGTTCAGAAAATGGTACAGACATTTTAAAATGATATCATAACGCCTGTAATCACTGAAGGGTCAGGCAGAGATTAAAGCATTGAAATTTAAGATTTTACCGATAAGGACCCGCGACCTTCATAGCATAAGCATAATCAGCCTATTAATGTTCCCACTGCTGGGACGCAGGCCTCCTCTCTATGAGAGGGAATGGGCTATAATCCACCACGCGGGCCCAGTGCGGGTTGGTAGATGTCACATGTCTTCAAATTTTTGGTTCTAGGACATGCCGGTTTCCTCACGATGTTTTCCTTCCCCGTTTTGAGAGCTGCCGTGACCTTCATCCGTGTTAAATTATAATTATGAAAATATTACTTTCCTTTTGAACCGGATTTAGTTCAAAATATCAAGGGTTTTATTTTTTTTTGCATGGAAGCCTAATCCTTTTTCTAAAACAAAAGTACTTCCTAAAGCTTTAGTTACTCGATATAACATCAGCTATCTGCCAGTAAAAGTCCCGTCAAAATCGGTCCCGCCGTTTTGTAATTTAGCCGGAACAAACAGGGAGACAGACAAATATAAAAAAATGTTTTCTTTTATCATTCAATACCGTATATTTTTTTTGTGTTCATTAAATAGCTGTTATTTCGAAATTACAAACAGACACTTCAATTGTATTTATTTGTTTATATTGTAATTGGTGTTATACCGTTTTAATTTATTATTTAATTATTTTTTTTGAGAATTACCGTGCCTCAGAAAGCACGCTAAGCCGTTGGTCCCGGCTGTTATTTGTAGATCTTTCTTTGACCGTCGTAACGAGTAGTCAGATGCCCGAAAGTCTGACAACTAGGCGGAAAAAATCAAGGAGTAATCGTATTATCCAGTAGTTACTGGGTCATACAGGTCAGATAGGCAGTCGCTCCATGTAAAATACTGCCGCATAGGGTTAGACTGGGAGGCCCCAACATAGTCGAGGTAAGACTAGTTACATGATGAGGACGACATAGCAGTCGGATCAGCTTGGATCTTGTTTACAGCACAAAAGCCTCTTCTCATATTAAATGTTACTACAGTTTTTTTAAGGGAAGAGCGGAGCCTTCAACTACAGGCATTTTCTATGCCTAAATGGAGACTCCTCGACATGCAATGTAAGCCAAAACGAAATGAAAAAATAAAAAAAAATTGGTTATGGAGTTTTCAAAAAACACACATCACATATATCATCACGCCTGTAATCCCCAAGGGGTGAGCCAGAGGTGTACCTAATAGTACAGTCACGAGCGCTAATATGTAAACACTTAACAACTTTTAAAAATGTTTTTCTCCTACTGTTCTGATTAAAATTTCATGTTGTTACGAACATAGTATTCTGGAACTCATATTTGTATGAAAAAGATCCTATCTCCAAGTTACAACCGTTAAATCTCGCGAAAATTGCTTTAAAATTTAGGAAATTGTATACATATTGCTCGCAGAACGGATGGCCAATGGGCCCAAAGAGTTCTGGATTGGCTACCACTAGATGGACCGATGACCTGGTGAAGGTTGCAGGGATCTGCTGGATCTCATGGTGACATGGAGAGAGCGACTGTCGCAACCCCGTGCAGGGCACGCCATCATAGTGGCGATAAGTCCCCTCTTTGAGGAGTGGCTAGAGAGGCGCCACGGCGCCCTCACCTTCCGCCTGACGCAGGTCCTCACCGGACACGGTTGTTTCGGGAGGTTCCTGCACCGAATCGGGCGGGAGGAAACGCCCGGGTGTTTCCATTGTGAGGATCGTCCGGAGGACACGGTGCAGCACACTGTGGAGGCCTGCCCCGCTTGGTCGGAGCAGCGCCGTGTCCTCGTAGAGGCGATTGGCGGCGGTGACCTCTCGCGCCCGGCCCTGGTTCAAGCCATGGTCCGGAGCGAGAGGGAATGGGAAGCCGTCACCTCCTTCTGCGAAGCAGTCATGCTAGTGAAGGAGGTGGCGGAACGTGAGAGGGAAAGAGCCTCACGTCCCAGCCGCCGCGGGAGACGCCCTGGGCGTCGGGGGTCACGTGGTGGCCCCCGGCCACCGTAGGCGCGGGCCTGTGGACGGCGAGTTATGGGCTAGCTCGCCGTCCAGCCGTCTTATGACGACAGGCCGTGTCGACGGCGCGTTCGTGTTCCACGCGCGCCTCAAAGAGATGTCAGCAACCACGTAGGGGTCCGCACGGGCCGATGCCTGCCAGGGCTGCGGGACTGTTCGAAAGAGATACCGCGGCCCTGGAACACAAAGGGCAAAGAAGGAACATGGATGGGTTTTAGTCAGTACAAGTCTGACACTCCCTTCCGCTCTGCCCAGAGCGGGGGGGGTCATTTGATGATTTCCCATCCTAAAAAAAAAAAAAAAAGAAAAAAAAAAGGGATCTGCTGGATGCAAGTCGCACGGGACCGTTCAATGTGGCGACACTTGGGGTAGGCCTTTATAATATAATATTCCACAATATTAAAGGCTGAAATGATGATGATAATGATACATGTTGGTGCTCGTGACTGTACACCCACATTTCGCCTGTTGTGTTCAAGTCCCATGTAATGCGAGCCTATTGCCATCAACTGGTCACAAATCCAGACTCCGTGGCTGCTACTGAAAATTTCCTGATGGAAAAACTCAATAACACTTTGCCCGAAACGGGAATCAAACCCATCCGGGTTAAAAAATGTCATTAGTAACTTTGAATTCATTGAATTTAAAAAAAATCAAAATGCGTCGCCAGGAATCGAACCCCTTGATTTTGGAAAGGAAAACACAAATACACAGTAAGACACAGACACACGCACACACAGCGACGGCAGCAGCGTCACAGTAAGTTTGTTTTTTGTTGTTGTTTCAAATCAAATCAAATCAAAACGTTTATTGCTATATCCATACCTAGCTGTTGCCCGCGACCTTCGTCCGCGTAAAATTTTATAGCCTATAACCTTCCTCGATAAATGGAATATCCAACACTAAAAGAATTTTTCAAATCGAACCAGTAGTTCCTCAGATTAGCGCGTTCAAGCAAACAAACAAACAAACTTCAGCTTTATAATATTAGTATAGATGTACACTTACATTTTATCCATAATGTACACTTACAGGTGGTAAATACAAAAATAGAAACAATTATGGACCCTGTCGAGCACAGCAAATTCTCAAATTCGTTTCTTTCTTTCTTTTTCTTTATACTGTATTAATACACCATTCGATAGCGTGGCTATTACGAATCATCTTCTGGGAAGTAATCAAATACCGTTAACTTAAGGAAAATATTAAATGCTTCATTTTAAATCAATGTCCTTGATGACACCAGCAGCGTAGTCACCTTCACAACATTTTATAATTTCTAATTTTAATTTAAGCTTCGCGGTTAAAGGTCGCAGTAAAAGAAAACAATTCAAATTTGAAAAATGCTTTTCTCCATCAGCTATCTCCGTGTTGCCAGATGTTCTACCCAACTCCAAGAGACCCACAGTCGTAGATTTTCGACCGAAGACGGATTTCGGTGTTAGACACTTGACCTAGAAGAGTTACGCCGAGCATGGCTCACTCCATGGTCTTTTGTGCCACTTGAACTTGGTGGACAGTCTCTTTCATGTCTCGGCACCGTAGAATGTAGTTGGCTGGACATATTGGTTGAAAAGGCGGGTGTTAAAGTACTCTAGGATATTTTTTTATACAGAAAAGTATGTTGTACCAAATGCCGCCCACCTGAGTTGTATTCTCATCAGAAATCTCCTTGTTGGAATTCTTCTTGTCAAAACATAGAACATCCACCAGCTAAACATTATGATCAACCATCTCCAGATGCTCGTTTCCTACCATATCAGCTGAGGCAGATTCATCCGGGATATCTGACATCACCTTCGTCTTGAACATGTTAATTCTTAAGCCAATTTTTAGGGAAGCATCATAGTTACAGTTAGTTCAGCATCCATTGAAGGTCTTCCAGAGATTCGACGAAAATAGGAGGCAATCGAAGATGCGACAAGTAGACCATTGATGATTACACCACTTTGGTCCCATACACGGACACTTCTACCTGAGTTTTCAGGGAATGCAGGCCTAATTTTATGGTGGGGATGGTACACATTATGTCTGGTCGGTATGATTCGCATCAGGGCAACGGCAAAATTGAATAAAATGTGGATTTGTAATAGCCGACGGGAAGTTGCGTGGTATCTTCTCGTCCAACTTACCGCAGTGTCTCAAGACGAATGTCTATGACCAGTGTGTGTTGCCAGTGATTACATACGGGACTGAAACGTGGTCGCTCAAAACGGCCCTTATCAGAAGTCTTAAAGTCGCCCAAAGGGCAATGGAGAGGGCTATGCTCGGAGTTTCCTTGCGTGATCAAATCAGAAAAGAGGATATCCCCAAGAGAGTTTGGCTATTCTGCTGGCTACGTCGGTTACCTTAACCGACGTAGCCAGAAGAATAGCCAAACTTAAGGGGCAGGGCACATTGCTCGCAGAACGGATGGCCGATGGGGCCGAAAAGTTCTGGAGTGGCGACCGCGAACCGGAAGACGCTGCGTTGGAAGGCCTCCCACTAGGTGGACCAATGATCTGGTGAAGGTTGCAGGGTTCCGCTGGATGCGAGTCGCACGGGACCGGTCAATGTGGCGACACTTGGGGGAGGCCTAAGTCCAGCAGTGGACCTCTTTCGGCTGAAATGATGATGATAATGATGATGATGAATGGAGAACTGCTATAGCCCATTATTTCTCATAGAGAGGAGGCCTTTGTCCCAGGAGTGGGGTGAATATGCATATGCAAAAGAGTGATGACAATATATTAAATTTTTCAGTGACCCTGTGACGTATGTCGTCATCGGTGTGTTGACACGAACGGAAGCAAATGACCCGACGAAGATCTACAAAGTGAAGAAAATCATCGGACACCCGCAGTACAAGTCTCCTTCTATTTTGCATGACATAGCATTAATTGAGACCGAAAAAGTGTGAGTACAGACTTTTACCGCTAAGCCAAGTTTTTGTACACACACACACACACCAGAAGAGTGCCAAAATACGGCATGCAGATGACTGTCTGTCAGAAACCTTTAAATTGTGAACAGTAGTAAGTTATGAAGATAAGCCAGGCTTTTAGGCTTGTATGATAGTATCGCCTGGATGCGAGTCGCACGGGACCGGTCAATGTGGCGACACTTGGGGGAGGCCTATGTCCAGCAGTGGACGTCTTTCGGCTGAAATGATGAATGATGAATGATGAATGATGTACTAGCTGATGTTAGTTGAAGAATGAAGTTTTCCATTTGACAAGATTCGAATTATCATCTTCCTGTCCCCGTCCCATGTTGCTTATGGTCGGCGCAACACGTTATTTTCTTCCATTCTGTCCTGTTAACCGTCACGCTATTATTTACATCTTTTACCCGACTACGGCGAAGCTAAAAAGAAGGGTTATGATTTTAGCCGTCTATGTATGCATGTATGTTTGTATTTACGTATGTGGCTCCGTAGCGTCTAAAATATTTATCCGATTTGGATGAATAAGGTGTCAATCGATTCGTTATTATGGCCCGGGTAACATAGGCTACATTTTAACCAACTTCAACAATAGGAGGAGTCGATTTTACCTTGTAAACCCCGAATTTAATTAAAGCGTGATTTTTCAGTAGTCGGGTTTTTTAGTTGCAGTATACCACACCAATTCTTGTTCTTTCATATCATTGATTACACAATCCATCCATCGTTTCCTTGGTCTTCCTGTTCCTCTCGATCCATCATCATTTCGACAAGATTCGAACGAAAACCGAATATAATGTTTAATTGCTTAGGACCAGCGGTGGAGCAGCGGTGGCCCAGTGGTGGCGGCCCCGACTTACGAACAGTAAGTCGTGGGTTCGAACCCAGCCAGGCGCATTACTTTGTGTAATTTATTTCATCACTACTGCTCTCAAAACTCTGAAGGAAAACATCGTGAGGAAACCGGCATGTCGTAGAACCAAAAATTCGAAGACGTGTGACATCTACCAACCCGCACTGGGCCCGCGTGGTGGATTATAGCCCATTCCCTCTCATAGAGAGGAGGCCTGTGTCCCAGCAGTGGGAATATTATAGGCTAATTATGCTATGCTTAGGATCGGCTTTGGTTTATAACAAATACTGCCAAATACTACCCTTTATTAATAAGAAAAAGTAAACACACATCTCAAGAATTATCTTTTTTTGAAATTCATTTAAAAATCATGACACATAAGGAAGGATAAGGAAATAAAATAAAACGAATAAGAACTAAAGATCGGACGATACTAATTACGGTAACGGGGCTCTGACATTTGAAACGGTTAATATGATAGTTTTCCTTCTATAGACTCATCAATATATTAAAAACTCAGACACCAGGTTAGCCACTAAACACACTATAATGAAGAAGATGCATATTAATATTATAAACTAGTTGTGCCCCGCGATCTCGTCCGTGTGAAATTATTTTAAAAATATACTTCCCGTTTGAATTTCAAGGGCTTTAATTGATTTTTGCACGGTACCCTAATCCTCTTCTAAAATAAAAGCAGCCTAAGTAGACTCCTTATATCATCAACTCAGCATCTGCCAGTAAAAGTTCCGTCAAAATCGGTCCAGCCGTTTCGAGATTAGCCACAACAACAGACCAACAATTTTATTTTTTTTTTTGTTATTAATACCATACGTTCATATTCATTCAGTAAAAAGCTGTTATTTTGAAATTAAAAACAGACACTACAATTTTATTTGTTTGTATAGATGCGAATGGGACAAGGGCAAAAAAAAATGATGATGAGATGCAAAGGAGATCGCCAGAAATCCATACATCGTCAACAAATTTGGCCAAATGTGTACAATAATCATTTATGTATTATTTAATAGATAAACACATACATATTCATATCAGAAAGATTTTTTCAAAATTCTATGGGAATTAGGAAGAAAATAAGTTTTTGGGTCACTAGGTTAGGTTATGCGGCAGATGGTAAGAATTGTACCTATATAATGCCAAAATGTATTGTAAATACCATACTCAAATAGACACATTGATTTAATTGTTTGAAAACATATTTGTATGTTACTATTAGCATATTAACGAATGACGGGACTTGACGGGAGTGACGTGACATTGACATTTTGACAAACATCGATATTTTTACGTTTTGAAACAGTCGAAAATTAAAATAACATCGTTTAAAATACACGATTTTGAACGATGTTATTGTTAAATAAATAAATAACTATTACTAAAACAACAATGATTTCATCAAATGTCCTTTTTTCTTTTATAAATGATTATAATGTTCATTACAAATGCTAAAACAAAATAGATATCGTTTTTTTAATAACTTCTTTAGAACTACTAGTTTTAGAACGAACTTAAAATGACCTGACAGCTTGTTTACGGAGCTAGTTTTAGAACTACATTCAATTAAAAACCATATTTCAAATTATAATTTTTAGCTCATTCCGGTAGAAAGTTATTATTGTTACATGTTATTTTTAATCAGTAAAAAATCTAGTCTTTTTTTATATACATATCGTTTCTGTACATACTTTAGTCCAATACTGGCCATCTCCTTTAAGTGACTCATATTTTTTTTTTACACTGCGTTTTCTTGAGTTTGGCCGCAAGTCGCCTGATGTGAAGCGATGACGCGCCCTACAAGAAACTGATTCACTCGAAATTTGAAAAGATCTAGATTATAATGATTGGAATACTGAGAATCCGGCAGTGTGTTCCCCGGACTGGCGGTTCGCACTATAAATAAATAAATAATTTATTACTACAAAAAAAGTTCAAGGACATTGCACTAAATACAGATTGGAGTTCATAATTTAGATTTCATTGATAAACTAGCTGTTGCCCGCGACTTCGTTTGCGTGGAAATTTTGTTGCGTGTTCGATTCCCGGGTAGGGTAAAATGGTGGTTATTCCATCAGGAATTGACTTAAAACTGGAACATTATGGTGCCATACGACTTTTTTCAAAGTGATCAATGAAACGCCTTGCTGGGCGCTATTTCTTTATTTATTAAAATACCGTTTTGTATGCAACATTAAAAGATTTGTTTAGTGTGTGAGAAGCATGAAGCGCCCAAATGAATGCCTGCCACTTTTAGGGTTTTTCTTGGAATTTGTTGACCGTCATTGTAAAAGCCAATTTTAAGGGAAATTGCAACTTTTTAAATTGAAATGACAAGTTATTTGGAATGACGGGTATGCGGGGAATTAAACCGCTCTCTCCTTTAGCCACTCCTGTAATAATGGTGGCTATTATAATATTACTGTCCAGCCTCTGTGATACGAAGACTGGTTCCATTGCACAGTCTGAGAGTTAACCCCAGGGAGTTGAATAATTCAAAGGGGTAGCCAGTACTGTCATCATTAGCCATCACAGGGTCTATGGATGTCGACGCCGACGATCATATCACTTTTTATCAAAATCAAAATAAAAATCAAAGCATTTATTTCAAATAGGCCAGTTACAGGCACTTTTGAATTGTCGAAACAAAGACAACAATGAAAAGTAGCTACAGTCCCAGTCACAAGGCATAAAACTGTGAAAGTACTAACTGTAGTTGCCCATTCCCTAACGTAGATCTCTATGGAGAAGAACGGGCAAGAAACTCCATGGACACTCTTTTAAATCAGAATACTTTTACAATAACTTGGTTACATCATTTATGTTGAGATGGTACATTATGTGAGAACGATGTAGCAAGATGTATACGTTAAAAGTGTCCATAGTAAAAATAATTCAAGAATAAAATAATTAATTCAAATAAGCCGTGGCAACCAAGAGATGACCAGTCACAACTGACAGCGCCCGTTCACGAACATGACGCATGTATCGGCACCATTCAACTCAACCATTTTGAAGGGAACTAAATGATCCGACACACGCGCCACCATCAGCGAGATATTTGAGTGAGCATGACATACTCTTAACCGCCAGGGCACATTCAAGTCAAGAAAATACGTAGGTTTCCAGCGAATGTCAGCTTTCTAGTACAGAGTACTCACACAGTATGGGCTATGCGGTTATATAATACTAAAGAGATTGAATTTATACATTACAAAGATAGTTGTACAATCTTCAGCAGCTCCAACATACTGTTTAATGCTATCCATTTATGCGCCTCTGTCCTTGTGGAGCAGGACCGGCATTGAGCCAAGCATTTTTATCAGCGATATAATCGTCCAACTTGTAATATGCTTGCTTACATAGTGTGCGTTTAATGCATGTTTTAAATTTAGTTTCATTCAGTTCAAGAATACTTTGTGGAATTTTATTATAGCATCTCAAACAGTACCCCATGAAAGATGAGTCTACTTTAGCGAGTCTGAAGCCTGGCTGAACTAATTGGTCTCTATTTCTAGTACCGTAATTGTGTCTGTCACCTCTGTTATTAAAAAGATGTAGATTTTTTCTTACATACATTATGTTTTCATTGATGTATTGACAATGTACCGTCATGATGTTAATTTCCTTAAACAGTTCCCTTAAAGAATCACGCCTTCGAAGATTATATATGGCTCTGATGGCTCTTTTTTGCAGAATAAATATAGACTCAATGTCTGCAGCCCGTCCCCATAGCAAAATGCCATAAGACATTATACTATGAAAGTAACTAAAATAGACCAGTCTAGCGGTATCTTAATCAGTATATTGACGGATTTTTCTAATAGTATATGCTGCTGAACTTAGCCGCCCCGCGAGAGATGTTAAATGAGAACCCCATTGTAGTCTTGAATCAAGCGTAATCCCCAGGAAAACTGTTTTATCTACAAATTCAAGCTTCTCTTTATTCAATACTATATCACAATCGCTACTTTTAACATTCGGTAAAGCAAATCTTATGCATTTCGTTTATTTTTCGTTTAATATTATTTTTTTGCTGTGAACCAGTTATGGACCTGAAGTAGGGCATTATTCACGTCATCTAGATTTTGGGCCCGTCTATTTACCTTAAAAATTAGGGAAGTGTCATCATCGAAAAACACCATATTTTGAGGTTGGTGTTTCAATAAATAGGGTAGATCATTTATATATACTAAAAAGAGGAAAGGACTCAATATTGACCTTGTGAAACCCCCATTTTTACTTTTAAACCCTTTGAATTAACACCATTTATTTGAACTTGTTGTTGTCTATCATTCAAACCAAGTGCAAGTTTACCTAGTCCGTAATGCTCAAGTTTCAAAAATAATGTGTCGTGATTTACGCAATCAAATGCTTTGGAGAGTACACAAAATATTCCTATGGCTTCTTGGGACTCTTCCCACGCTGTAAAAATGTGCTTTAATAAGGTTACACCGGCGTCAGTTGTACAACGTCCCTTGGTGAAACCATACTGTTGATCGTGTAAGATTATGTTGGTGTTAAAATAATTGAGCATTTGATTCAGCATTACCTTTTCAAACATCTTGCTAAAAACTGGCAACACGGATACAGGTCTATAATTATTTGTATCTTTACTATCTCCGGATTTGAACAGAGGTATGACTTTACTGTATTTCATTAAATCAGGGAAAACTCCTTGGGCTACACACAAATTAAAAATTAAAGCTAAGTATGGTGCTATAGTCTCAACTATGGATGTACAAACTTTGATAGACATTCACCAAAGATCTTCGGTCAGTTTGACTTTTATTTGCCGGAAAGTTTTAATAACTATCATTGGGTTTATGTGTTTAAATTTAAATTCAGCCGGGCAGCCAGACACATTCGCTTTTAATAAACCAATTGAGACTTCAGGAGAGGAATTTTGAGCCTCCGTAGTTTTTAACGGTATATCGGTAAAGAAATTTACAAATTCATGAGCTACTTCCTGATTAGAGCTTTTAGGACCACATGCTATATCTAATGTGTACGTGTGACACATTCACCTTTAATAAACCAATTGAGACTTCAGGAGAGGAATTTAGAGCCTCCGTAGTTTTTAACGGTATATCGGTAAAGAAATTTATAAATTCATGAGCTACTTCCTGATTAGAGCTTTTAGGACCACATGCTGTATCTAATGTGTACGTGTGTACGTATTTTCTTCCTGTTAGTCTCGTTATTTATGACTTTCCAAACTGTCTTAATTTTGTTTTCTGCTGTTTTGATCTTGTTGCTAATGTGCAGGGCTTTGGCAACCTTGAATGTATTTCTAAAAATTTTTGAATACTTAGCAACATATTTGTTAAAAGTTTCAGTGTTTATATAAGGCTTCAGGCCATAAAGCTCAAATAGTCTTTCCCTATTTTTTCTGATACCTCTAGTTGCCCAATCACTAAATATAAATGTAGGGCAAATAGATTTTGTCTTCTTTTTAAAAGTTTTGTTGAACTCAGTGTGAACTATTGAAAAGATAGTATCATATAATTGATTTATATTAATATCGTCCATATGATGGCTCATAACATTTAACTTGTTCTGTAGGGAAATATTATACCTATTTAATTTATTGGTAGTTATAGGTCTAAATTGAATCTGAACTTTTTGCATTACTAATATACCCTAATTGAGAATTTTCCATGGTGACACATGGATCCTCCTCAGTACAATTTTTGTAAACATTTATAGCACTAATGCTATATTTATTTAAGGTCACAACCTGTTCATTAGTAATATTACTAATAGTTGCAGTGTTAATAATATAACTAAACTTCGACATACTGCTTACGTCTGAGTGAATATTAAAAGCTAATAGCCGAGCTATTTTGTGTCTACATCTAATAGGTAGATACACTTTACCCCGAGTCGACTGAAGTTTATCAACAAAAGTGTTGAGATCAAGATATATAAGTTTGTCACTATAGTGACCTACTAAAAAATGTACATGTTTATTTAACATATGAATATAATTGTTTGTTCTGGTTGACAATTTTTCAAAATATGGCAAAGCACACAATATTATTTTGCGACAATTCAACTTTAACAACTCTGTTACACTGTCTGTTATGTCTTGTTTTTTAATGTTTGAACTATTTCCTATAAATATTGTTATATCAGTATTAACATTATAGACATTTCTAGTTACTGATGCCATTATCTGTTTGTAAGTTGACCCTGGCATACAATGATTTTGGTTAGAAAAACTCAGGTTATCACTTACTAATTTACCGAAACCTCTTCCTATACTATCTTTATTATTTGATTGACACACTCGTTCTTTGGCGACAGCACTGCTCCTTACACAACCACCCTTCATTTTTTATATTAACCCCCAAATTTGGAAAAACGTGCATGATGTGATGACGTGGATGTGCGTGCATCCTCTGTAGCCACTGGATGGGAAAATCCTTCGGAAAATAGAATTTTCCCATCTGCGCCCGATTCCAGACGACCCACCCATTTGCAGCAGCATATTCGCAAAGACACCTGCTTCGTGGTCGTTGTACAGTTGGACACGCATGTTGCAGGTAAGATGGATCTTTTCGATGCTAGACAACAGTGGCGACGCCTTGAGACATGCGTTTATTTCATCCGCCGGTGTGCCCCTCTCAATAACTTGCAGTATCTGTATAAAGTCGCCTGCGAGCAAAACGACAACGCCACCCATCAGCGCCTGGTTGCCGCGGATGTTCTGCAAGCTGCGGTTTAACGCCTCTTATGCACTTTAAACTAATACTGCTGCAAAAGGACTCCCCGGCCGCTGTTTTTGGTGATGTTGCATGTTGAGGTATCTTCACTTGCAAGATTCAGCGGCAATATGAAAACGGAATGTGCATTCCGGCCACCGTTAAGCAAAGTTGCAGCAATGTCCGAGGGAGGCACAGCCACAACTATGTGACCGCACGGTTGGCGTAGCGGCTGAGCGAATGGATGTTGCGCTGCGAGTATCGGGTTCGATTCTCGCACGTAACACATTTTTGTATGGCCTACAGGTAGTTGTTCCGGGTCTGGCAGTTTGTGAGTTTAACTGTCTGTAAACACACCCACGATACAGAAGAAATTCCAATTTAAGTGTGGGCCTGGACTGGGGCAAGGTTAAAAAAAAACTTGAAAGCTGTATATAGAGGTCACGATGATATACATCCGTTCAGCCGTTCTGGCGTGATTGAGTAACAAACATCCAACCATCCATCCAAACTTTCGCATTTATAATAGTAGTAAGATACAAAAGACAGATATGATAAAGATACCTAAATATTTTTCAAGTAACGAATTACGTGCTTTTTTAACAATCAAGACGCATCAGAAAATACATTACAATCATCCACCCTCCGACAAAGACAAAAAAGCCGAATTTATTTTTGGGACCTAACAATGCAGAGGAACAACCTGAACCTATTATAGTTGTGCATAACTAAGAACAACGACACAACAAAATAGTTTCAAATTAATTTCAATAACTGATATTATTTTTATTGGGAGCGATAGGTGAAATTCAAAACATCGAGTCTGACAGCACCTGTGGACAGCACACAACGACGTTGTCAGTTCAGAACACCATCGAACGGCCAGATTCAAACATGAGGAAAGAGATTTTACCAATGATTAAACTTTAATCATAAGAATTTGTTATTTTATACATAAAAAATAGAAAATAAATAATAATAATCTCTATCAAAAAAATTACAACCAATTACAAAAAGTATAATTTTACTGCGGATCGAACTTGCGACGCGATGCACGTAAAGCGGTCATGAAACCTTTTCATTTTTTTCGCTGACATTTATTTGAAATAGACGTTGTTACGCATATTATGACTGAAACGGTAAACAATTGAATAATACTGATATAATGCAATATTGCTCACCCCCTCAAGCAAGTAGCGTGATAATATATAGCCTAACATTTGAAGAAGAATTTTACAGATATTTGTGCAAAATTTTAACAGGATCTATGCAGTAGTTTTTGAGCCAAGTCGGAACATCGATTTGGATTTTAACGATTTTATTATAAACTAGCTGTTGCCCGCGACTTTCGTCCGCGTGAAATTTTAGCCTATAACCTTCCACGATAAATGGGCTATCCAATTCTAAAAGAATTTTTCAAATCGAACCAGTAGTTCCTGAGATTAGCGCGTTCAAGCAAACAAACAAACAAACTCTTCAGCTTTATAATATTAGTATAGATAATAAACACGCAGCAGAACACGACGCCGTCAACGATTCGTGTCTAGTTTTAGTTAAATAAGGTTTTTTTTTTATATGTATTAGTTTATTATTTTATAAGATTATTTTGTGTATTTTTATCTATGGGCCTCAGTTGCCTGATAATAAAATGATTGATTGATTGATTGATTGAATAAAATAATAATAAGTAGAGAGTAGAGATTAGTGCAATAGGTTCAACCCTGTCCGCTAAACTAGGCTAGGCCTATATCTTAGGGTGTAGTCTCCGGCCATAGGGGTATGCTTATTTAGTAGACGTGCCAGTGTATGTGCCAGTGAATTGTGTCAAGTGGGTGCATTTATGATCTTAGGGTAAACTATAAAATGTGAGGGTAAGAAAGTGAACGAGTGAATGATGTTGCAGCGGTACTACAAAAAGTACTACAGCAATATAGAACAAAAGTACCTACTACAGCGCCATTTATGACACAAATAAAGAACTACCATCAAATTCATAAATCGCTCAGTTAAAGTTATCCGCGACTTAAGAGTATAATTATAGAAGAGCTTGACAACATATGTATATCGGGCAGTAGCCCACCAGACATAACATTTGACAAAAATGATTGTATGAATGTAATTTAAATTTTATTTTATGTAAAACTTAGATAAACTAGTACACCAAACACACCACATAATACCTAGGTATTGTGTGTGTTTGGTGTACTAGTTTAGGTTACAAAAAAAGGCAAATTCCACTTTATTCAGTACAGCCACAGATACAGAATTTCGTTATTGTTTCAATGTTTTTTATTTTTTCAAATATGTTTCCAACAACAACTACGCAACTTCTATCGTGTAGTGAATAGTAGAGTTAATTACATAAAATCATCATAAGATTTTTTTAATGAAACAAATTTCTTGGGCATTTTTGGGCCTAAAATCGGCATTCCCCTTTAAGAGTTAACTTAGCTTACGAAAAAATAAAAACAGTATCATCGATCAATTTTACTAACTAATTACGAAGTCGAAGTCTTAAAAGTTTCCTTGGGTGCGTGGGCCCAGTTAGCCCAGTCATTTTCAACGGCTTCACAGTAAGATGTAATCTTTGGCGAGAGCGGTTGAAACCCCCTAACAATTTCAACGAGAAAAGCTTCCACCTGGACACGCGTTGCCGTGGCCGACTTGGAAATCTCTAAACAGACTTCGAACCCAAGTCGGCCGGAGCAAAGACAATCTCTGCAGATGGGGGTTCATGGACGGCTCAGACCTCAAGTGCGTATGCGGCGTCTCCCCACAAACAATGAAACGCCTTCCATCTTGCACCGCATCACCTGCGCACTTGACGATTTATTTAATGCGTCAGTGAGCGGGGTTCGTGTGGCTGAGTTTTGGGCTAAACTTAAATAAACTAAAAAAACTTTTTGCCATCGATACGTTATGAAGAAGAACTAATTACAACTAAAATAAAAAATAATACATAAAATATATTAGTACTAACTCAAATAAAAATTGAGCTCAAAACTGAGTCATAACTGAGATCATAACTATTAATAAAAAATAAAGGAAGAAGTAGTATAGTAAAATAAAAATTCAAAGTCATCCTGCATACTAAGATAACAAAACTTGGTGTTACGATTTTTGAGAATCCAGTAATTCAGGTTTTTAAGATTTTTTTGGAATCATCGTAAATGTCAATAACAGGTGAGGATTTAATAATAGAATTCATCTCTTTAATGATTCTGTTAACTGGCGAGTTTACCCCAATATTTGTGTTTGATCATTGAACAAGTTGGTCTATCTAGGCATATTTTAAAGTGTTTTCAGTCCCATACGCTCAGCAAGTTTTTTCCTACTCTTGACCTCAATCTAGTCCTGAGGACAGAGATGAGGTCGACGATGGAACGAGCTAACCCAAAAGAAGCCAATTAACTCGCGACTTAAATAGATTGGGGTCATATGAACTTAGGAACACCGACGCAGGCAGGGAATTCTACTCCTTGACTGTGCGCATAACAAACGATGTAGCAAAGCGCTTCGTGCGAATGTGTGGAACATCGACAAGGTATGGGTGATAACCTGCAGTATGTCTGGACTCCCGATGGAAGAAGGGAGATGCACGTGCTCCTCGAGTGCACCGGCGTCATCTAGATCCACGCGGAGACTCTTGGAACACCAAGTTCCCTTGCGGATGTCCTGAGAAGAACGGGAAGTTTGATCTGTTTCTGGAGGGAGGTGGGCTGGTTGGACCCACCATGCTCCACCACCATGGCTCAAGCACAATGGTGCATTTTAAGGACTACGAGCGGAAACCAAAATCCTTAACATAGAACATAGATTATTTGTTGTTATAGCTTTCTTATATATTATAGGTTTTCCTGTAAATTATAGGCAAAGGAATATTTTTTGTATTTTTTTTTTCAAAATTTTCGGCCCTGTAGTTTCGGAGTTAAGGGGGGAGGAATAGTTTTTTTTTTTTTTCTTTATGTACAAGTAAAAAAACTGTACAAAGGCGGACTTAATGCCATAGGCATTTTCTACCAGTCTACCTTGGGGTGATGCAGAGATAATATACAGTAGGTGCAATAACAGAAAAAAAGACTAGAAAATATTTATAACTAAAACATATAAGAATAAATACTTATATACATACATACAACATTAGTTTTAGTATATGCAAAACCTGATACACGTGTCTAGTATTTTTATGTAAAGAATCTATGTACAAAATGTCAAAACTGTATCATGAAAAATCACAAAGTTATAAGCTTGTTCTGTTACCTAGTTGTCCGCACAAAAACGCGGTCACCACGCAGCGCGCACCTCCAGCTTCGTCTTGAGCTCATTGGTAATAATAATTTGGCAGTAGGTACCTAAATTATTGCGATAGGTACTCAAAGTCGCTCGGTATCCAATTTTTAACTTTTTTAAATATTTTTGGGAAAAAATATAACATGGTTTAAAAATGATTGGAATCGATTCAGTTACTTATTCTGAACAGACTATATTCAGGTTTCGCATATACTAAAAACAATGTTGTATATTAAACTTTATAAAGTTAAGAGAGATAAACAAGAAAAACTACAACAATTAGTTCTGAGACGAATCTGCAAACTTCTTGTGTGTATGTTCATGAGCTTTCACTTTTAAAGTGAGCTGACTGGTCACCGTCCTGATACTCTGAGGGAGAGCATTCCAAAGGAAAACCGCCTGGACAAAGAAAGAAAATTTTATAAAACAAGAGCGGTGAGAAGGACATCCTAAAAGACAATTATTAGCGGAACGAAGATTCAATTTTCGCCTATTTTCTTAAATACCTTCAAAACTCATCATCATCATCAGCCTATAGCAGTCCACTGCTGGACATAGGCCTCCTCAATCGCACGCCATTTAACTCGACTTTCAGCAATTCTCATCCAGTTGCTACCAGCCACCCTGCGAAGATCGTCACTCCACCGAGCCTGAGGGCGTCCCACCTTACGTTTGCCGATTCGCGGTCTCCACTCAAGAACACGTCTACCCCAACGGTCATCGGTTCTACGGCGAATATAACTTCAAAACTATTTATCTTAAAATTATAACAAAAATATATTTGAGATGCTCACAATGAGTCTTTTCATTTGATATGTAACACAATATATTTTGCAAAACTTTTTATTTTCATTTTCTAATTTACCCCCCAAAAATGGCCCCGAGTGATCCTGTTAGGCTGCCTGTCCACCGGAGCGGAGCGAGGCAGCGGAGCGGAGAAACGGAGAAATATTAACCAATAGGATGGCATGCTGGAGCGGAGCGGAAATTTCATGCAATCCTATTGGTTAATATTTCTCCGTTTCTCCGCTCCGCAGCCTCGCTCCGCTCCGGTGGACAGGCAGCCTAAGGGTTCCGTTTTTCCTTTCGAAATACCGAAAATTAAAAATGTGAAATTCTGACAATATTACATACATACGGGTCGAATTAATAACCTCCTTTATTGACGTCAGTTAAAAAGAATAGAACAGCAATGAAAGAAAAAAACGTTAAAAGAGTCAGTTGTAAATTATGACGATATAAAAATCCGGCTTTCATGTGATTTAACACAGAACAGGTTCTATAGCAGCACCTGACTCTCGAAAAAAAGAAGATAATTATTCCACTTTAAATTTTGTCACAATATTGTCCTATCACTAGTCAGTATTGATCAGTCCAAGGAGTCGTGTCCACAAAGGCTTTACTTCAATTTCATCGTGTTAAGTTCAAAAATCGCCATGATTTTTAAGTTTAGTATTATTTTGTTATTTGTAAGTGCTGTGTTTTGTCAAAACTTGTCTGAAGGTGAGTTTTTTTTAAAATTTATTTTTCTGATATCACTAACTGTAATAACAAATTCAAGTTGAGTTTAGCATGTTATCTATCAATAACATCACGCCTGGGGCAGTGTTAGGCAGAGGTGTACACCCCTGGCTAAACCTTAGGGCATTACAGGCGTTATGTTATGTTAAGGGTTGGCAGTGGCGTTCTGTAGTTTCAGCCCACCCTTTGCGAAGAACACATGAATATTATGTATGTCTGGTATGTCAGGACTTATTGCGTTGGGCTCGTACATCATGTGGGCAGACGATGGGTTTCGTGCTATGAAAACACACCGGTTGCGATACACTGTTTCTAGCAAAACTAACGAATTACTTGAGATAACAACTTATGAGCATTACATGGCTCAAATCCCAAAAACAGCGTATGTTCAAAGAAATTTGTTGATGAGTTCCTTCGTGCGTTTTCCGTGTAAAAAAGTATGTTATAGTTAAGTTCATCACAAATAAATTGTATTGTTTAAAATTTTAATAAACCTTCTCAATTTTTTTTGGTTAATCGTAGAAAATAGGTCCTTTTTCAACCTTAATTGTAAATTATCTCTGTAACGGCTGAATAGATCGGCATGAATTTTGTAACAAAAAATACGTAATAATATACTTAACAATCTGTATTGTTTTTTTTCTGTTATTACTGTTAATATTTTTAAATAATAAATAAAAACCGAAATTTTGCGAAATGTGCGGGGCAAGTCAACAAAAACCAGTACAGGGATCAAATCATCAAGGTCATCGAGCAATGTAATGCCCTTAACACAATACCACGGGGCACAATGAATCGGGTACAGTTCCAAGACTTCTCAACTCCGCCGCGATCAGACATTGGCTGTCGCCCTTGCCTCGAGCTGGACATCAGGGCTCTGTAGAAGCACGCTGTGTTGTGACTGGTAAGTAGGTCGCGTGATGTCACCACCGCACACAGGCGTGCTTTCCAATTCATTTTATGTCCATTCTAACGACCGGATCTGACATGTATGTATTGTGTTACAGGTGATCGATGCGACAAAGATGGCGCTGAAGGTACGTGCCTTATATTGCACCAATGCAAAACTGCTATGGAAGGAATGCAACAAGGCAAACGACCCACGGTAATGTTCCACTCATAACTATATTTAGACCTGGAGGACTACTATCTAAGCATAAAACACTAATAATAATAAATAAGCTTGCACCTTGTTCCCGATACCAGTGGGCTACAATTTTTTAAATTTTTATTATATTGTTTTATTTAAGGAATATTTAAAAATGTAATTGATTTGTAAATACTTAAATAAAGGAAATAATGATAAATAACTTTATTACACAAAAATACAGATTTAACATATTTTATATAAAGACAGTTTAAATGAGCTTTGGCAGTAACACAATGCAATACCATCTAAGAACTGAAATGTACACAATATGGAAAACTCTGCCTCTCAAACTAGGTAACCTGTATAGAGACAGTGATTCAGCTTAAAATGTGATACTATAAGTATAATATTTATTGGGGGTCAAAGTTCCAACTTTTTCACAAGTTTTTTTTTAAATACATGTTTTTAATGTAAGTTTTTTACATTCTCCACGACCCCCGTACTATTCAATTCATCCATCAGCGCGATGCTTTGAGTGCTTTCTATCGAGTCCTACCGTAAAATGTAATGTTTCACCCCAAAAAAAAAAGTCGATTGCCAGCAATAATTTTTGCGTAAAGTTACTTAGTTTCATGTACAGAATACTTGGTTGACGGCTATGTGAAGGGTCTGTTTACACCCTGTATTTATCAGTATACGATCTAACACTACATTATAAACACATTTAGAACTCAATTAAAAGAATCACCGCAGTTTATGACATTGCTCGACAGAATAGATATTACGACTAGGAATGATTGTATGGGTATTTAGAATGTGTCTGACTGTATTAGCATGTAGAGATGGCTAAAATTATTAGTATCGGTGTTAGCAGTTCGCGAGATATGATACAGAGCATAAGTTAATTCGGACATTTCAAATAATTACAAATTTTGGAGACAATTCTCTGCTTAGCATTTATTAACAATAAATAATGTATCGTCGTTAGATCTGTTGGGGATTTAAACATTTGAAATGACCCAATTAACCGCTACCTCTTTGAATGCCTGAAATTGTTCACAGTTTATTGTCCAATGTGTGTAACATGATGATGTTTAAAAAAAGAAATAAACATTAAGAAATAGTAGACTGTGTCGATCTAGCTGAGCGTTTGACGACAAAAAAGCTATGCTAGTAATTAATATTAAACTTGTACTGTCACTTACGGGATATCTTCCGTGATGAACAATCACGGAAGATATCCTGTAAGTGACAGTACAAGTTTAGTTGTAAACCGTGAAAGCTTAAAACAGTGTTTAATTAATATTATTTGTTTTGTTATTTGACAGATATGCTCGTTCGATAAGATTAATAGCAAAGTCCCGATTGTCTGCTGTGTAAACAGGACGCCTAAAAGGTAAGCTTACAACAAATGTAGGGGTGTAAAATCACCCTTAACGGAGCCGAGAGGCACTCGTTCTTCCCATGACTGCAATCATTTTTACCCGACGTAAAAAAAAAGGATGTTTTCAATTCGACGCGATTTTTTTTTAATATATGAACGCGCATAACTTTTTACCGAGAAGTCCGATTTGAATGATTCTTTTTTTTAATTTCGAGCGTATTCTCAAAATTGGTCCCATTTAAAATTAAAAATTGATTGATTTTTTTCCTGCTGCATTTCCATTTTGTTTAAATTTGGCACACATGAAGTTCTGATGACATTGCAACAGAATAGAGATCTGGATTTTATCTGATGATGGAAACGGTTTTTCGGTTTTTAGACGTGCAGGTTGCCTATTTATTGATACATCACGATCTACGAAATCCGTGGTATAAGTTTGTGTCGCGATGTCTCTCACACAGCAAATATTTTCTGATTTCAGACCACCGCCAGTAGTAACTCATAATAACGAGGATAAATGTGAACCGATGCCTGCACATATGACACCGCCGAAGATCGGAAAGAGGGCTTTTGACAGTAAGTATAAGTTTCTCATCATCTGCCTAACCCTTTCCCTAATATGTCGTTGTCGGCTCCCAGTCTAACAGATGCAGCTGAATACCAGTTTTTTACATAGAGCGACTGCCTATCTGACCTCCACAACCCAGTTAGTACTGGGTAATACAATACTCCTTGGTAAGACTGGTTGTCAGACTTTCGGGCCACTGACTACCTGTAACGATTGTCAAAGATCTAGAATTGACTGTCGGGACCAACGGGAGGCACGGAAGAAACTCTGTATGTAGGGGTCTACGGAGCTAGGCAAGCGCGGCTTAACCTGAAGATCGAGCCGAGCGGCTGTTATTATTTAGCCACGACCAGCCCCCGTAGCATGACCACCGTAGACAAGGATTTCTTTGACGTAAGAATAGACAAAATGACAGATTGTGTCGACACAATGACAGATTTCTTTGCACTATCTTTCATTTTGTCGATTCTTCCGTCAAAGAAATCCTTGTCTACGGTGGTCATGCTACGGGGGCACCTATGTAGATAGTTGTAGAGGAGATGATGTATGGCAATGTATAATGTGTTTTTGATATATGGTTGTGGCGATGGATGGCGTGTTCATAGCTAAGTCCGAATCTAACTGATTAGGTCGAGCTATTTTGAAGGATAAAATTACATTGACAGATTTTTAACCACTGAAGATGGACGGTACGAGATATGCTAGCGGCATATGTTTCACAGTTACCTTTCCTATGTGCCCTGGGGATGCAGAATGCGTCACCGCCTGGATCTTCTTTGTGGAATTTAAACTTTATATTTTCCACAACATTTTATGATTTGATGATAATGGTTACAGACATAGACTCTTGAGATGCTAATAAGAAAATCCTGATAGCCAGACCAAATTGTCTTTTTTTTAACTTATATTGTCCCACTCTGGGCATAAGTTAAGACCCAATTGCATACTTAAAATTGGGTATAGTCACAGATATAGATAGACCTAGATAACGCAAGTATCACGATCTGTATGAAAACCAAGCGTGCATTTTTTGACTACCTATTATGACGTCACAAGCACTATTTAGTGATGGGAAAATCAAACCGATTCAAAGACGCCGCCGCGAACGGCGCCCCCCTCGTCCTAACCCCCGCCATGATGCCCACCCACTTACGATTTTTGTACGTAAGCTACATAATAATATGGCACGCGAAGTAGTTGCTCTCGCGTTATCTAGTTCTATCTATATCTGTGGGTATAGTCCTATGTGTGTGACTAACCTGTACATTTCTTTCCAGAATGCATTGACTATCAACAGAAGTACGTATACCCCTGTGAGGCTGGAACTGCTCTCACTGGGGCCTTTAGCAGACAAAACAACTGTAAACACAAGACTGATACACTGATCATCGGAGGCACTGACGCGGCCCGGTATGAGTTCCCTCATATGGTAAGGTGGAAAGAAGACTTGTGTTTTTTTTTAAAACTTTCTCATCACTAGGAATTTCTCCTGTATCGTGGGTGCGTTTACAAACATTTGAACTCACATATACAAAAAGCCAGACCCGGAACAACTACCTGTAGGTCATACAAATACTTGTTCCGTGCGGTAATCGAACACACGACACTTAACGTAGCAGCCAATCGCTCAGCCACTGCGCCAACCGTGCCGTCAATTTGACCTCCTCCATGTTTTAATTTGGTTTTTTTTTTTTCTTTTTTCATTTTTAAAACTGTGATGGTGTATGTTTGTTATTGAGTTTTGCAGGTCAGATAGGCAGCCGCTCCATGTAAAATACTAGTATTCAGCTGCATCTGGTTTATCTGAAGGCTGACCCACTTTGGTGTCGAAAAGCGACTGAGAATTTCTTGAGGGAGCGACTGCCTATCTGACCTCCACAACTCAGTTAGTACTGGGTAATACGATACCCCTTGGTAAGACTGGTTGTCATAGATTCAGGCCACCGACTAGGTACCAGTAACGAATGTCAAAGATCTACACGACAGCCGGGACCAACGGCACATCGTGCTTTCCGAGGCACGGAGGCAAGCAACCTAGGCAAGCACGGCTTAGCCTAAAGATCGACCCGAGCAGCTGTTCTTAGCCAAGAGCTCCTTTGAAGCAGAAAAACTCTGTCCAAGTATCACCTTATTAATATTATTTTTCAGGTACTGCTTGGTTATGGATCCTTACGAACAATCGATTGGGAGTGTGGTGGTTCAATCATCAGCGAGCGTTTCATTCTAACTGCGGGGCATTGTACTTATAGGAAATACGAGTGAGTACTCTAATTTCAAGTAACTTTGTGGCTAATAGAGTGATGAATTTAATGTTGATGAATGGAGAACCAAGGTTACCGACGTGGCCCGAAGAATAGCCAAACTTAAGTGGCAGTGGGCAGGGCACATTGCTCGCAGAACGGATGGCCGATGGGGCCGAAAAGTTCTGGAGTGGCGACCGCGAACCGGAAGACGCTGCGTTGGAAGACCTCCCACTAGGTGGACCAATGACCTGGTGAAGGTTGCAGGGATCCGCTGGATGCGAGTCGCACGGGACCGGTCAATGTGGCGACACTTGGGGGTGGCCTAAGTCCAGCAGTGGACGTCTTTCGGCTGAAATGATGATGATAATGATGATGATGAATGGAGAACTGCTATAGCCCATTATTTCTCATAGAGAGGAGGCCTTTGTCCCAGGAGTGGGGTGAATATGCATATGCAAAAGAGTGATGACAATATATTAAATTTTTCAGTGACCCTGTGACGTATGTCGTCATCGGTGTGTTGACACGAACGGAAACAAATGACCCGACGAAGATCTACAAAGTAGAGAAAATCATCGGACACCCGCAGTACAAGTCTCCTTCTATTTTGCATGACATAGCATTAATTGAGACCGAAAAAGTGTGAGTACAGACTTTTACCGCTAAGCCAAGTTTTTGTACACACACACACACACACACACCAGAAGAGTGCCAAAATACGGCATGCAGATGACTGTCTGTCAGAAACCTTTAAATTGTGAACAGTAAGTTATGAAGATAAGCCAGGCTTTTAGGCTTGTATGATAGTATCGCCACTGCCTGTAACGACTGTCAAAGATCTACAAATGATAGCCGGGACCAACAGCTTAACTTGCTTTCCGAGGCATGTAGGAAATTCGGTATGAAATTGATGGTCACCTATCCACGGACCGACCTACGCTTACTTTGATTTCTTAAAACATTTTTTTAATAGACACGCTAATGTTTTAAATCTGCCTGTATATGTGATACAGGAATAATTCGGGCCGAACTTCAAGGTTAAGCCCTGCTGGACTAGTTCGGTCCGTGGATAGTTGGTCGGTCGGTCTCTCATTACATACCGAGTTACCTCCGTGCCTCAGAAGGCACGTTAAGCCGTAGGTCCCAGATGTCGTTTAATTTAATTTCAAATTCAAATCAGTGGCCTGAAAGTCAAGCCTTACCAAGGGGTATCGTATAACCCAGTACTAATTGGGCTGTGGAGGTCAGATAGGCAGTCGCTTAGTGTAAAAGACTGGTCTCAGCTGGTATCTGAGTTTAAACAAATAATATAAAAAATTAAATTTAAAATTAAAAAAAAACCTCCTTCGCAGCAAAGAAAAGCAAATAAACATTTGAAAAGTCAATAAGATGGCTGAGCCGATTTTGATAAAACATGTCTAATTGTAATACACACATCATGCCCTTTCATTTGATACCCCACTTGGGTATATTTGGACATTTTCGATTTTTCATACCCACTTTCATCCCCTATAACTAGTAAATGGCTGCAATGATTTTGATAAAACGTATCTAAGAACCATCGTCAAGAAACTAGCTTTCAAATAAAGAAAACTGCATCCAAATCGGTTTACACGTTTAAGAACTACGCTGTCAGAGACAAACACACACACACATTGCGGTCAACCTTATATCACCCCTCTTTTTGCGTCGGGGGTTAAAAAACCGACCATCATTAGAAAATAAACGTAAAATTTAGACCATCTCAAAAGGCGATCAGAGTAGCCAACGTCAAAATATAGGATCAAAGTCCTCTTTCGCAGCCGCATCGTCAGGGCTGATCATTGCGATTGGACATCGCCGCTTCGGTTTGCTAAGAGTGTAACCACACATTGCAGTATACAGGCATGATATTAAGTAATGTTTACAGGATGAAGCTCAACCAGTTCACTGTGCCAGCGTGTCTGCATACCGGAGGCTTCGTGGACGACACCAAGGTCTTAGCCACCGGATGGGGGAACAATCAGAGCGACGGGAATCACTTGACTGAAATTCTGCAAAAGGTACCAGTGTGTGTTATTTTGTGAGGAATGATATGAAAGAGAAGGAATAAATTATGCCCTGGAGTACAGGGAAGTATGGAAGAATAAAACGAGTTGCACCGACCCCAAGTAGAATGGGACGAGGGCAGGAAGATGATGATCATGATGGTACAAGTATGTCTTAGAGTTTTGCTTTCCTCAAGAAACTATCTCACACATTATCATCTGCCTAGCCTTTTCCCAACTATGTTAGGGTCGGCTTCCAGTCTAACCGGATGCAGCTGAATGCCAGTATTTTACTGACTTCCACAACCCAGTTAGTACTGGGTAATACGATACCCCTTGATAAGACTGGTTGTCAAACTTTTTGGGCCACTGACTGTCTGTAACGACTGTCAAAGTTCTAAATGACAGCCGGGACCAACGGCTTAACGTGCTTTCCGAGGCACGGCGGAAACTCTGTATGCAATGGGTGGTCATCCATCCACCGACCAACCTAGAGGCCATCTAACGCAACGTCTTCCGATTCGAGGTCGCCACTCCAGAACTTTTCGGCCCCATCGGCCATCTGTTCTGCGAGCAATGTGCGCTGCCCACTTAAGCTTGGCTATTCGCACCTCATTCTTCCTTCGGGAATTAGAGACATGACTTGCTGGAGAGTTTGTTCCACCACCGGGCACAAATCCAGACTCCGTAGCTACTACTGAGAATTTCCTGATGAAAAAGCCCATTAACACTTTGCCCGACCTGGGAGTCGAACCCAGGACCTCATAATCAGCAGTCGCGCTTGCAACCACTAGACCAACGAGGCAGTCTCAGGAAATAAAAAACTTTCTGCAAAAAAAAACCGACTTTCAATAAAATATTAAAAAAGTCTAATATAGAATCGAGAAAATCTGTTCTTTTTGCAGAAAGGTATTTTTATACTTGTATTTAGTTGCTAACTAACTAACGAGTAGTTAGTACTAACTAACGAGTAGTTAGTTAGTTAGTTGGTTAGTTACTTAGTACGTATTGGTCAAATCTTGCAACTGAATTTCAATCCCGTTCTACCCAACCGATTGAGCTGAAATTTTGCACACAACTTTGGTTCTGGTGACAATACATTTTTATGACAGACATGACTTGATCATGCAGCCAGGATCACCTCCTCACGAGAGAATTCCTCAACGGTTGATAGCACGGACACGAAACTTTGTACACTTGTTCAATATTTATAGATAAACATAAATATCTTCTTTTCTTTTTATTTGACGTTCAAAAAGTGCTGATAATAAACCTGTAATAAATGACTTTTGATCTTAAGGTTCAATTTCTTAATGCGTTTTTTTCCGCAGGTCGTCTTATTCAAGTTACCAATCGAAGATTGTTCTAAAATATCTAAGCCTAATCGCCATAATAAGAAAGGTTACAACAACCTGACACAGTCTTGCTATGGAGACAGGGATCTACCTAAGGGGTACGAGGATCGATTTCTGTTGAATAAGGATACCTGTGAGGTAAGACAAACTCTTCTTCTTCAGTGTTCATCTTTCAGAGATTCCTTTCATCGTTTCTTTGGTCTTCATTATAGCCTGCCTCTAAATTTTTCTCAGAACAGTATTTTTTGGCCCAAGTAGTAACACCCGTGTAATATAGTAAAATTAAAGTAATAACTTGGGATTAAGTAGTTACATTTTTATGGAATAGACAAGAATTCATACGACGAAAGCAAAGCTATGAATTCGAACTTTTGACAGTTCTAACTTCAAGCAATTACTAACTGTTACTACAGAATAAAAATCGTATCATAAATAATTACTTTTACTCAAGTTATCACTTTGAATTTTATAAGATTTGAAACTATCATTGTCACTAACTTTATCATTAACACTAGAAACGGGATATTTACCAGTTTTATCCGTGATCATGGTGCTTGCAACAGCGCTGAAATATCGGGAACTCAAATCAATCAGTAAACATGGTAAATATCCCGTTTCTAGTGTTACTTTGACTTATTTTTGGATACGGTAAGTAGTTTCCACGTTCTCAATTCTGGGACCCCCCCCCCCTTATTGAGAGGGAGGGCAGGTCATCGTCCACCATTAAGGCCAGTGTAGGATGATGGATTTCATCACCATCTAGGCAAGCCTTTTTCCAACTACGTTGGAGTTGGCTTCCAATCCGGGTGCTGCTGAAAACCAGCATTTGACATGGAGGGACTACCATGCGCTACTCAGTTAGTACTGGGTACTACGACACCCTTTGATAAGACAGCTGTCAGAATTTCGAGCCACTGTAACGACTGTCAAAGATCTAGAAATGACAGCTGAGACCAGCGGTTAAACGTGCTATCCGAGGCACGGAGGAACCTCATTATGTAATGGATGGTCACCCATCCACGGACCGACCCGTGCAGCTATTTAGCCACGAGCTGCGAGGTGAATTTCACTATGTTTTTAATATTTCATTTTTAAGACGTGAAGGTTCCTCATGAAGTTATCCTTAAGTGTTTTGAGAACAGTAGAAATGAAATCTGCCTCGGTGTGGTCCAGTAGTCGCAAGCGCGACTGCTGAGCTCCCGAGGTCGGGGAAGGTATAATTGTCTTTTTCCATCAGGAATTTTAAAGTAACAGCCACGGAGTGTAGATTCGTAACATCAGAACATCACACCCGTAATCCCCGAAGGTTAAGGTAGAGGTGTACCTGTACACCCACAAAGGTGTATGTTTATAAGTCCCATGTAATAGGGGGCGAGCCTGTTGCCATCAACCGAGTACAAATCCAGACACTGTGGCTGCTTATCAGAAATTCCTGATAAAAAACCCCAAAAACAATTTGCCCGACCCGGGAATCGAACCCAGGACCTAATGCTCAGCAATTGCGCTTGCGACCACTAGACCAACGAGGCAGTCCGAGGACTCGAGGAGTCTAGATCCGTGCCAGGTTAATGATAATAAGTTCGCCGCCTGCTAAATGGAACTTCAACATAACTGAGTGTTGTGAGATTTCCATCTCGCTGCACTAATATGCTCCCCTGATAGCTATGTTAAGTAACAATAGGAGATTATGTATTCGGAATATCCTGTGTGATGAATAATATGGTAAGAAAGGAGCGGTCTCATGAGATGATGAGTAATAGAGAAGTGTGGAAGAAGAAAACATGCTGCGCCGACCCCAAATAAATTAGGATGAGGCCTGGAAAATGATAATGATGAATAAACATAACTTTCTTTTCAGGGAGACAGCGGTGGCCCCATCCAGATTAATGATACGAAGATACACTGCATGTACACTATCGTTGGCGTGATTGCTAATGGGAAACCAAAATGTGGACATAAAGCAGGCATCTACACCAGAGTGGCCCACTATCTGTCATGGATCGAGGATACAGTGTGGCCTAATTGATATGAAAATAATTATTGTATTAAAATTCATTTGAAAGCCGAAAAAAAAGGAGGAAACACATTTATTCGCCACATGCCACAAGTGCACACATAGTTTTATTTAAGTTTATGTGTAAATTCAAATATAAATCATACAAGCATTAAACAGTATTTTTGTTCAGACGTGAGTTTTGCGTGTAGAGTTATGGGTTCTACTACCAGATTAGACAAAGTGTTATTGGGATTTTGCACCTGGTATTTCTTAGTAGCAGTTCTTATAATCTAGATTTGGGTCCTATTGATTTGGCCGTCGCTCCATGTAAAATACTGGTATCCAGCTGCATCCGGTTAGACTGGAAGCCGACCCCAACATAGTTGGGAAAAGGCTAGGCAGATGATGATAATGCAGACCCCCTTTTTATCAAAACTACTCTATTGTTGAGTCAGTTATGGAAGATGTTTTGGGTAAGCTTGCTACGGTGATTTTAACATTAATATTTTAGAAAATAACTAGTAACAGTAGACTTTTAAGCCTTTTTAAATCGAATGTGTTTTAGAACCGACCAGAGACCATTTGGACACAGCTATTGTAAATTACCTCCCCTCTGATCACTGTGGTCAAACTGTGTCTTTTGAATTTAACACACTATTGTAAAAAGTACAGAGACAAACTAGACCAATAACTTCCAGTGCCTTGATCAAATTTAATAGCACTTTAATTGACAAGTTCGGTGTGCAGGGCCTTAATATGAAGAATGTGTATATGTATGATGAGTTCTTTTCATTAGTGCAAACTGAGTTCAATAATACTTTTAAGAAGAAAACTAAAACTATCTACCCGAAGTTTTCATTCAGTGACTGGGCAACCAAAGGCGTCAGGAAAAGTCGGGAATGACTTTTTGAGTTGAATGGCCTTAAGCCTTATATTAATACGGCAACTTATAAGTATTTTGCTACTTATTCTAAAATTTTCAAAACAACCTGCAAGACAGCTAAAGCCTTATTCATTAGCAACAAGTTGAAATCTGCCGACAACAAGATTAAGACAGTTTGGTAAATTATAAATAATGAAACAAATAGAAACAAAAGACACGACACTGATTACACACTGGACTCTTCCCGAGGGCTCATTAGCACAAGTCGATGTTGCGCAGGAATTTGCAACTTTCTTTACTAATATTCCAATTAAAATCAGAGAAATGCTAGATTCTTCGCCATCCCTTGCCTTTGATTTATTAAGAGAGAATGTTTCAGCCTGTCCTGTTGAGTTTAAATTTAAACATATAAAACCTGTGTTCGTTATGAAGGCTTTTAAGCAACTTAAAATAAAAACTACTGAAGACCTTTGGGGGATGTCTACTAAAGTCTGTCAATCAATTGTTGAGACAGTAGCTCCCTATTTAGCTTTAATATTTAATTTATCAAAGGGTACCAAGGGGTATTTCCAGATTTAATGAAGTTTGATAAAGTTATACCACTTTTTAAGTCTGGAGAAAGCAAAGACACAAATAATTATAGACCCGTATCTATTTTGCCGGTTTTAGCATCACTTTTTGTGTTGTGAAAGTGATGCTAAAACAAATGCTTAATCATTTTAATCGAAATGACATCCTACATGATCAACAATATGGCTTCACCAAAGGTCGTTGCACTGCTAACGCCGGTGTCACTTTGCTAAAGCACATCATCAATGCATGGGAAGAGGCAAAGGATGCATTAGGCATCTTTTGCGACCTATCCAAGGCATTTGCGTGAATCACAACACACTGTTGCTGAAACTTGAGCATTGGACTGGGGAAACAAGCACTTAGCTTAGTAAAATCATATTGAAATGATCGAATGCAACAACTACAAATAAATGGCGTAAATTCGTTAGGATTGAAAGTAAAAATGGGGGTACCGCAAGGCTCAATATTGGGCCCATTCCTTTTTCTAGTATATATAAATGATTTAAATCATTTACTGAAAAGTCGACCTCAAAGGGTGTTATTTGCTGATGACACATCACTGATTTTTAAGGTTAACAGACGTGCACAAGAGTTTGACGACGAAAATAACGCTATATTTAAGAATCATAACTGGTTCACTGTAAATTATTTAGTGTTGAATGAGAAGAAAACTAATTGCATAAGATTCGCGTTACCGAATGTAAGAAGTAGCGAATGTAACATTGTATTGAACGGGGAGATACAAGAATTCGTCGAACAAACGGTTTTCCTGGGGATTACGCTTGACTCGAAATTGCAATGGAGTCCTCACTTAACAGCACTTGCAGGGCGGGTCAGCCTCTTACGCTGTCCGTAAAATCCGGAAAATAACAGACGTGGATACCGCGAGACAAGTCTATTTTAGTTACTTCCATAGCATCATTTCTTACGGTATTCTGCTGTGGGGACGGGCTGCAGATATTGACTCAATATTTATTCTGCAAAAGAGGGCCGTTAGAGCCATCTATAACCTACGCAGACGCGAATCTCTAAGAGAATTGTTTAAACAAATTAACACCATGACGGTACCTTGTCAATATATTTATGAAAACATTATGTATTATGTTCGGAAAAACATACATCTTTTTAGTAAAATAAGCGACATGCATTATGTTAATACTAGAAATAAGGACAAATTAGATCAGACACGTTTCAGATTGTCAAAAGTACGGACTTTTTTTATGGGGTACTGTGTAAAATGTTACAATAAAATTAGAAGCATTATTTCAGTTTTCGTAAATGTGAGTACCACCATGTAGACTTTCTATTATGGTTAGTAGGGAGTATTTTTTTACCAACCCGCGATTGCAAAATTTTTTAGTAGAAAAGATTCCTACTGTTTTTAAAATATTAAGGGTTTAGAGATTCCCATTGACTTAAATAAAAAATAATTTGATTTAAAAAAAAAACAATTTCAGTTTTGCCGTTGAAAAATGTTAGTTATGTGTTCAATTTTCGGGCCGACTCGATCCGACTTGAGGTTGATGCGACAGAAAGAATAATTTTGGTTTATAATACTTCCTGAATCGCACTCCCGGCGTGGTGGGGCTCAGTATAATGTCACTCGAACTTCACGTTCGGTAGTTTTCAGTTCTTGAGGGTTAGGGAAAGAGCCAAAAATTTATTACGGTCCTGTCTACTGGTTTTAAACCAGGAATATGTTACATACATCAGGAAAACAAACTGTTGTCAAGGATAGAAGAGAGAGGTAATGAATAGAAGTCAGGTTAATTATAACCCTATTTCAAATAGTAACCTTAAATTAGGATTTCACTTAATTCTTAAACTTAAGAAAAGAAACGGAGACATGTGAAAAACCTGCCTTTTCCTTTATTTTGCTAAAGATTTGAGCGAACTGATAATAAACATTATTAAAAAAGGTTAATCAACGTTTTATTAGTTGACACCGAATGATGACGCACGCTGAAGCAATTTGAAAATAGCGGCCAAACAAAATGGCGACTGTAGTTCCGATTTTGGCCACCCACGCGTTAAAAGAATGACTTATGCCGCCATTTTCAAAAACGTTTTTTTTAATGACACGGGTAGTATAAATTTAATATTGTATAATTAGAGAGATTTATGTTAATAAACTACTGATGATGGAGATGACTAGTTAGGCCAAACGATGCTCTCAATCCAGGGCACATAGTTGAGGACCCTGGTGTAGATGCCAGGTTCTTCCACGAAACCGCAGGCGCTGCCGAAGGAAGTCACTCCGACTACATTGTACATGCAGTGGATCTTTTTGTTTTTAATCAGGATGGGACCACCGCTGTCGCCCTAGAAATAAACAAAGAAAGTGTCAAAGATACTGAACTGTACAGAGACGGCTAATGAAGTAAAATCATTGTACGATATCAGAGTATACTTATATCTGATATTTTTACTGTAAGTGGGGTCTGGTGATACAGTGTCGTTCTTCCCCTTTTTTCCGTAAAGATTAATTATAGAATAAAAATTAATGGTTAAAAAAGAAAAAGCTTGAAAACAATTTTCACTTTTTTAGAACGTTCAGGTAATTGAGGAAGTACTTATTCTGTACAAAAATTTAAAATGGAAGGGTCCGACACTAAAACGGTTACCTGAATTTTTTTACTTTACTACTTATTTGGTTACTGAATACGTTTCAGTACATCATTCTGAAGCAGAATTTAAAAAAAGAAAGCTGACCGTGTAGGTATTGCAGTTCTTCAGGAAACAGCTGGTTTTTTTTTAAATAACCGACGGAAAATTTCTATGTGGCCGGTTCAGCCTGATGTACTGAATACGTGGTAACCGTTTTATCGTCGGTGTCGTTTCCACCCTGTATAGTACGACATAGAAGCTAGATGAAGCCTGTCAGACATCATCAATGTCGTCACTGGTTTCCACGATTAAACATATCAATCAAGCGAAATTAGTTTTGGAGGTTAAATTAGCTCTTTCTTTTTTCAACCATTTTGGATTAGGACTTAGTCATTTGAAACCCTTAATTAAAATTACTGTTGACATCGTTGTCCCCGGCTGTTAAGGCGGAGGTATTCTTATAGTACATTTTTCGCCCGACATTTTTAAAGGGTACGTAATAAGGAGCCGGCCTATTGCCGTCAACCAGGCAATAATACAGAACTGCTTTTAAGATATTCTGAGTGCGTAGTTGTACATACCTGGCACGTATCCTTGGAAACCTGCTTGGCTCCATAGCAAGTCTGAGACTGTTCATCGAACCCTTTCTTCATCTGAGGAGCTGGCTGGAACTTTTGCTTGCATTCCGAAGTGGAGAACTTGTGTAAGACCATCTGAAATAGAGTAGGCAAAAAGATCATTAACACTGATGGTTCGACGATGGCCGAAAGAACTTGCGAGAAGCGGCGCCGTAGCATTGCAATTCAAAATATTTTGTTTCACAAAACCTACGTTTTATGAAACGTTAAAGCGTAGGTGCAAGGTTCGGGTGTGCGTTTTCGGTCGTTTCCTATTGAGAAGAACCGGCAAAAATTAAAAATTCATATATCGTTTCTCTTTTTAAAAATATTACTTTGGTTTATAATATTTTCGTGTTATGCTGATACTGTTAGCTTGCGTCATCACACTGCTGGGCAAAGGCCTCTCCCCATGACTTCCAGTTGTTTCGACCCAGCGCCAATGTGGACCACTGGTTGTTGGACTTGTCCAGCTCGTTTCGCCATCTAGGTCTGTCTCGACGCCTTTTGGCTGGGTCAGGGCTCTTGAAAGTGACTATTTTGACCCACAGCTCATTGGTCATGCGGCAAACGTGGCCAACCCAGTCCCTCTTCAGCTTCGTCTTATATTGTTTTATTAATACTTAAGTCCTCACAACAAGTGGGTACTAACTTCAGAAAAACGTAAAACAAGAAAGAAGACGTTGAACAATCGAAGCATCTAAGAATTTAAAGATGTGCTCACAAGCGAGGAATAAAAAATAAGCTACATAAATGTAGAATGAAATACCACGTAAATTAGTGTGAGCCACGGCTAAAACCAGTATTTTACATCTTGGAACTGTCTTTGACCTCCATGACCAACTTACTCGGTAACATGATACTTCTCGGTAAGACTTGTTGAAGAGTAGAAATTGGGGAGTTAAGACTACCCACCTTCTGCAAAGTATCGGATCCATTATCCTGTGTAAGACCCCACCCAGTGGCTCGGACCCTCTCCTCATCGATAGGGTCTCCAGCAGGTAGACACGCTGGTACTAAGAACTCGTCTAGCGGAATCCTGAAACATAATAAACAGAAAATAATTATGATTAAAATACCCTGATACATAATATACATAGCACAATCCACCTTTAATGAGGTGACTGCTGAGATGACGAGTAATAGAGAAGTATGGAAGAAGACCGACGCCGACCACAAAAAAGGGATAAGGGCAGGATTATGATGATCAATCAGACTTTAATGTTCCTGCTTCGAGGACTCAGGACCTGGTCTCCCCATTGTAGGAGGTAGGAAGGAGAGAAGAAATACATAGAACCAAATTTGACGGCACGGTTGGCGCAGTGGCTGAGCGATTAACTGCTGCGCTTCGTGTCGCGGGTTCGATTCCCGCACGGAACAAATATTTGTATGGCCTACAAATAGTTGTTCCGGGTCTGGCTGTTTGTGTATGTGAATTTAAATGTTTGTAAACGCACCCACGATACAGGAGAAATACCTAGTGTGGGGCAACGTTTTAAAAAAAAAAAAAAATCTGCTATGAATATAAAATGTTGATAGATGGTGAGGGAGAGAAAGACCAATGAAAAGAAGGCTGGATTGTGTGAGGAAGGGATGGTGAGGGTGAAAAATGTATAAAAGGAAAGCGTGGTGGCTTACAGGGGATAATGGATGACAAAACGTGTAAACCGACCCCACAAGAGGCGATTGTGTCAAAGATGGTTGCTAGAGATGAACGGAAGAACTGCTTTTCATTCAGACTAATTGTATTTACTTATTCTATACATTCGCGTAACTACAAATGTTCTCAAAGAGTTCAAAAACTATACGTTTGTCTGTACTTACGTTTTCTCAGTTTCAATTAAGGCGATGTCATTATATTTATTAGGAGGTTTGTACTCCGGGTGTTTGATGATGTTCTTCACCTTATAGATCTTGGATCTGTCTGCTGCATCGCTTCGCTTTAGTGCTCCGACTAGAACGTAAGTTATTGGTTCTCTGGAAGTAGAGAAAATTATCTTTAAGAGAAGAAAGACGTATAGAAGTAAAAAGGTCTTTTAAAAATTGCTAGAAAAGATTTTGGTAAAAAAGAACTTGATAAATGAATATTTAAATAGGGTGAAGTTGTTGGGAAAAGGCAGGCAGATGACGATTAACGCTTATGACCCCCGAAATGAGCCTTGTAAGGTATAAACTGATGCCCCTTTTTTTTGGGAATCCAATGACCCCCCCCCCCCCGCTCTGCGCGGAACGGAAGAGAGTGTCAGACTTGTACTGTACTGACTAAAACCCATCCATGTTCCTTCTTTGCCCTTTGTGTTCCAGGGCCGCGGTATCTCTTTCGAACAGTCCCGGAGCCTTGGCAGGCATCGGCCCATGCGGACCCCTACGTGTTTGCTGACATCTCTTTGAGGCGCACGTGGAACACGAACGCGCCGTCGACACGACCTGTCGTCATAAGACGGCTGGACGGCGAGCTAGCCCATAACTCACCGTCCACAGGCCCGCACCTACGGTGGCCGGGGGCCACCACGTTACCCCCGACGCCCAGGGCGTCTCCCGCGGCAGCTGGGACGTGAGGCTCTTTCTCTCTCACGTCCTGAAACTGATGCCCCTAAGTGGGATGTTTCAATCATCATATCAGCCCGGGAACCCTGCAGCTGGAGTATAGGCCATACTTCCCGGTTCTGTGCGTGCCTCATCCCCACGAGCTTGAGGACGGTCCTGGTTTCTTTGGCCTAACCTTGGCCACCACTCGGTCAAAGCCTTGTTCCATCGAGGATGTAACAATAATAGACAAAAATAAAAGGTGTTACACTCACCGCTCCCTGTTAGAGATACAGCGTCCTGCAGTAAGCACATATCGGTCGCTGATCAGAGTTCCGCTACAGAGGAACTGTACATCGTCTATGTTTGCTCCATAGCCGACCATGACCTGGAAATGAAATAATCGTAATAATAGTTAACTTAAAATTAATGAAGGTACAATATGAATCGATTTAAACCCACACTATACCTAACTAGGAGCTCGTTTCGGGTCGATCTTTATGTTAAGCCGCGCTTGCCAAGGTTGGTCCTTGGATGGGTGACCACCCATTACATAACGAGTTTCCTCCGTGCCTCGGAAAACACGTTAAGCCGTTGGTCTCGGCTGTCATTTGTAGATCTTTGATAGTCGTTACAGGTAGTCAGTTGCCTGAAAGTCTGACAACCAGTCTTACCAAGTTGTATCGTATTACCCAGTACAAATTGGATTGTGGAGGTCTGATAGGCAGTCGCTCTATGTAAAATACTGGTGTTCAGCTGCATCCGGCTAGACTGGCAGCCGACTCCAACATAGTTGGGAAAAGGCAGGCAGGTGTAGCGAGGCCTGCTTTGTGTAATATATTGATTTGTGAGCAAAATGTCAAAATCGAAAGATTTGAAGTCTCTTTTTCAGATTTACATTAGAAAAGCAGCTACTGAACAGGAGGATATTATAGGCTGATATATAAATAACATCATGCCTGTAATCCCCGAAGACTTAGTCAGAGGTGTACCTAAAAGTACACTCACATTTCGCCAGTTATGTTTAAGACCCTTGTAATAAGGGGCGAGCCTCTTGCCATCAACCGGACACAAATCCAGAATCCGTGGCTGCTACTGACAAATTCCTCATGGAAAAACCCAATGACACTTTGCCCAACCCGGGAATCGAACCCATAACCTCTAAGCTCAGCAGTCGCGCTTGCGACCAGTAGACCAACGAGGCAGTCGAATGTTGTGCAAAACGAATCTCTAATGATTGAACGTTAACCAGTCATTGACTGACAATGACCAGCTCACCGTGGAAGAGAAGAGGAACAGGGAGGAGCCTCCGACCTATCTTCTTTGATGTATATCCTAATATTCCTAATCAGGCGGCTTTTGCTCATACGGGATATGATTTTGCGTGACGTCATGTATCCTGCACATTTTGTTTGTGGTGTAGATACGCCTACCCTTCTACCAGCTGCTATCTCCTTCCTTGTTTATTGTGTGGTTAGTGCCTAACCTGCCGTCGAGAAATATCTCTCAGGCATGCTGGACTCCTCACGATGTTTTCCTTCACCGAAGCAAGTGATAATTATAACTACGCACATGAATCCGAAAAATCAGAGGTCTTGGGTTCGAACTCGAGACCTATGGCTTGTCCCTTGACCCGCTGCTATAAAAGAAAGTCTATCTCTCACCATATGAGAGAACTCATGCCGATCAGCTTCAATGTCTTCGAGGAGGTGCAAATTTTGGTGGCACTTGTTGGCTCTGTCGAGCTTTTCGCAAGGGTACACGTGCTTCTCTTGATACTCGATGCATTCTGGAAAGATAGAAAATAGTATCACGTCCTGTATTCTGTACAGGAAGACAGAGGTGACATAAAAAAACTTTCTGCAAAAAACTGTAAAATAACTTTAATTTCGGAAGTCGGTGACATTGTTTGTTTCATGGACTTTTTTGACAAGAAGAAAACAGTGTAGTAAGGGAAAAAAACAAATTGATGAACCGATTTTGATAAAAATTATGGGACCAATCGAAAAGTATATCCTTTTGTAGCGGTATTTGAACTAAACTGACAAGTGATAGCGGTATTAAAGTTCCTACATACATGCATAAACCAACGACTATTTGCAATGAGGGAAAACTCAACTCAGAAACTCCAGAACGCCTGCAGCCTATACTTTTGCGTCGTCAACGTTCATACATTTGGTCATACACGCACGCCGATTTCTGCTACGCACCAGACTTTTTTTAAGAACCTCATCATTACCGTCAGCCCATTTCCTTTTATAGCCTCCCCTAACAGCGAGTCCACTCACATCTGCGTTGTTAATATCTTCTGTTACTTTTATTCATTGTAGATTTTCCTTGCATAGCCGTCTGTTAGTTATCACTTTTGCCAATCTGCACATGTAACACGTACCAGAGCTAATTAGTACCTAGGGATCGAAACTGTCTCCTAAACACAGGCTATTTTGTAGCCTAGCTCGGAGGTCAGAGCTTCTCCCACCCTATTGTACACTAAGTTTATTCTGTGTTATCTGTTATAATTTAAGAAAAAAGTTGTAAATCTACAATCTGTTTATTTGAAATAAATTATTATGTTAGTCGTCTTTCACTCATCCTCTCAACCAGACCCACCCATCTAAGCATACTCTTATAAATTTTCGTCAATTCATCTTGTTTTTAAACTTGGCTTTTATACTTACTGTCCAAAGCCTTCTGTCCAGTCTTCTTAACGGTCAATGACTCTGGTATGGGTACGCATTTGCCGTCAGTTGGTACCAGGGTTTCATAGTCGTACATCGGTGGTATGTATTCTGGGGTAATGGTCGCTGATGGTCTGAAAGAACAAGAATTATTTGGTTACAACCATAGAGATTTAAAGATACTTTATAGAGACATCTCACACAGGATATGCCACTCCTTCTCGCCTGCCCGTCGTGCATAACTACTTGCACCCTCCCCACCCTCTGGGGGGTAAACTACATAAATACGAAAAACTTTATTCCGATAGTCACAAATCCGAATTTTAAAATACCGATTTTCATAATTCCGAATGGTTCAAATGCAAGCCAGCATGCATCATGCAAGCGAGCATGCATGCAACATGCAGTAGGCCTCGTTTCTATCACGGCTCCGGCGCTGCAGAGCTCCGGCGGTCCCACGCGAACATATCGTCGCAGATGTGTTTTACGCTCAGCAGCTCCTCTCAGCACGCGGGCCGGCTCGCCCCTCCGCGCCTACGTGGGCTTAACACGCTACTCTAGGAGTAGGGCAGACAAAACTGCGTGGAGTCGGATTTACGGAGATTCGTTTCTGTCGCTAAAACCTGTTCTGTATGGTGTCCGGACGTAAAGAATAGCACCATCCCATATCTTTCCGTGGGTGTCGTAAGAGGCGACTAAGGGACTTACCAGAGAATGGGCAGCAGCGTTCTCTGTGTTTTATAACACCATACTGCGATCGCCAACCCGCCTGCCAAGCGTGGCGATTATGGCAAAACCCCCCCCTTCTTGGGGGAGGCCTATGTCCAGCAGTGGACGTCTTTCAGCTGAAATGATGCTAAAACCTAATTTTTAGCAAATGTTTTAGGACTAACAATTTTAGGAGAAGAAAGGAAGTACCAATTGAATCACAATCAGACACCCTTTAACAGTTTATTCGAAGTATTGAAAATCGGAAGGTAGTTTTTCGGACCGACAACCAATCGAGCATTTGATTCTTCGGACATAAGAAAATCGGAAAACTATAAAATCGGATTTACGACTTTCGGTAAAATTAATTTCAAAATTTTGAATAATAGTCATTATAATTCTTAGGTATTATGAAATTCGGACTGTAGAAAATCGGAACATCGAAATTCGGAATAAAATATTTCGGAGTATTTGGGTGTTCCCCCCTCCAGGACTTGAATGAGGCAAACGACAGAACTGTCCAGATTGTTACGTACTGGTCAGACAAAATCTGAGTCATCGATTCGTGACGAAGAAGACGGAGGCATCTTTGAACAGCATGAGAATCTGGGTTCGATTCCCAGGTTGGGAAAACTGTTAATTGACTTTTCTAACAGGTTTGTGCCCGGATGATATCTAAAGAATGTAAATAGAGCCTTAACGAAGCTGAAAGGTACATATTCTTCCCGTCATTGCGATATGTTGTTTGTTCTAGTCCATACCTGGGAACCTTCTAGTTACGGAGATATTGGGGGTCAAAGTTCCAACTTTTTACATACATCCATGACCCGTTTACTATTCAATGAATCCATCAGCACAACGTTTTGAGTGTGTTTTACCATAAAACATGATCTTTCACCCAAAAAAAAAAATCGTTTCCCAGCAAAATTTTTTGCGTGGGTTTACTTAGTTTGATGTACACAATGCTTGGTTGACGGCTTCGTGAAGGGTCTGTTTACACCCTGTATTATTATGTAAGGGAGGGACTCATAACTTCCAAAATGTTTTGTGCGGGTGTACTTATCGGTCACTTTTGCCTAACGCTGAGTAAAACACATGCGTAATGTTATGGTATGCAGTGATAGACAAATCGCTTAAATGAGACGACGTCTGACGTATTTGCACTGTGAAGGGGGGGTTTGCTGTTGCCGAGTAGACGAACTTCTTTCTCACAGGAATATACGACGCAATGCATAAAGAATTGGCTTCAAATCGGGATGCAGTACTACAGGGGTAACGTGTAACCGACCCGGGTCCTTCAGGGCAGATAGGCAGGCTCCACGTAAAACAATGGTATTCAAGAGCATCCAGTTAGACTAGAAGCCGAACCCAACATAATTTTCATAAGAAATAATCATCATCTTGAAGGAGTCTGCCCAAGTGCCCACTTCACCGTACCATACCATGACCGTGCTATGAACGTATCAGGCACGGTAAGACACATGACACGGAGTACTTTCCCCACTAGAGGTAGGTAGTTGTTTTATATTAATAACCCAAGTACTGTTTATTTTATTTTCATATTAATGAAAAAATATTAAGGCTATCTTGCCTTCCCTACGTTTTTTCACGGGTGACCACTGATAACCAGCGCTGTGTTTTGGGCCCCATGGCGCAGCATCACGCGTGCAAGTTGTTAACTTTATCTTTTTTGTTCCGTCCTGTTGAATTTATAGTTTATTGTTTATTTTTTTGTAATTTTGTATGATGCACGTCATGTCCCTGTGACAAATAAATATTTTTTCTTTCTTTCTTTCTTCTTTTCCCACTAGAATAGAAGATACGTGTATAACGGGGAGCGTCAACTTCACTACATAGTATAAAATAAAGTCGCTTTCTCTGTCCCTATGTCCCTTTGTATGCTTAAATCTTTGAAACTACGCAACGGATTTTGATGCGGTTTTTTTTAATAGATAGAGTGATTCAAGAGGAAGGTTTATATGTATATATTACACCTGTGCGAAGCCGGGGCGGGTCGCTAGTACAAAATATTATACTGAGCCACGATACGCTCCGTGCACGGCACGTGACGGTGGTCGGCGACTGAACCGTCTAGTGAGCATCATCAGTACAATGGTTAAATAAATAAAGAACTGTGTCAGATGATTAGAATAAGTGGACTTACGTGCTTGTGGTGATAGTCCCGAGATTTGCAGCAGTATTGTCGTCTAAACAGCATACTATGGGGTCCATATTGTCAAACGAGCATATCTGGTGAATTTGAGAAAAAATGTTTTTTTTTTTTTGATACGAGGTGTCCCACGGGATCGTACTTTATTTTGCAACTAAAAGTTTTTACAAACACTTTTACACGTCACAATTTTTAACTATTTTTGGCAGCCGAAACAAAGTCAGAGGTTATAGTTTCTTTTAAGGTCCAGACATAATCTTGGTCAGCTCACATGAACTATGCAGATTTGTGTCTGAGATGGTCTTTTAAAGAAAGAACCATACACATTTGAGCGGGTCTGTTAAGCCAGTGCAAGCATTTGTCAGTTATCGTGTAGCTCGACTCAAGGAGCTCAACGACACGACGAACAATACCAAAGAAAGACATTTGGGTAGGTCGCGGTACTCAAAAAGTGAAATCAAATATTATGTGTTAATCCAGGTAATTATTATTAATGCATGAAACTATATCTGTGCCAAATTTCATCCAAATCCGTTTAGTAGTTACAGGGTAACAAACATCCATCCATCCTTCCTCAAAACTTTCACATTTTTTAAGAAAATCACTCGCCGACTGATCGACACTTCGTGTGACCAGAGGGTTGGCTCTTTTTTTGGCCAAAGAATTAGCATTGCCATTCAACGTTACTTTTTTATTATACATATTGAGATTTTCTTTAAAAAATTCTTTGCTGTATGACCATCCCTTTTTCGACCAATATAAATAAAACAAAATAAGAATTTGTGTGGTATACGAAATAATTTATACATAATAACGAATCGATGGACACCTTATTCATCAATATCGGTTGAATAGTTTAGGCGCTACGGAAGAACATACGTAAATAAAAAAAAAAAACAGACTGCTAAAATCATAACCCTTTTGGCTTCGCCTTAGTCAGGTAAAAAGAACCAAGTAAAAGAAAAATTGTAAGTGTATAACGCGGCCTGGCGCTGCAACAACTCTAGTCAGAAACAAGTTTTGTTGACTGTACACCTCTGACCAACCCTTCGGATATTACAGGTGTTATATTCAATAATAACGTGGTCTTAGCTTCGCTTTGTATATTTGTGTGAAACTAGTTATTAACACTGTCAACCATCCTGTTTACAAAACCAGTATTTTATGCACTAAATATACTTACGAACGGAGACTCTTCTTCTTAGCGTGTCGATGGCAATCTAAATTGTATCAGCCCAAAACTGAGCTACTAGTTTGGCACTTTCGGTAGTGTCCATCAGTTCCTGTAGCGAACAAACAACAGGACACGCAGGACACGATATTAAGTGCCCCATCGTTTGTAGAACAGCACCGCATTTACACTGCAGGGCAGAGTCATTAATGAATCTCCACCTGAGCAGGCTTTCCTTGCTGCGACCGGACTTCCAGGTCAGCCATGGCCACTCATGTCCAGGTGGGAGATTTTAAGCAGGTGGAACGAATGGGTTAGGTAAGGATGCACTACCTCGCCACAGCTTTAGTCTTTCCGTAGACCGCTCGCCGGTGAGTGGCGCGACACACTTCAGAAAGCTGTTTCGGCTTTTCAGCCTTTGCGACACGAGGGTGTTTAGATGTAAAGGGTGTCGTGTGTCTGAAATCATTTTGGCTCTTTCGCTAGAGCTCGCCACTGTACTGCCACCAACGGAGACGAAACAAAAAAGTATGTAATAATCGCAGGAGGTGGGTTTCTGTAGTTTCTGCCTGCCCCCATGGGATTAAAGCGACTTTTTAAAAATGACAAATACAAGGTCATCATCGTTATTCACCTGATGTTATTCCAATATATCTGGGGTCGGTGCAGCACGACGTCTTCTCCTTCCATACTTCTCTATTACTCGTCATCTCAGCAGTCACCTTCTTTCTAGCCATATCATCCTTCACACAGTCCATCCATCGTTTCTTTGTTCTTCCTGTACTCTTAAAGCTTTCCACGTTCATACTCTAAATTTTCCTCAAGGCATGTAGGTATGTATTGTATATGTATATGTGTATTTATAATTACCTGTGGGCGTATTTTACGTTTAAGATCATCAAGGGCTGTCTGGCATCTGTTTATTTTTTTGCAAACGCCGTATGAGCCAGCCTTCATACATCGTTCGCCTGGAAAGGAAGAAAATTCATCAAAAAAAGCTATTACACAATTCACGAATACCTAACGGATAAATTCAATAATTACACATAATTATGTAGAATAGATATTTAATAAGCAAAACTAAACAAAAATAAATTAAACTTTAACACTTATACTTATATATACACAATCGATTATACTATAACACTTATATATAAATTTCAATATGCTACACTAATAATAATGAACAATTTGTAAAGCGAGTAAACAAATAAGCAATTTTAAATATAATTAAATAAATAAGAAATGAATAGATAGACTTGCATATAAAATATTAATAGAATAAGTATATGAACGGAAGTATAAAATACTTAATAGGATAGAAAATAATTCAAACTTAACAACAAGGAAAAGTAATAGTAGTCTTCCTCTGTCTACTTATTAAAAAAAATTGCGGTGCCCGACAGGGTGCAAAATTGTTTCAATTTTTTTTTATTTACCACCTGTAAGTGTCTCATTTGATTTGATTTGACAGTGTTATCATTACGACTGTAGGTATTCTTAGAATGAGTTAGCAGAGGTGTTCAGTACACACATACTTCATCAGTTGTGTTTGTCTTTGACCTCAAATGTAGCAAAATTCGCATATCACTTGTGTGTGTTTTTTGACATTGATAGCCACTGTGTCCCTGGAGTGTCGTTAGCTTAAGGTTGCTTGTTGTAATTTTCCTTAATCAATCATAACAAAAACAAAATTTGGCAGCAGATTTAAAACCGGTTGCAAAACTTGTTCTGTTATATTTTTTTTTCATTTGTCTTTTATCATAAAACTAGCCTTGCTCACGGCTTCGCTCGCGTTAATTTAGAATTTTATAATCAATTTGGGTTGTACTCTGCTTGTAATAATAAAGGGTGTAAATAGACTCTTAACATATTCGAAAGTCACTTGTTCTCCCCGTCTTTGCGATTATTTTTTTGTTCTAGACCATACCTGGGAACCTTCTAGTTACGCAGATATTGGGGTTCAAAGTTCCAAATTTTTTACAAGTTTTTTTTTTAAATACCAGTTTTAAGGGTAACTTTTTTTTTTTTTTTAAGCTTTGCTCCACACTAGGAATTTGTCCTGTATCGTGGGTGCGTTTACAAACATTTTAACTCACATACACAAACAGCCCCAAAAATAAATACCTTTATGACTCGTTTACTATTCAAAGCATCCATCAGTAAAAAGTTTGAGTGCGTTACATTGAGTTTTACCGTAAAACGTGATTTTTGACCCCAAAAAAAAAGTCGTTTCCCAGCAATAATTTTGCGTAGAGTTACTTAGTTTGATGTACACAATGCTTGGTTGACGGCTATGTGAAGGGTCCGTTTACACCCTGTATAACAGGTACAGCTGACATATATTATGACATCCAATGGTGTCTTTTTAATTCGGATAAAATTAATATTATTCGTGTCTGGTGGGATTTTCCAACGACAACTTCTCTGTAACCTTAGGAGGGGGGGAGGGGGGGCAGTCCAAAAAATAATAATGACAGCAAATTAAAAAACAGAAATTCAAAGAATTTTGTTTAAAACATATTATTTACTTTTTCTAGCAGGGGGCACCCATTCGAATATAAAAATTATAATACAATGGGTCCCGCTTGTTTTCAATTCTTTTTTTGTTTCTCAAATAAATAAATAGAAATTTATTTCAGAATCACTTCTATATTTGTTAGTTTTGTTAGTAACAATGAAAAGTTATACACTAGTGTTAGTAATATTTACTGTAAGCTGCGTGAGGCACGCCGATCCTGGGGAATGTCTACTTGACTGCGTGCAGTCGTTTCCACCGCCCCAAGATCGGAGAGTCAAGACTGTAGTTTTCTATTTTTTTTTAAACTTCCTGCTTTTTGTTTAGTAATAATAAATATTTCTAATCTATTCTTTCAAATTAATAACGAATGCAAATCAAAACCAAATTATTCACAAATATGCGTAGGTAATTTAAAAAAAACAGGTCCTAGTCAATGCCCTCCCAAGAAAACCAAGACAAAGTTGACATACCTTCAAACCGTGCTTCACTGAGTAAAAAGTACACAAACAAGATTAAAACTTTTGAAAACATGTTTTATGACTTTTTAAAAATATTTCTGAGTTTTTTTTTTGTTTTACTGTTTATTTAAAGTAAAAAACGTTTGAAATACGTCCATCGAACGCCAATGACAGACTGCGACTAGAGGAAAAATATAAAGAACTAGCAGCTGCCCGCGACCTTTGTCTGCGTGTAGTTATTATAAAAATACTATTTTCCTCGTTTTTGCAAAATTTTTCGTTGATGCTCTGCTCCTTTTGGTCGTAGCGTGATATTATACATATAGCCTATAGCCTTCCTCGATAAATGGGTTATCCAACACTAAAATAATTGTTCAATTCGAAAAACTAGTTATTGAGATTAGCGCGTTCAACCAAACAAACATATTCTTCAGCTTTATAATAATAGTATAGATGAACTATAGACCTATTAAAAGTGATCTTTAAAAGTTAGTTGAAATTATTCACTTCAGATGTTACGTTGCGTTATCATCATAATCTAAAAATCCTAGTTTCAAATGCTTGAACTGTCCATTATAAGATTTGTACAGTACATGTACGAAATTCATTATTTGGATTAACAAATCTAACTTAATGAATTTCGGCCACCAAAATTTAGTTGAAGTTTGTAATTTTCTATGTCATCATCTGTCTAGCCTTTTCCCAACTATTTTGGGGTCGGCTTCCAGTCTAACCAGATGCAGCTGAATGCCTATCTGACCTCCACAACCCAGTTAGTACTGGGTAATACGATACCCCTTGGTAAGACTGGTTGTCAGACTAATTTTCTATGTACTGACAATATTTACAGGAATGTAATAAAGGGTGTAACAAGACTCTTAACGAAGCCGAAAGGCACTTGTTCTCCCCGTCATTGCGATCATTTTTTTGTTCTAGACCATACCTGGGAAACTTCTAGTTACGGAGTTATTGGGGGTCAAAGTTCAAAATTTTTCTGATGTTTTTTTTTAAATACATGTTTTTAATGTAAGATTTTTACTTTAAACACCTCCACGAGCCCCGTACTATTTAATTCATACATAAGCACATGTTTTGAGTGCGTTACGTCGAGTCCTACCCTAAAACGTGTTTTTTCATCCCAATAACAAAAATGTTTTCCCTGTAATGATTTTTGAGTAATATTACTTAGTTAGATGTATATTATAATGCTTGGTTGACAGCTCGTGTAGGGTCCGTTTACACCCTGTATCATTTGATTTGGTCATTTAATACCCTTTGAGATGCACACCGCACCTTGTATACTCGTTATTTTATTTGAAGTATGTCGTGGTGTTGCTATAATTCTTTCGTAAATATGTTTTTCTTTTTGTAAATTGGCACCTTGTTTTTATAGGTATACAACTTATTTTTTGTATATGCGAAACCCGAATATAGTTTGTTTAGATTAAGTAACTGAATCGATTCCAATCATTTTTAAACCATGTTCTATTTTTTCCCAAAAATATTTAAAAAAGTTAAAAGTTGTAAACCGAGTGACTTTGAGTACCTATCGCAATAATTTAGGTACCTACTGCCAAATTATTATTATCAATGAGCTCAAGACAACGCTGGAGACGCGCGCTGCGTGGTGACGCCTTTTTGTGCGGACAACTAGGTAACAGAACAAGCTTATAACTTTGTGATTTTTCATGATACAGTTTTGAAATTTTGTACATAGATTCTTTACATAAAAATAATAGACACGTGTTTCAGGTTTCGCATATACTAAAATTAATGTTGTATAGTCGTGTAATTTGTACCATTTAATTGTACTTCTGTTGTGCTGTGTGCACTGAATAAATGGGTTATCTATCTATCTAATACGTTATTCATACGTTCTCTCCACAGGTCAAAATAACACTGGTGACCTTTTGACATCGATTCATCGATATTTGCGTTCGTCTGTTCTTTCTTGTTTTTCGTGTGGTTAGTGCCTAACTTGGCACTGACCTGAAAATTGCAAGAAAACTTAATTTCGCTGCCCTGGCACTTTCACCTTGAGCCTAATTGGGAGTGCACAAAGATTAGTAGTAAAAATGCTGTCTGGCACTAAGCAAGGCTCTTTTGAACCTAAATGCGAGTCTTGTGGCGCTTGCGCTCGCCGGCGCTCATTGGGCCCACTTTGTTCTTGCGCATGGGTGCGCCCCCGTTGCGGTCACGCTCTTCATCAGCTTCTGCCAGTCCTGCTCGCACACTGGTTAGCCCGTGAGCATGTAATACCTGCGGGAATATTTGATTTGATAACATTCGATTGACCTACGTTTAAAAAAAAAAAACTACAGTAACTTTTGAAAGCTCACAAAACTAAGCAATAATAGACCTTGCATTGAAACGAATGAATTGAGTTCAAAAACAACCAGTTTTTTTATTATAATTGAGAACTGTTCGCCCTCACACGCACTAGTGAATTTTAAACGATTTCCGAAAGGAGCTTATCAATTCTTGTTTTTTTTTTTGTGTTTATTTTCAGTGATATTTTCGCCAATTGTGAACGATGTTTGAACGGTGTTTGGAGCGATTTTAATGATTCTTTTTTTTAATATGACTATTTATTATCGCTCATTGGATTTTCAATGGACACCTTGGTACCGGGAGTTGGAACTCCAGAGCGCGAAAAAGTATGGTATATGATGACGGGGCTTACGGTCAAAAAACAATCACAGGGATTAGTGAATGGGATCCATTTGCACCCCTTTTGTATGCGAAGCCTTGAAAAAGGCTCTAATTCTGTGTTTTTACTGTTACTATCTCCAAATACGTCATAATGTATTAATACTAGAACTTAGCTGCATCGGCTAGAGGACGAGCTCGTATAGCATTGTGTCAGCTGTTCGGACAGCGATGTTATATGAGACTTAATATCTACCACGTCACCTCGAAGTAGTTTTATTTTGGAGCTGAGAGTGCGTAAAACCTCTGAGTCAGTTAGTGTGATCGAGGATGAGTCAAGTGATGAAGGAGTTTGGTAGCGATCCGTTGAGTTAGGCGTCGTGATGGCAGGCGGCATCGGCACTTCTGGTACCGGTGTGCTCACGGGGGTGATGACTCTCTTTGTTGCCCTGCTTTGGCAGGATGGGCAAATCCAGCTCGATTTCGCTTCTCCTGTGAGCTTGGTCTGGTTCCCAGCATTCGCACATAAGACATGAAACAGCAGATCGCATTTGGAGCATTTTATGTTATATGTTCTCAGTGCTTTATTACATCACGCGCAGTTGTTGACCATTATTATTATTCGCTATTTACGAATTTCTTTATCAAATTGGCGACACAAATTTCTAGGAATCTGAGCTAGGCTACCTGTGACGCAATATTGCACACCTGCGTCGACGCGTGTATTTTGAATTATTAAATTAATAATATGCACTGAACTTTGACACGAATTTTTACTAGATAGGGTTCAATATCATTTAAAACTATTTGTTTTTAATTGTGTAAAAACACGTCCGCACATCACCAGGATTACGACGCAATCAATCGTGTATTTCTTATTTTTAAATCTCATAATAATTTTAGATTTCATTGTAACTCTAGATCTCATAATAATTCTAGATTTCATTATAATTTTAGATTTTACATTATTTCTAGGTTTTATATTATTTTTACATTTTACTTTTTTCTTGTATTTTTGAAATTCATAAACACGCTGTGTCAAACCTCAAAAAACATGCAAGAACTTGCACTCACACATTCGCCACAATTTACAAAAATAACATCTTTGCAACTTACCCAAACAACCTTTTCCATACATCAAGTTATCCCTCTTAGCATACTCACTCGTGATCAAATCCCCCTATCAAACACAACCAAAGCACATTTACACTCACATTTTAGATTTCATATTATTACCAAAACACGTTTACACTTACACATTAGCATTCATATCTCCACCAAAACACACCTAAACACGCATTTTAGCATTCAAGTTTCTGTCGAAACACACTTACAAACACGTTTTAGCACTCAAGATTCCACCAAAACATATTCACACACACATTCTAGCAACTATTGCCTACATTTTCACGGAATTCTCATACTAGTAAAAATTACATCTAAAGAGTCACTAATAACACTTTCAACATCTAAATTTATAGCTTTATTTGACACTATTCAGGATTATTACTCAGACAGGAAACGGGATATTTACCATGTTTACTGCTTTATCCGTGATCATGGTGCTTGCAACAGCGCCAAAATATCGGGAACTCGACAAAAGCAGTAAACATGGTAAATATCCCGTTTCCTGTCTTAGTAATAATGTTAGTGACCATGATAGTTTAAAATACTATTCAGGATTTCGACGAAAACGTTACTATAAATCATCACGCAAGTGATCTGTCAGAAGAATATAGAATACTGACCCTTTATACTAAACATTTTAAAATACTATAACTAAACTTATGGATCTCAACAACAATAATACCGCTCACTTACAATCTTTCAAACTCATCAACACAATCTATTAATCACACATACGCATATGCTCAAATCACCGTCACTAAAACAACCAAAGGTCATCTAAACAAACGTAATAACACTCGAGTTTCTAGTTTTCATCTACAAAAACCAATAATAGTGACAACAACAAAAATGACAAATAAAAACAAAATCCTAATGTACACTTATACCCATGGCTTTATAAGATTTTAAACTATCATGGTCACTAGCATTATTACTTAGACAGGAAACGGGATATTTACCATGTTTACTGTTTTTGTCGAGTTCCCGATATTTCGGCGCTGTTGCAAGCACCATGATCACGGATAAACTGAAGTTATTGCGGGTTGGTGTAGCTTGGAATCCAGTGGTCCAGCTATGTAAAAAGCGAAAAAGTGCGGAAAAAAGTTCGCGAGCGGACACAGTGAGTTTCGTGTGTAGGGGAACAGAATCGAGTTGCGAGTGACAGTGGTAGCGGTACTGAGTGCAAAAAACGAACAAGAAAGAGGGTAGACCGATTTGTCTGCTCATAAACACCCACCCGCAATAACTTCAGTTTATCCGTGATCATGGTGCTTGCAACAGCGCCGAAATATCGGGAACTTGACAAAAACAGTAAACATGGTAAATATCCCGTTTCCTGTCTAAGTAATTACCCATGGCTTTACTTGATGTTATACAGGATATAGACGAAATCGTAAATATAGCTTGTCACACATGCGACCAATTAGAAGACTAGGGAAATTATAGCGAAAAATAATAGCTGTAAAATACTCACGTTTAATATAAGAAGTTACCAGCACAACTTCGATGATTTTTGCATTGCCTTTAAGCGATTAGACACTGACTTCGATGCTATTGTTTTGACAGAATGTTGGCTAAGTGAAGGGACAATTCTGGAGCCACTGACAGGTTATTCTGTTTCTCGCTCTCACTCACAATCGAACAAAAATGGCGGTGTCATAATCTACACCAAAACGAGTAGAAATATAAAAGTGATAGACTCATTCATTGCAGAAGCTGACCGTATCATACTTGTCCTGGACAACGAAGTAGCTATTATAGGAATTTATAGGTCGCCATCTTTTTTAAGTTTAAATAACTTTAATACATCCCTAGACACTACTTTATCTCGAATAAAAAGATATCCACTATTGTAGTAGCCGGAGACCTAAACATCGACATAATTAATACTTCTAACTCAAGTTATGCTGAATTGTTGAGCCTGATGGCCTTTTGATCACATCTTTATTAAATCAAGCTACAGATCAGAAGGAATAATCGGGAAATGCTCGATAACAGATCATGATATGGTTATGGCTGTGATTTCACAAAAAATAATGGCATTAAATCTCATACAAGATCCCAATGGATAAACAGAACTGACGATGACGCAATCGCGGAGGAGCTAATGAACATTGACTGGTCTGATATCCTCAATTCTAACTGTGCCAACTCCTCGATAAACTCACTCACAACTATTATCACTAATCTAATAATTAAACACGCACAAAGTTAAAATTAGCAGAAGTAGATTCACTCTTAAGCCCTGGATCACTCCAGGTCTTATGAGATGCATTAAGCACCGAGACAATCTTCATCAAGCTTCAAAAACCAACCTGGGCGATGATATGAAAAAACTGGTTTATACGAGATACAGGAATTTTAGCAACAACCTTTTACATAACCTAAAAACAGAGCACAATAGCCAGCGAAAAAACTATGGAACACCCTCAAATCAATATATAACCCAAGTAGTCAAAGAAGTAACTCATCCCAGCTAATTTCCAATTCGGAGAATCCAGTTAACGCACTTAACAACTGTAATGAATACTTCGCCTAGATTGGAAAAAATCTATCTGATCTAATACTATCACGAATCTCTGAGACTCAAGAAACCCTAGTAAAAAATACAAACTTTGTGAAAATTTCCCACACTCATTCCTTCTTCACCCGACAGACGAAACAGAAATAAATAAATATGTTCACCAACTTAAAATTGACAGCGCACCAGGACTTGATGGTATCACTACAAAATTTATAATAAAAATTTTAAATGCAATCCTTAAACCCCTCACCCACATTTTTAATCTAAGCTTAGGATCTAGAACCTTTCCGGAGTGCTGGAAGGTTGCTTCCGTCAGACCAAAACACAAAAGCGACCCTACAGACGTACCTGAAAATTATCGACCAATAGCACTTCTGTCCATTCTGTCCAAAGTACTGGAGAAATTAGTTAACAACAGGTTAGTGAACTATGTTGAAAAACACAAATTGATATCAGAAAAACAGTTCGGATTCCAGAGAGGAATGTCAACTGAGGACGCGGCTACATTACTGACTAACTTAGTAGCTACTTTCACCCAAAAAAGAGGATAGTCCATAGGAGTTTTTTTAGATCTGGCAAAGGCCTTTGACACAATATCACTTGAACTGCTTCTGAGAAAACTAGGATGTGCAGGTATACGAGGGGCTGCACTTGATTGGTTCACGAGTTACCTATCTAATCGCAAACAGCTAGTCAAAGTAGATGAACACTCGAGTGACGTTCTTCCCATCGACTTTGGAATTCCACAGGGCAGCACACTCGGTCCAACTCTCTTCACCTTCTACATGAATGATATTTTAAACCTACAACTAAACGATGCAGAAATAATATCATATGCTGACGACACTGTTATAATTTTCCACGCTAAAACCTGGTAACAAGTGTACCGCCTTGCAGAGATCGGACTATTAACTGTTTCTGAGGCTCTTGATGCAAATCTTCTGACTCTGAATATTAAAAAAACTAAATTCATAACCTTTTTCAAAACAATAGCTTCTCGACCTCCACGTCATCTTATACTTAAATACCACACATGCTGCAGTTACCAGATATCACCGCTTACACACTGTACCTGCCTAGCGATAGATCACACTGCCTCAATCAAATATCTTGGCATCACACTAGACGAAAACCTGTCATTCAAATCACATATACACCTGCTCTCTGGTCGCGTTAGGAAGCTGATATATGTGATGAAAAAACTACGTGACTGTACACTCATTGAAATTCTACGCACAATTTACCTTGGTCTGTGTCAGTCAGTACTTCAATACGGGATTTCTGTTTGCGGTGCAGCCGGGAAAAGCATTTTTATAGAAATAGAAAGAGCTCAAAGAGCCGTTAAAAAAGTAGCTTTAAGAAAACCTTTTCGCTACCCAACAGACCTAACTCATAAAGAGTTCGCTGTCTTAAGAGTGCAGCAATTATTCATCTTAAACGCAACATTGCAAGTTCAGAAAACCATAAAAAATAGATCCGATTATAAAAAACTGGTCTCTAAACGAGTCCTCAACATTCCCCTTCCCGAAGCAAATAGCCTCTTAGCCAGACGATGCCCGTTTTACTCGCATATCCATATTTATAATAGAATCAGCAAAAGCTGCGACATTAAAGACATGAACAAATTTTCATGCAAGAAAGCCATTATAAAATGGTTTACCAAACTATCCTATAAAGAAACGGAAGAAATTTTAAGTTAATTAAACAAACAAAGACTAAATAACTGCAAATAACACACACATCTGCACACACATACACACACACACACTCATTCGACATTGAATTAACATTAGAATACTTTTTTTTTCCATTATTGTAATATCATTTTATTTTATTTTTTTGTAAAAGGTAATCCACAATTACCTACTTACCTATCACATCAACAATATGTGTTTTAATTTTAAGTTAACGCAACTCTGGCCCCCAAGATACAGGCGCAGCCTAGTTTGGGGACCTCTGTTTACTAATTACCATGTTAAATTTCAATTTGTTACGATTATATTATAGTAGCTCTAAGTTAGATTAAGAAAATGTTTGTAACAATGGCTTAATAAATTTATTCTTTATTCTTTATTTTGTGCAGACAACTAGATAACAGAACAAGCTTATAACTTTGTGATTTGTCATGATACAGTTTTGAAATTTTGTACATAGATTCTTTACATAAAAATACTAAACACGTGTATCAGGTTTCGCATATACTACAACTAAAGTTGTATAAGCAAGACTCTTGTTACTCTTGTTACACAAAAGTCCATAGGCAAGGCAAGGTTACAACCTTGCCTTGCCTATGGACTTTTTCGTGTCAAATAAAGGTTTTTTTTTTATAACCCTCCGCTCGCCCCAGACGGAGGGCATCCATAAAGAATGTCTCATTCTTCTTAGCGTGTCGATTGCAATCTAAATTGTGTCAGCCCAGAACTGAGCTACTAGTTTGGCGCTTTCGGTAGCGTCCATCAGTTCCTGTAGTGAACAAACAACAGGACACGCATGACACGATATTATGTGCCCCATCGTTTGTAGAACAAATTTCTCATTAAAAAAGGGTTATGATTTTGACCGGTATGTATGTATATTTACCTGCTCCCTTATAACTTCTAATTTCTGTTTTGAATAAGCAATATTGTAAAAGCGTTGTGTAACGTTGGTGTACAATAAGTACGCAGGGAGTTAGGGGCAGCCCTCCGCAGACTGATGGGGTGAATTCAGTATATCATACTAAGATGACCGGTACAAGAAATTATTTCAGGAACGTTTTGGGAATCCAATAATTTTGATTTGTTTTATTTCCTCGTACGCAATGAATCGTTACCGTGGCAAAACACAATTAGCAAACGGCATGCGCGACGACGTGTTCGATGAACTCTGTAGCTAGGCAGGAAGTGAACAGCTGATTTCACGCGTCGTTCGTCAGAGTATTTCAACATCCATTGTTGGTTTTTTTATTTTATTTTAGCCGTATTATTAGCATAAATGACAGACAATGTAATTTTAAATTAAAATAAAGGAATAGTAGTAGAAACCCGAATGATGAGAACCTCGTGAAAGCCGAGAAAGAAAAGAAAATCAAGTATCTTGACTTGGCTCGCGAGGTTGTCGACATGTGGGATGTGGACTCAGCGATCATTGTGCCGATAATCGTCTCAGCACGTGGCTTAATTGCCAAGAGCCTCGACCAATACCTGAGGAGGCTCTCGTTAAGAAGCTGGATCAAGTGCTTGATTCAGAAAACGGTACTCCTAGACACGGCTCGTATTGTTAGGAGGTTCCTCTCTCTGGAGCCCTGACCACCGGTAGCTTGGACCCTGTTCCCGATACCGGTGGGCTACAATATTTTATATGTTTTTTTAAGGAATATTTAAAAATGTAAATAATTTATAAAAATATAAATAAAGGAGATAATAAAATAATGAAAATTTTCCTGAGAAAAATTCCAGTGGAACATGATTCAAAATAAGGAGCTGAATGCACCCTATCAGTTTGCGGAAGGCTGTACCTTACCACCCTGTATTCCATCTTACCATCAAGTCTGAATCTCCGAATTGTTGGACAGGGTTTAATAGTCCATTCACATATCGCCAGTTTTGTTCTACCCCCGTGTAATATGAAGGCGAGCATATTGCCATCAACAGGACCGAAATCTAGGTACAGCTACCAGTAGCGAAGGGTCAATTTTTGTAAGAGATAAGCCGGAGTAGATATCTTTAATGCGATTATATTATTTGTCAATAAAATACTGACTGTGCCATTTTTAATAGGGCAGCCGGTAGGGATTCAGTTGAATGGATCCTTCGCCACTGACAGATACTATACAACATTAGTTTTAGTATATGCGAAACCTGATACACGTGTCTAGTATTTTTATGTAAAGAATCTATGTACAAAATTTCAAAGGTGTATCATGAAATACACAAAGTTATAAGTTTGTTCTGTTACCTAGTTGTCCGCACAAAAACGCGGTCACCACGCAGCGCGCGCCTCCAGCGTCGTCTTGAGCTCATTGATAATAATAATTTGGCAGTAGGTACCTAAATTATTGCGATAGGTACTCAAAGTCGCTAGGTATCCAACTTTTAACTTTCTGTAATATTTTTGGGAAAAAATTTAACATGGTTTAAAAATTATTGGAATCGATTCAGTTACTTATTCTGAACAAACTATATTCAGGTTTCGCATATACTAAAAATAATGTTGTATGGAAAGTGGTGGAAAAAATAGAACCCAGCTCCGAAGTCACGCGTTAACAAAAATACTGGTTAATGCTTGCATGATTTATATTTGAATTTACACATAACCTTAAATTAAAACTAGGCCTATTTGGCGCAGCCGTGAGGCACACAATGTAATCTTTTTTTTTTTAAACACGGTGTTTGTTGTACATAATTAACGGTTACCACGTGTTCAGTACCTACTAAAAATTATTTAAACTTCATGTACAAGAGTGGTACATAGACGGACTTAATGCCACAAGGCATTCTCTACCAGTCAACCTTTGGGTCAAATAGGACAGCATTGTGATAGAGTACAAAAAAAATATATAAGAAAAATACCATTTTGTTAAAATATTTTTATTTTTTTTGTTTTTTTTTTCATTTTTCAGCGGTAATTTTAAAAAATACCTGATATTTCCTAAAAAGCAATACCTACATGGTCAAAATGTATGGAAGACTTGATTAAAAAAATAAACTGCGTTCGGTATGATGTAATGAATACCTGGTATCCGTTTGTGTGTCGATGTTCTTGTGAAAATGATCTCGTTAATACAATAATCATTTCCATATCAATTAGGCCACACTGTATCCTCGATCCACGGCAGATAGTGGGCCACTCTGGTGTAGATGGCTGGTTTATTTCCACATTTTGGCTTTCCAACGGAAATCACGCCAACGATCGTGTACATGCAGTGTATCTTCTGATCTTTAATCTGGATGGGGCCACCGCTGTCTCCCTGAAAAGATAATTTTTATTATTCATCACTCCTATTCATCATCATCATTCTCCTGGCGGCATCCTAATTTATTTGGGTGGTTCTTCAAGGTCCCTCACAACGCGGTCACACGGTCTTCATTCCTAAACTATTAAACGTACAGTCTTAGGACCAAATACAGATTACTCTTTATTTATATCTGTGTATAAATTCAACGTTAAACATCTAAAATTATTTATAATTTTTATTAAAAAAAATATTTAATGTCGAAAACGGGTGTTATTCGCGCGTCACACTCTGTTCGAGCTCACGGCAAACTTTGATAACTTTTGTATTCAATTCATAAGTATATAATGTAATACATCAAATTAATCGTGTTTAGCTATGCATCATAATTACCAAAGAATATTAATTTTATCTCTCAAGTTACAATACTTAATAGGCATTATGTCTCTGTCACACGATTTGGCTAGTTTCGCGAGCGCACAACAAAACTGCACCTATCTGCCAAGAGCGCCAACTTGGCGCTATACGTTTTAGCTGCCCATTCGCTCAGTAGTATCCCGGAGTCAGTGGAGGAGACATATAAGTTCGTCGCCTCTAAACAACAAAAATACGAGGTAATTTATGCTTTGAATATTTTCAAGTAGCTTTGGTCAAGAAACTTTCATGCGTATATTTTGAAAGATGTGATGTGAGAATGTTTCCAAATAATTTTGAATGAAAGAATAAAATAGATTTTCGAGATTATTCCCAATTACTTTGTTCGTTAATTTACCTACAACTTTAATAGTAATTCTCAAAAATGTGAAATTTTCGTAACTTTCGTGGCGCAACTTTCGTGGTAATTTGTCCACGAAAGTCAGCTAGCGCACCACGAAAGTTATATATCTCTATTAAATAATAACTATAGATTTTTTGTGAGCAGCTGATGCATTTACTCGATTATCGCGAAGCTCAAAAGAAAGGTGTTATGTATTTGTCTAAGTATTTATATGCATATGTTTCAATTTTTTTCTTGTAACGACTCGTAGAATGTGCTTTTGTTTGTATGTTTTCTCGTAGCCAATTTAACAGTTCACCTCACCCCAAACTTTGCTGTTTTGCCAATTGTATCCCTCTTGCTTAAAAAAATCCTAACGTCAACGTCATACTTTCTGATTGTCTCGTTTTTTACCTACTTTAATTACTCACATCAGTCATGTTTCAATTTTTTTGGATAAAATTATTTTCAGATACGTTCAAACTGAAAATATGCCACCGCAAAGTGCAAAGGAGCGACGGGAGAGAAAGCGTCTAGCAGAGATAAAAAGAAGAGCAAGAATAGAAAATGACACAGAGTTACACAATGCAGTAAAAAATTTGGCAACAGAAAGGTACTATGTTGGGAAGTGTATTGCTTTCGTGATTTATTAACAATTTAAGACAAAGATTTTGTAATTATAGACTTAAAAGAACTTTAAATCTTCAGAATTTCAATTTTTTGCTATAATTATATTGATTAAGTTAAGTGGTAATTCACTAATGAGTGATAAGTATGAAAACCATAGAAATGTCTTTTCATAAATTCTAAGTGATACGAGACTGAAAATAGTAAAAAAAAATATATGTAAACTAGGTACTGTTATAGCAGCTGGCAGAAAATGGTGTGTTTTATGATTCTAAATATTTCAATTTAATATTCAAAAGCACACATTATCTGCCAGCAGCTACAATAGTAAGTAACAATTATGTTAATGCTGTAAATTTTACAATTTTAATTGCTGGTACCAAAGCTATTGCAAGTCACTTCAGTTACTAACAAGCCGATCACAAAACTCTATAATTGATGATCTCAAATACAAGTTAATTCATAAATAATGTCTTTTGTTTTATAAACTTCAATCCACAGGATATTTGTGAAAAAATAAGGATTTGAAACCATATTTTGTTTGTAGAAAATACGTCTGTAACCTTCGTGGCGTCTTTCGTAACTTTCGTGGGCACCGAAATTTCAAAATAGAATTATATCTGTAGTTTATGCACCGATTTACACATAATAAAAATTGTACTTATTATTTTTACAGCGTCTTTGATGTGTGTCCATATTTTTGAACATTACTCTAAAAAAAAAATTCGAGACAAAAGTTACACAGAGAAAACCTTTTGAAGAACTATCCATTTGGAGTCGGCGCAGCATGTTTTCTTCTTCCACACTTCTCTATTACTCGTAATCTAATGAGACAGCTCCTTTCTTGCCATATTATTCATCACACAGGATATTCCGAATACATAATATCCTATTGTTACGTAACATGGTTATCAGGGGAGCATATTAGTGCAGCGAGATGGAAATCTCACAACACGTAGTAGGGGGCGAACTTATTATCATTAACCGGGCACGGATCCAAACTCCTCGGACTGTGTCGTTGGTCTAAGCGCGATTGCTGGCTATGAGGTCCTGGGTTCAATTCCCGGGTCGGGCAAAGTGTTATTGCGATTTTCCATCAGGAATTTCTCAGTAGCAGTCACGGAGTCTGGATTTGTGCCCGGTTGATGGCAATAGGCTCGCTCTCTTTTACATGGGACTTAAAAACATAACTGGTGAAATGTGTGGATGATGAATAGGTACTGTAGAAGAAGAGTTTGTCTTACCGCACAGGTATCCTTATGCTGCAGATTAAATCGATTCTGATGCAATTGCGGTGCGTTGCTGTCTCCATAGCAAGACTGAGTCAGGTCGTCGTAACCTCTTTGCATATGGCGATTAGGCTTGTATGTTTTAGAACAGGCCTTTGCTGAAAATTTGGATATGACGACCTGCGGAAAAAAAAAACAAAGATAATTGAACCTTAAGATCAAAAGTCATTTATTACAGGTTTATAATCAGCACTTTTTGAACGTCAAAAAAAACAAGCTTTTATAAATTTGAAAATAAGAGATTTAGGTTTATCTATCAATATTAAACGCGTATACAAAGTTTCGTGTCCGTGCTATTAACCGTTGAGGAATTTTCTCATGAGGAGACGACCCTGGCTGCAGGATCAAGTCATGTCAGTCAAAAAAATGTATTGTCACCAGAACCAAAGGTGTGGGCAAAATTTCAGCTCAATCGGTTGGGGGGAGCGGGTTTGAAATTCAGTTGCAAGATTTGACCAATACATACTTAGTAGGTTAACAACCGACTAACTAACTGACAAGGCAAGTGATATAAAAGCTTATATAAAAACAAGAAACTCCCCCGAAAAGATCATCATTGCAGAAAGTGGAGAACAAACTCTCCAGCAAGTCATGTCTGTGATTCCTGAAGGTTAGAATGGGGTGTACTGTCACTATGGAATTCCCAATAGTTTCGTACATGGTCCTAGACCAGAGGTGTCCAACAATTTTATAGAGGACCACGTTTAGTAGGAAATTTTGGAAACGTAGCGGGCCAAAAGACATGCAAAGTGATCTCTACATTCGCGGGTAAGTAAATATGGTGCGGGTATAACTGACTTATGGACATTTTTAAAGAATGTTTGCACATTATTGGTGTCTTATAAAGTTTTAAATAGCTCGCAGGCCTGATGAAAGACCTATGCGGGCCGCTAACCTTAAACGTTGAAATTTTTCTTTGGTTATAAAATAAATAATAATTTAGGCTATCAGTTTGCGACCATATAGATTTTTTTTGTCCCACAGCTGGGCAAAGACCTCCCCTTTCTCCCTCTAGACCTCTCTGTTTTGTGCAATCTCTAGCCACGTTTGTCACACCAGGTCAGCCTCGTCGGCGATGTCCACCGCCGTCTTTGCTCACCTCTCCGGTTGCATCCGTGCGTTGTGGCCAGAATCATACTAGGTAGTATACGATACGTACCCTTTGAAGAATTTCACTCGAGTGACTCCCGTCGCTCTGAGTGTTCCCCCACCCGGTGGCTAAGACCTGGTTGTCGTTCACGGAGTCTCCGGTATGCAGACACGCTGGGACAGTAAACTGGTTGAGCTCCATCCTGAAAACATTACTTAAAAATATCAGGCCTGTATACTTCAAATGTGTGGGTACACTGTTAGCGGACCGTAGCGGCGATGACCAATCGCAATGACCAGCCCAGACGATAAGAGAAAGAGGATTTTGATCGTACCTTCGACCTTGGCTAGATGATCGCTTTTTAGGATGGTCTAAATATTATGTTTATTTTCTAATAATGATCGGTTTTTTAAAAACTCAGATATTTTTCCAAATTTTCTCGCAGTTACTAGGACATCACTAAAATACGGTCAGTATGATAGCGATTTTGCAGTTTTAGGACACAAAAACAAGAATTATTTGATGAAACCAGTATTTCTCATGGAGTGACTGCCTATCTGACCTCCAAACTCAATTAGTACTGGGTTATACGATAGCCCTTGGAAAGGCTTGACTTTCGGGTTACAACGGATACTGAAATAATTCGGGTCGATCTTCAAGGTTCAGCCTGCTTGCTTAGGTCGCTCCTTGGATAAGTGACCATCCATTACATACCGAGTTTCCTCCGTGCCTTGGAAAGCACGTGGTCGCGGCTGTCATTTGTAGATCTTTGAGAGTTGTTACAGGCAGTGGCGGTACTATATCATACAAGCCTAAAAGCCTGGCTTATCCTCATAATTTACTACTGTTCACAATTTAAAGGTTTCTGACAGACAGTCATCTGCTGGCCTGTGTTGGCACTCTTCTGGTGTGTGTGTGTATGAATACAAGCGTGACCAAGCAGTAAAACTTTGTACTCACACTCTTTCAGTCTCAATTAATGCGATGTCATTGTAAGGTGACGGAGACTGGTACTGCGGATTTTTGAGGATGTTCTTCACTTTGTAGATCTTAGACGGATCCTTTGTGTCCCTTCGTCTTAACGCACCGATGGCGACATACGCCACAGGGTCCCTGAAAATTTCAAAATGAAATGTAAATATTGTCATCGTTCAGCTGCATATTCAGCCAATAATATTCCCACTGCTGGGACACAGGCCTCCTCTCTATGGGATTGAGCTATTTGCATGGTATATACCATGCACTCCCAGTGCGGGTTGGTAAAGGTAAGTAGCCACATGTCTTTGATTTTTTGTTTCTGAGACATGCCGGTTTCCTTACGATGTTTTCCTTCAGCGTTTTGATAGCAATTGGTTTAAAACAAATGACTTTTCTTTGGTCTTTCTCCCTCTCTCCAATCATCAACATTAAATTCATCACCCTTTTAGTCACCAAGCTACATGAAACTAAAGTACTCACTTTTTCCTATAAGTGCAATGCCCCGCAGTTAGAATGAAACGCTCGCTGATGATTGAACCACCACAATCCCAATCGATTGTTTCTAAGTCTCCATAACCAAGTAGTGCCTGAAAAATAATGTTAATAAGGTGATACTTGGGCAGAAAACTGAAAAACTGGTATTCAGCTGCATCCGGGTAGACTGGAAGCCGACCCCAATATAGTTGGGGAAAGGCTAGGCAGATGATGATGATGATGGTGACTTGGGCAGAGTTTTTCTGCTTCAGAGGAGCTAAATAAGAACAGCCGCTCAGGTCGATATTTAGGCTAAGTCGTGCTTTCTTAGATTGGTCCGTGGATGGGTGATATCCGTTACATATCGAGTTTTCTCCGTGCCTCGGAAAGCACGTTAAGCCGTTAGTACCGGGTGTCATTTGTAGATCTTTGACAGTCGTTACAGGTAGCCAGTGGCCTGACAACCAGGCTTTCCAAGGGGTATCCAGTACTAGCAGAGTTGTGGAGGTCAGATAGGCAGTCGCTCCATGTAAAAAACTGGTATTAAAAATAAAATAAAATATGATATTTCACCCCAGAAAAAAAATCGTTTCCCAGCAATAATTTTTGCGTAGGGTTACTTAGTTTGATGTACAGAATGCTTGGTTAACGGCTTCGTGAAAGGTTCGTTTACACCCTGTATATATAAAATCAGGAGGATGTCAAATTATATGTCATTTTGTTTTTTTTAAAACTAGCTTACCTTATTATATTTTATGCTCTTCGTGTATCTACTTTTGTATATTTTTGCACCATTTTCCGTCGGAAATGTAATATTTTACCGTACTTATGTATCCACACAATTGCCATCGCATCTGCAAATTTTTCCGTTCACTTCTTACAAATTTTAATTTATTATAAGTCCATCGCGCTCGGTTGCCTGCAGCGTATTGAGCGACGAAGTGCACGGATTCATGACATACGAGTATTATGCGTTTACAAAGTGGGAACGTGCGAAACAGGTTTATGTTTCTATGCGTCCGTTTAATTTATTTAGGTTTCTTGTTTCGTCTTGCACTCTTCTTGTTTATTTTTTGTTGTTGTTTTGCTTTTTTATTTTTTTTTTATATTTCCTATGTACTTACGTATTGTTATTATTACTATACACAGATTAGTTCTATTTAAGTATCTATTCATGCATACCTACACTTACCTAATTAGAAACAAAACTGTTTTATGTCCGTCACATCACCATCCCAGGTCCAGTTGAAAACCAGCGTCGGGCACTAGCTGCTCGGCAGTTTGCTGAACTGGGCCTATTTGGCGCAGCCGTGAGACGCACAATATTATCTCTTTTTGTTTTTTTTTTTTTTATATTTTTGTTTAGTTTTAACTTTTTTATTGTGTAAATTTAAATTATTTTTATTTGTTTGTTGTGTGTACTTGTGGCATGTGCCAAATAAATATGTTTTCTTTCTTTCTTTCTTTCTTTCTTTCAAATTTGACGGCACTGTTGGTGAAGTGGCTTAGCGATTGGCTGCACACGAAGTATTTGTATGACCTACAGGTAGTTATTCGGGTCTAGATGTTGGTTTATGTAAGTTCAAATATTTGTAAACGCACCCACACGATACAGGAGAAATTCCTAGGCTGGGGCAACGATTTATAACAAAAAAAACCAGTCATCTTTTCACCTTACCATATGAGGGAACTCGTACTGGTCCGCGTCAGTGCCTCCGAGGATCAGTGAATCAGTCTTGTGGTGGCAGTTGTTTTGTCTGCTAAAGGCCCCAACGAGAGCAGTTCCAGCCTCACAGGGGTATACGTACTTCTGTTGATAGTCAATGCATTCTGAAAAAAAATGGATGAGTTGGTCACACACAAAGGACTATACCCACAGATATAGATAGACCTAGATAACGCAAGTATCACGATCTGTATGAAAACCAAGCATGCCATTTTTTGTTACCTATTATGACGTCACAAGCACTATTTAGTGATGGGAAAATCAAATCGATTCAAAGACGCCGCCGCGGACGGCGCCCCCCTCGTCCGGGTAGGACGCCATGACGCCCACTGACGTCCGACTAGCGCTATGCTCCGATGCAGACTGAGTTCGAAATTGGCCACTTACGATTTTTGTACGTAAGCTACATAATAATATGGCACGCGAAAGGCACGCGTAGTTGCTCTCGCGTTATCTAGGTCTATCTATATCTGTGACTATACCCGATTCTAAGTATGCAATTGGGTCTTAACTTATGCCCAGCAGTGGGACAATATAAGTTTAAAAAAAAGCAATTGGGTCTGGCTATCAGCATTTTCTTATAAGCCTCTCAGAGTCTACTGTAACCATTATCATCAAATCATTAAATGTTATGCAAAATATTAAGTTAAAATTCCGCGAAAAAGATCCAGGTGGTGCTGCATCCTGCATCCATCCAGGACACAATGGGAAAGGTAACTGTGAAACATATTTCACTATCATATCTCGTACCGTCCATCGTCAGTGGTTAAAAACCTGTTCATGTCATTTTATCCTTCAAAATAGCTCGACCTCATCGGTCAGATTGGGACTAAGCTACGGACACGCCATCTATCGCCACAACCATACATCAAACACACATTTTACATTGCCATACATCATCTCCTCTACAACTATCTACATAGGTGGTCGTGGCTAAATAATAACAGCCGCTCGGCTCGATCTTCAGCTTCAGGTCGCGCTTGCCTAGCTCCGTAGAGCCCTACATACCCAGTTTACTCCGTGCCCCCCGTTGATCCCGGCTGTCAATTGTAGATCTTTGACAGTCGTTACAGGTAGTCAGTGGCCCGAAAGTCTGACAACCAAGGAGTATCGTATTACCCAGTACTAACTGGGTTGTGGAGGTCAGATAGGCAGTCTCTCTATGTAAAAAACTGATATTCAGCTGCATCTGTTAGACTGGGAGCCGACAACGACATATTAGGGAAAGGGATGATGAGAAACTTATACGTACTGTCAAAAGCTTTCTTTCCGGTCTTCGGCGGTGTTATATGTTCAGGCATCGGTGCACATTTATCCTCATTATTATAAGTTACTACTGGCGGTGGTCTGAAATCAGAAAATATTTGCTGTATGAGAGACATCGCGACAAAAACTTATACCACGGATTTAAAATAAGCAAACTGCAAGTCTAAAAACCGAAAAATTGATAGAATTGTCAAATCCACCTCGGAGCCCGTGAAAAATCACGGCATACGGCACCGCTCAATTCAACACATTGTGCTGGTGGATGCATATAATAGTACAGGGCTCATTGAGGTATTTAATGTAAAGTTAAAACATTTAAAACTTTTATTTTAAAGAATACGTGTGAAAATGTTGGAACTTCGACCTTCAATATCTCCGTAACTAGAAGGATCCCAGCTATGGTCCAAAACAAACAAAATGTTCCGATAAGGGTGTTTTTACACCCGTTAGTTTGTTGTGAGCTTACCTATTAGGCGTCCTGTCCACACAGCAGACGATCGGTACTTTGTTATTAAGCTTATTGAACGAGCATATCTGTCGAAAAACAAAATAAATAATATTAATTACTAGTGTGACTGTTCCTAAACCCTAGGCTGATAAAATTTACGTTTTTCCTAAATCATGTAAATATTAGCATTAATGTCGGCTTCTCCCGAGGGAGAAGAGGCCGCGCACCGCCATCCGCACGGCCTTGTAAGACTCGTCTCCAAACTGGTCATCTTTCCACCGACTAAGAGAACTGACATCCAGCCCTGTCCTGAATTTAGAAGCTAGGGAACAGGGAGTGGTACAAGGTAAGTTAATATTGGGGATTCACAGTTAAGACATAAACATGAATATTATCGAATCTTATAAAACAAAATCGATAATAAAGTATAAAGCTAATAAGACAAGAGGGCGCAAAGATATGATATAATATTATGAAATGTTTGGTAAAGGAAACGTTCCGCTTGCGCTTAAGAATTTATTTATATATTCGTTACGTTAATTTATTTGATTCCAAAATACTAGATGCCGATTCGCAAACGCAAACGATTCCATGTTACAACATGGAACCGTTTTACAACGTTTGCCCGGCGTACGTGTACTGTTAGACCTAAGTGCATAGCCCTACTGTGGACACTGCTACGAACTCTAACAGGTCACGTTCGCTAAGCTCTATCTACATGTCTTTCCCAATCCTAAGGCAGTGGGTTGTGAGGCCATCCATTCAGTTTAGGATACTTAGTGAAACCTACCCCCGCTCCCTGAAATGTGCGCCAACAATCTCTACGCAATGTTTCTGAGCTAGACCTTTACAGGAAGCAGTATTCATCAGCAGCATTTGGTTGATTTGTACCACAAGTACATGTCAGCATTATATTACTGAGCAATATAATTTGTTTTAATCAATCCGTGAATATTACGGTGCTGCCTTCACCACTGAACAATATAGTTTATTCCAATTGGAATGCGAATATTACGGTTCTGCCTTTCATTTGTGGTGAGTCAGATAAAAGTCAACATTCGTCAATATTCGGGTGTGTTAGTGTATAGTATATATGTAGTATGCATGAAATGTGTGTACAGTGTAGCGAAATTGACATTGTTTAATTATTGACGGTTAATTTTGAATTTACTCTAAGTTTCTTGAGGAATCTGTTTTTGTTTAAATCATTATGCCAAATGTATATTTATTTCTGTACTGGGACATATTCATCAACTTCACGCACCTAACCTAGGACGTCCTAGCTCTTTAACCGATTTTAGACCGACTCCCTGACTTAGCTCGACTAGCCTCCACGTGTGAACCCTTCTGCGATCTAAAACCAACTGCCACGAGTCCACCACCCTTCCTCAGCCCTTGGCCTTTCTCCACACCACGCTTGGGTCGCAGAATTGGTTAAGTGCTGTTTTTATACAACCGTCTCAATTGTTTTAAGGGCTCTTCGAGCGCCCAAGACCGGAGTAAATTGCAGCCAGACGTTGCACTAGTATTCAGAAATGCGTTTAAAAATCAGATATTTTATCTTTTCTTAAGAATTTGTTGAATTATTACATTCGGCCTGTCAGTTAACTTTATCTCTAGTGCCTTTCCCATTATCTAAAGAATTTATGCGTTTCCAAGTGATGCAATATTGTTTTATAATGCAAAGGAAGAAAGGACACTTCGTTATTAATTACGGTAACTTGTCAGCCTGTCAAGCCATAAAATAGAAGTTTAATGTGTTTGTAAGTGGCCCATACCGTGTAATGATTCGAAATAACAATCAAGACTAAAATATTTACTTAATAATTAGGAGCATGTGACAGACAGTCACACTAGCATAATTATGCCAGTGGCTTCGCCGAAAGGGTAACAAACATCCATCTATCCATACATCCATCCATCCTCACAAACTATCGCATTTATATAGTAGTAAGATTAGATTTTATTTTTTGTACGTCAACAGTTTTAAACGCCTGAAGCAAATATTATAGCAAAAAAAGTTGCGTCGTCTTGCTAAATATAAAGTGTAAGGCTAACATAGCCTCGTTTGGTTCGAGAAGTAATGTCTGATTAAGCTAGCCTAAGCTCAGGACCCAACGGTGTACCTAGTTAGGACCCAACGGTTTTTTTTTAAATAATAAATAGCAATAGTTTATCCGTGCCCTTGGCGGTTGCAACAGTGCCGAATAAGGAAAACTTTGTCTTTCTGTCTGTTTCTTAAGACTAATCTCCGAAACGTCCGGACTGATTTTGACGGGGGATGGGAGGTAGAAAAAGAATTAGAGTTCCGCGCGAAATAATTAAAATCCTTGAAATTGTTAACAATATCCGACTCTACTTCGCTAATTTACTGCGTCACAATTTGAGGTAAAAACCATTCCTTTTCTAAAATAAAAGGTCTAAGTTACTCCTTATAACATCAGCTATCTGCTAGTAAAAATTTCATCGAAATCGTACCAGCCGTTTCGGAGATTAGCCGGAACAAACAGACAGACAAAACTTTAAAATATTATTTTTCTGTTATAAGTACCGTATATTCTTTCCTATGCATTCAGTAAAAAGCTGTTATTTTGAAATTGTAAAAAGACACTTCAATTGTATTTATTTGTCGGTTTGATAGATTTATTTTTACATATGTACGATTATTTATAATTTTATTTTGTTGACTTTGCCAATTTAATTTGTAAGTAATAATGAAAGCATGTGTTGTGTTTTGTCTTATTTTATTTATTTTTCTGTTTATTTAATTGAAGTACTTCATGCTATTTATTATATGAACCAACTGTTGATTGAAATAAATAAATTGAATTGAATTGAATTTACCTTAAATGCCTACGTGCTCCGAATCAAATACACAATGTCTCTAGCCTAATTAGGCTTTAACATTTATAATTATAACTATGCATAGTCAGATAAGGAAAAGCAATGTAGCTGTAACCAAGGAAATCTTTTGTATAGTGTCCACAAAGGCATCAACAGGAAATTGAAAATGATTCATTAATTAGGTTGGGACTGGTCATCTCTTAGCTGCCACGGTTTATTCTAATTACTTTATTTTTTCATTGTTGTTTTTATCTCTTACTCCGGACGCTCTTAATGTGCACGTCTTTCTACATCGTTCTCACATATATGTATAATATCAACATGAACGATGTAACCAAGATTTTGTAAGAATATTTTGATTTAAAAGAGTGTCCATGGAGTTTCTTGCCCATTCTTCTCCAGATCCAGAGATCTACGCCTTGAAATGTGCAACTACAGTACTTTTTCAAGTTATTATGCCTTGTGACTGTGACTGTAGCTTCGCTTTTTTTTGTTTTATTTGACATTCAAAAGTGCCTGTGATGGTCTAATTGAAATAAATGCTTTGAGTTTGAGTTGATTAAATCAATAAATTAACGTTATAGGTTAATAACATAATGTTAGCATGTTAGGCAGAGGTGTGCCTAATAGTACCCTCTCATTTCGCCAGTTATGTTCAAGTTCCATGTAATAGGGGGCTAACCTATTGCCAACAATTGGACACAAAACCGGACTGTGAGACTGAGAAATTGCATTCAAATTGACATTCAAAAGTGCCTGTGATGGTCTAATTGAAATAAATGCTTTGAGTTTGAGTTGATTAAATCAATAAATTAACGTTATAGGTTAATAACATAATGTTAGCATGTTAGGCAGAGGTGTGCCTAATAGTACCCTCTCATTTCGCCAGTTATGTTCAAGTTCCATGTAATAGGGGGCTAACCTATTGCCAACAATTGGACACAAAACCGGACTGTGAGACTGAGAAATTGCTAACGGAAAAATTCAATGACAGTTTGCCCGTACCGGATATTGAACCCAGGATCTCGTGCTCAGCAGTCGACCCTATGACCCCAATATGACCTTTTTACTGTTCCCCTGCAGGGCGAAGTTCCATCTCATACAGACAAGGGATGAGACGTATTGGATGCCGGAGGCTATCTCCAAAACAGCTTTGGGGGTATGGAGAACAGGGTGTAAAGTTCTTCATCCCCCATAGAAAAGGGAGGATCAATAATCATTTTTTGCATGATACTTTTAGCATCGATATTTTTTTTGGTGTTTGCCGCACTTGGTTTCGTAGGGCCTCCAAACAATTTTGATAAAAGGCCCCATTAGGACTAGCTACGCCACTGACTGGAAAAATACCTATCTTTTTTTTCCGTATGGGAAATCATCAAATTACCCCCTCCCCTCACCCGCTCGGGGCGAAGCGGAAGGGAGTGTCAGACTTCTACTGACTAAAACCCATCCATGTTCCTTCTTTGCCCTTTGTGTTCAAGGGCCACTGTATCTCTTTTGTACAGTCCCGCAGCGCTGGCAGACATCGGCCTATGCGGACCCAGCCCTACATGGTTGCTGACATCTCTTTGAGGCGCGCGTGGAACACGAACGCGCCGTCGACACGGCCTGTCGACATAAGACGGCCGGACGGCAGGCTAGCCCATAACTCGCCGTCCACAGGCCCGCGCCTACGGTGGCCGGGAGCCACCACGTGACCCCAGACGCCCGGGGCGTCCCGCGGCGGCTGGGACGTGAGTCTCCTTCCTCTCCTCCACTAGCATGACTGCTTCGCAGAAGGAGGTGACGGCTTCCCATTCCCTCTCACTCCGGACCATGGCTTGAACCAGGGCCGGACGAACATTAACTACCTGAGGTCGTTTGCCTTGTTGAATTTCTTCTAGAGCAGCTCTGCATAGCCGCAAATTAAGGCACACACCTTCAGCGCCATCTTTGTAGCATCGATCACCTGTAACACAATACATAATTATGTACTCATGACTTCTTCCCAAGGGATGAGCTACCCTTACACAACATAAAGGGTGTAAATAGACCCTTAACATAACCGAAAGGCACTTGTTCTCCCCGTCTTTGCGATTCTGATTTTTTTGTTCTAGACCATACCTGGGAACCTTCTAGTTACGGAGATATTGGGGGTCAAAGTTCCAACATTTCACAAGTTTTTTTTTAAATACATGTTTTTAATGTAAGATTTTTTTACACACCTCCACGACTATTCAATCCATCCATCAGCACAATGCTTTGAGTGCTTTCCATCGAGTCCTAACGTAAAACGTGATTTTTTACCTCAAAAAAAAAGTCGATTCCCAGCAATAATTTTTGCGTTAAGTTACTTAGTTTGATGTACAGAATGCTTGGTTGACGGCTATGTTAATAGTCTGTTTACACCCTATATAACATAACATGACGCAGGTAATCCCCGAAGGGTTAGGCAGAGGTGTGCCTAATAGTACACCCACATTCGCTAGTTATGTTTAAAGTCCCATGTAATAGCGGGCGAGCCTATTGCCATCAAACGGGCATAAATCCAAAATCCGTGGCTGCTTCCGAGAAATTCCTGATGGAAAAACCCAATAACACTTTGCCCGACCCGAGAATCGAACCCAGGACCTCATGCTCAGCAGTCGTGCTTGCGACGACTAAATCATCGAGGCAGTCTTACCTTTACATACTCATAAAATAACTTCAATCAGTCTTACTAACGGATATCGCGTTATCCATGAGCTGGGTTGTGGAGGTCAGATAGGTGTTCAGCTACACCCGGTTAGGCTGGAAGCCGAACCTGTGATCTTTATCTGCCTAGCCATTGCACAACTCTAACTAAATGCAGCTGAATACCAGTATTTTACATGGAGCGACTGTCTATCTGACCTCTTGATAATACTGGTTGTCAGACTTTCGGAATTTAGACTACCCTTATAACTGTCAAAGATAAGTATGGCTCCAAAGCGCAATAATTATGGAATAGATATAACTTTACTTTTTCGACGGCTATACAACATTATTTTTAGTATATGCGAAACCTGAATATAGTTTGTTCAGAATAAGTAATTGAATCGATTCCAATAATTTTTAAACCATGTTATATTTTATCCCAAAAATATTTTAAAAAAAGTTACAAGTTGGACACCGAGCGATATTAAGTACCTATCGCAATCATTTAGGTACCTACTGGCAAATTATTATTATCAATGAGCTCAAGACGACGCTGGAGCTGCGTGGTGACCACGTTTTTGTGCGGTCAATCAGGTAACAGAACAAGCTTATAACTTTGTGATATTTCATGATACAGTTTTGATATTTTGTATATAGATTCTTTACATAAAAATACTAGATACGTGTTTCAGGTTTCGCATATACTAAAACTAATGTTGTATTTATGTATCCTTAACGAATACCTACTTAATTATGAAGAAAACTTTGATACCAATAAACGAATTTGATTTATACCTCACTTCTAGAAAACCAAACATAAGTCTTAGTTCATAAATTAAAATAAATCTTCAAGGAAAAAGGATACAGAGAGCATACGAAACTTGTTTTACAATCAACTCAATTTGATAACATTGCCAAAATCAATATGCGTTGCGTATTCTCACTCAGGGCATGGGGCGTAAGGGTGAAAATTCGTCGACTACCTTCTCAATTTGCTAGTGGCAATACAAAATGGCGTCTACCGATACAATCCAGTTGTTTACATTTTCATCAAGTACTTTTGGAAAGTTACAACAAAATTCAAAAAAAAAAAATTACACATTTCGGATCCGGTCGTTAGTATGGACATAAAAGGAATCGCAAGTGCGCTTGTGGTGACGTAACGCAACCTACTTACAAGTCTACCCACACCACAGCGTGCTTCCACCGAACCCTGATGTTCAGCTCGACGCGAGGGCGACATTCAATGTCTGATCTCGGCGGATTTGAGACGTCTTGGAACAGTATCCGATTCATTGAGCCCCGTCTTATTGTAATCTCAAGTAATTCGTTACTTTGCTAGAAACAATGTATCGCAACCAGTGTGTTTTCATAGCACGAAACCCATCGTCTGCCTACTTGATGTACGAGCCTAACGGAATAAATCCTGACAAATCAGACACTTACATAAATACATGTCCTTGGCTTGATTTCCAGGTCGGGCATAGTCAATCATCATCATCAGCCTACAGCAGTCCACTGCTGGACATAGGTCTCCTCAATCGCCATGCCACTCAACTCGAATCTCAGCAACTCTCATAGAGTTCCTACCAGGTACCCTGCTAATATCGTCGCTACGTCGAACCTGAGCGCGTCCTAGCTTACGTTTCCCGATTTGCGGTCCCCACTCAAGAACACGTCTACCCCAACGGTCATCGGTTCTACGGCTAATATGACCGGCCCATTGCCACTTCAGCTTACTTATTCTGTGAGCTATGTCGACATCTCTGGTTCTCTGTTGGATCACCTCGTTCCGGATGTGATCTCTCCAAGCTCGCTTAGCGACCTTGAATTTATGGATCAGCCGTACCGTGCCTTGTGAGTGTTGTTGGGTTTTCGCGACAGGAATTTTCCAGTAGCAGCCACGGAGTTTGTATTTGTGCCCAGTTGATTGCAACCGGCTCGCCCCTATTAAGGGCGTTACATTGCTCGATGACCTTGATGATTTGATCCCTGTACTGGTTTTTGTTGACTTGCCGCACATTTCGCAAAATTTCGGTTTTTATTGATTATTTAAAAATATTATAAGAAATAACAGAAAAAAAACAATACAGATATATAAATAATAATATATACAATATTGTTATTGTTATTGTTATTCATTACGTATTTGTTGTTACAAAATTCATGCCGGTCTATTCAGCCGTTACAGAGATAATTTACAATTAAGGTTGAAAAAGGACCTATTTTCTACGATTAACCAAAAAAAATTGAGAAGGTTTATTAAAACTTTAAACAATACAATTTATTTGTGATGAATTTAACTATAACATACTTTTTTTACACGGAAAACGCACGAAGGGATTCATCAACAAATTTCTTTGAACATACGCTGTTTTTGGGATTTGAGCCATGTAATGCCCTGAAATAGGTCTTAAACACAACTAGCAAAATGTGGGTGTACTATTACATACACCTCTGCCTAACCCTTTGTGAATTACAGGCGTGATGTTATTAATAGAAAAGATGCTATACTCAACCTGAATTTGTTATTGTAGTTAGTGATACCAGAAAAATAAATACGAGGAGCTCGTGGCTAAATAATAACAGCCGCTCGGGTCGATCTTTAGGTTAAGCTGTGCTTGCCTAGGTTGGTCTGTGGATGAGTGACCATCAATTATATACCGAGTTTCCTCCGTGCCTCGGAAAGCACGTTAAGCTGTTGGTCCCGGCTGTCATTGTCTTTTGCAGTCTTTGGCAGTCTTTACAGGTAGTCAATGACCCAACAACCAGTCTTACAGTCTTTACAGGTAGTCAATGACCCAACAACCAGTCTTACCAAGGGGTATCGTAGTACCTAGTACTAACTGGGTTGTGGAGGTCAGATAGGCAGACTCTGCATGTAAAATACTGGTATTCAGCTGCATTTGGTTAGACTGGAAGCCGACCCCAATAAAGTTGAGAAAAGGCTAGGCAGATGACGATAATAACAAAGAAATAAATTAAATAAAACTCACCGTCAGACAAGTTTTGACAAAACACAGCACTTACAAATAACAAAATAAAAACCTTAAAAATCATCGTCAAATTAAAACACATTTTTTTTCACTAATAAAAATATTATTTTCGTACATATAAATTAAAATTAAAACCTTTTTAGACACGACCGTCCCGCAGGACTGACCAATACTGACTAGCGAAAGGATAAAATTGTGACATAATCTAAAGAGTAATTAATATTGTCATATATTTTTTTCCTGACTCACAATAACCTGCTATAGTTAGGTAAATGACATGAAAACCAGATTATAATATCTTCATAACTCAACAGCTAACTCGTTCAACGTTTTTATTTTCATTGTTGTTGTTTTTGGAAATACCAGACGGATTGACGATTTTATGGTCCGCCATTTCTGGTTTCTGGCCGGTTCCAGATTGACTAGTTTTTTTTTTATATTTAAAAAAAAAAGGAATAAATTGGTCCCGAATCTATACTTAATATTATAAAGCTGAAGAGTTTGTTTGTTTGTTTGCTTGAACGCGCTAATCTCAGGAACTACTGGTTCGATTTGAAAAATGATTTTAGTGTTGGATAGCCCATTTATCGAGGAAGGTTATAGGCTATAAAATTTTACGCGGACGAAGGTCGCGGGCAACAGCTAGTATAGTATAATTGACGGGAAATAAATTGAGTTATGGGCAGAAGAATGAATGATTTCTTAAAAAAAAAACAAATAGAAATACATTTAAAAAGAAAAAAAAATGTGGTACGCTAGTGTCGGGAGCAGAGCCCAAAAACAACGAAAAACTAGATGATAATTAGAATTTTGTCTTCAACTTACATCGGCTCGACACTATTCGAGCTAGTGGCCTTTTGCCGAAAGTATAAATCCACATAATGTTCCATTTTGCCGTCGCACTGATGCGAATCATACCGACCAGACATATGTGTACCAACCCTTTTTTTTTTTTTTTAGGATGGGAAATCATCCAATGACCCCCTCCGCTCTGGGCGGAGCGGAAGGGAGTGTCAGACTTGTACTGACTAAAACCCATCCACGTTCCTTCTTTGCCCTTTGTGTTCCAGGGCCGCGGTATCTCTTTCGAACAGTCCCGAAGCATCTGTACCAACCCTACCATAACGTTAGGCCTGTATTCCCTGAAAACTCAGACAGAAATGTCGGTGTATGGGACCAAAGTGGTGTAAACATCAATGGTCTACGTGTCGGACCATCGGTTTGCGGATGACCTGATTTTGTTCGCCGAATCCCTTCGAATTCGTTCAGAAGACCTTCAACGGATGCTGAACTAGTTTTATGATGCTTCCCTACAATGTGTAACACAAAAATCCGTCGGCGGACGAAAGTCTACGACGTCGGGGACCGGGAGGTACTCCTCAAGTGAAGTTGGGCAGAATATCTGGCAACACGGAGATGGCCGATGGAGCAAAGCTAATACAGTACCTTTATCTTTGAATTGTTTTTTTTTTACTGTGGCTTTTAACCGCGAAGAGTTGATAAATTTTAAAATTAGAACACAATGTTGTGAAGATGACTGCGCTGCGGGTGCCATCAAGGACATTGATTTAAAATATGACTAAGTTTATTAAAATTTAACATTTTCCTTAAGATTGACGTAAATCATTACTTCCCAGACGTTGATTGTTAATAGCCACGCTATCGAATGGTGAAATAATAATACAGTATGTGTTTTTCATTCCGGGTTCGATTCCTGGCTAGAAATATTGATTTTTCAAAAATCCAACGATGCCATTTTTGTTTTCATCAAAATCGGGCCTGAGACTCTTTTGAGCATTTTTCGCTATTCCTCATAGTTTCAGATTTGGCCATCCACGCATACTCGCACAATTCGTGTATAGGTACATTGAATTATCCTACATATAAAAAAGCGCTATCTACACAAGCTCCTTTAAAAGCAACTAAAAAGTTTCCTGTTGAATAAGTGTCTCTATGCTGTTGAAGATCTATAACGAAATCCCTATGTTGTATTTTGTTGTTGTATTTATGAATTGTTGTAACTTAACGTGTTTTTGTTTTCTTCTTTTCTCCTTACATAGTTTTAATTTTCTATGTAATTTCAAATACAATTTATTGTTCATGAATAAATTACTAATGACTAATGCTATTATTGTTGACTGACAACCAAAATAAATGGTGTGACCAACTGCTTACGCATTGTATCAAAACAAAGCTCAGGCAGCTAGCTCAAAATTTATCTAATTGTTCAATATTTTCCCCATAATATCTCTTTATAATATAGCTTAAAATTACAACTATATTTATTTATTTAACACTTCAAGCACAAAGTATTGAGGCGGACTTAATGCCATAGGCATTTTCTACCAGTCAACCTTTGGGTGATGCAGAGACAAACCACTGGGTTTTATTTTAATAA